>JACCIC010000183.1:77500-415000 GCA_018907035.1 Sycobia sp. Sy_11 | reverse complement strand
TCGAAATTGCCGCAGTTTATCCATGCGACGATAATGCGCACATCACGAATCTTTCCCGCTGTTTCACCAAGATAAATATTAATTATACGAAAATTTAGCTTCGCGGCTTCGAATGTAAGCTATAAATATATAAATCAAGTTGGATTATTATTGGAAAATTAATTCTTCTACAAATTCTAATGGTTACTATCGTATTGTTCTCAGATTAGATCGAAATGTCGAAATGGAGAAAAGAAAGAATTTATTCGGAAGACTGCAGCTCCGATATTATAAAAAATGATTTTCTCCTATAGATATACCGGAATGGCAAGAAAAAAAGAAATTTCTACAATTGGCAATGACAAGGATCTCTCCTCTACTCCTCTACTCGCTTTCATCTTTTGTTCTCCTTCCGCTCCCGACAGGCACTTTTCTCTCTGATTTTTTGCTAAGTACACAATCGGGCGACAAAGTGCGCTTGACCCCTCGTCATAAAGCGTCGCCAAGTCGTCGATATTGTGCGCGGGGGGTTACGATTGTCGGATGCATCCTTGCCTTTTACGTTTCAAGCGCGCACCGGCACAAAAAAACACGCGTGCGCCGGAGTAAAGCGGCAAAAATACCCGAGCGCCGCGACGCGAGGGTCGAGAGACGGAGCGGCGATAGCGACGGCCGGAGTAGCGGGAAGGAACGCGGGGATAAAGAAAGATCGTGACAGATGAATAAATGGAAGACAAAGAAGGTGGAGGAAAAAGGAGAAGACGAGTAGGTGGGAACAAAGCTGGGGGAAAGAGCTCTGGGAAAAGAGGAAAAATCGCAGGTATGTATTTGTTCCGCGAAGGACTCCGCTCCACGCCTACACGCCCTGAGCGGCTGGAAGACGCGCCGAGGCTCAAACTGCGAACGTCGAATTTCATAAAGTTAAACTCGAGCCTCGCCCGCTTTTGTTCGGGTAATCGGACGAACCTGCAGCTGCTCGAACGGCGACGCGTCAAGCAGCGCGAGGACTCGGGTTCGCAGGTTCGACGATTATACTCGAGCGGGCGGTGAAATCCACCGTTCTTCCCTCGCGTCGGGCTTAAATGCAGCGCACGCATTCTAATTACCAAATAACTCAGAGCGGCGGACGCCGCGCAGCCACGGGGCAAAAGGGGAGGTAGCTGATGGATGTCCGACTGCCTGCCCCCGGAAACCAGAAGAGCCCGGAAAGAGCCATTATAAATCGGGAGCCGGCAGACCGCAATAAAAATTCATCCCCCTACCGGCGCATAAATTCAACTTCGAGTCGAAATGAAATTGCGCCACCGTGGGGAAAAATCCGGGCGCGCGGTCTCGGTCGCGGAGCCGGAGGTGCGAAAAAATCTTTGACGCATTGCCGGCAATACGCGCCACCCTCCAAGTTCCCGAGTTTCGGAGCGCAGGCTTATTGGGCCCTATGGCGCGACTGTCGTCGTATCGAGGCACATCGTAAACGAGAATCTGCGATTCGTAGCCCGAAAGCCCGTCCGGAGGGACGCGTATTTCCCCGTGCGTATGTGCATTTTTCTTGCGTTGTCACGGCGGCTGCTTTGTTTTCTTCATTTTTCTCCATGTTCTTCGAAACTCGCTATCGATTTCGACCCATAGTTGAACCGCGTCTCGGATTAGAGGATATTGCCGAGCAGTTATGAAGCGGAATGCAATCGAAGATATTCGGGCAGAGCTTGCACAAATATGAAACACGTGTAGCGCGCGCTTTCGTTTGTATCGCCACAGGAGAAAGGTCTATTGCCTTGGCAAATAGCAATGGTGGACAAAAATATTTTTAATCAATTATAAATTATAAATTATTTTTCATGATGATAAAATAGATGACCTAAAGAGTTATTATAGCTACAGTATGCAGCACGAGCAATTAATTTTTAGAGGATACAAAGTAAGAGGAGATCGTTATGCAAGAAATATACCTGCCACTTTTTTATTGCGCAACATTTACTTGATATTGTCAAATATATACAACTAAGCGATTGTTATGGTGCTTACAGTGACATTGTATTTGACCGTGTATTAAAAACTTTAAATTATTTTGCTTGAAATCATTGGTGCACTCTCGTAGAAAACGAAATAATAGAGTATCGATAAAATTTTACGTTGAATTTTGTTAAATTTTGTTTTTCTATTTACTTTATTCGTTATAAATGAATAAAACAGTCTTGCAAATGGTTTTTGTGGAAACTAAGATTGCATGAATAATTGCCGTGTTTTACTAGGTCACGAAAAACTGGTTTTCATAAAAATATACTTACATTGAATTCAATATGCGATATCGATGTCTCGTATTTGCTAATCTTAAAAAATGCCTCTATCATCGAGCACGATCTAAAAGTTTTTAAATTACAAAAGAGGGACTGGATACTTGTCAAGCCTGATATTTATTTAAATTTACAAAAAAAGCAGAACAATGCCAGGTTGATTATTTACAATTTGCAATTCGTCTTATACAAAAATATTCTAACGCTTTCGAGCCGCTCGTCGTCTACGGTAAAAGTGAGAGGTCTGATAACGAAACTATATATACGTGTTGCGCGATGGTAATAGAAAAAGCGAAGAAAATAAAAAATGTACGAATCGCGCGGAAAATATCGCTACGGGAAAATTAATTCTTATACATTCCTCGGCATCTGCGTGACTGGAAGCTATAGTCACTGGCTGCGGTACAATAATTCATTCTTCGTATGCGATCGGAGCCTTCGATCTCGGAAAATAGATTACCTGGAAAAAAAACATTAAAAGCTTTTTTTCATCGATGACAGGTGTAGCAAGGTTAGCTCAGGTTCAGCTATTTCAGGGTATCAAAATAGCTCCCGGCTGTAGGAGTTTCATTGAAATAAATCGCTTCCAGCTTTTAGATTTCTTATTATGTTTTTATTGCTCGATTATCAAATTGGATCTCGCCAATAATTAACATTTTCATCCTCAATATGGGATTTTCGTAAATTGTCTTTATTCTCATTTACGGTGTTAAAGTTAACGATTTTTCGATGATCTCAATTACAAAATTGTAGCCTCTCGATCGGACAGTAATTTTTTCTTCAAACACATAACGAACAACTTTTCGATGTCTTTATTTTTCTTTTACTTTTCCCCTTTTTAAGCATCAATTATTCAAAATAATCGTCTCGAAATTGCTATATTTAGAGATTGCATTGTCAAGATATTGTTGTTTATAATTGAGCAAAAGAAACTGATGATAATGTCACGTATTTCGAAAAAATGTTTATCTTTTTGACTGAAAAATTCTAGCAGAAAAAGAAAGACGCAAGAATTACAGTAACGACTTGGCCCATGAATAATGATCAAAACAAATTATATAAGATTTAATTTGAATACAAAATAGATTTAATGTTAAATGACACTGCAGACTAATAGAAATTGTAACTAGCTAAATTTTGCAAGTCGAAATACGCAGTATGAAATGTGTTTTGCAAAAAGTTGATATCGGCATTTCTAAATTATCTAAAATGACGCCAAAGAATAAGGTTTATTACTAAAAGGGAGAAAAAACAATCAATAAAGCGCAAAATTAACATGCTTGTAAGTTTCTTTCATTAAATGTTAAGAAGATAATATTTGACGCGTAATGAAAAAAATGTTATTAAAGAAGAATCTAGAGACAAGATTTTTATTTTTTAACATTATAAGCATTTGCTAAAGTAACAATACAATTTAAAAGTTATTATCTGTATGATTAGCTGTACCATTAATACAATAAGATTGTATATTCTATTGAGTAGAGGATAGAGCTCTTGAGTTGTTAGGTAGTCCATCGTTTTTTTTTTTTTGTAAAGCAAACGCTACGTGTATATAATGAAGTAAAACGAATGTTTTAATAATGATATATTATAAATAATGAAAATTGTCTCAAATCTGTTGTTATAGATCATCTGAACAATCGATATTCTCATTTGCTTAAATATTTTTAACTCAAATTTATATTAATTTTTTTTTATATATTTATATCATAGATCATGCTTAATTCATTGAAAATAAATTCAAATAAATATTAAGCATATATACGTATATATATATATATATATATATATATATATATAATTGAAGGACTTTTTACAGTACCTCTCATTACAGTTATTTGTTTCGAGCTGATAATAGAATATGACTGAAATAAAAAATAAATATCTAATAATTACTCAAGAGCTAATAAAACGTAAGAAGATATAGATTTTAATAAAGTTCATTAAAGTGCGAGAACGTTATTGAAGTATTTGCTCGAGTATTTGACTAGTTTTTATAAATAGAAAATGAAATTCGCAACGAAGGGAAAATTGTGAAGATAAATTACCCGTGCATATAGAAACACATGCATGTATACGTACATGTATACATACATGTATAGATTCATGTGTACGCGAGGCAATCTCGATAATCAGCCTCGATTTTTTGCTTCCAGATCAATCACGTGTGAAGCTGATATTGCACTTGATGAAAATCCACCTGAGCGAGACCGCGCAGCTATGGCAGCTCGTACGGCAGAGCGCGGCTAAGAGCGACAATTCTTCATCGCGAGCTGCTCACGACCGCGCCGCGAGTATGCGAGGCAGCCTTTAATCTACATAGGTGCGGCTCGGACGACGAATTCTTCTACTTTCAAGTCTCATATACTGCAGCGAGTCGCACGCTCCGCGGCGCATGAGCCTCGGCATGCGCGCGGAAGGTCGAAGTCCAATCTGCAATGTAGGCTCAAGCGTGCTTGAGTTTACTTTTTTTTATTCTCCGGCTTCGATGCTCGAAATTTCGTCGCTCGACCCATTGCAGCGGAGCGGGGCGACCCTTCCGACCGCCCCCACTGGTACCCGCTCCGGCCGCGAGCCCGCGCCAGCTTCGAGAGAAGCCCGGGTGCGCCCGGGTGCGCCCGCTCGGGCGGCTGCGCAACAAGATGGACGCTCTCGGCGGTTTCCACGCGCAGCCTTTCACGTCCGAAGGCCATCGGTGCCCGCGGGCTCCTAAGACCGGCTCGCGCGCAGGGACGCACCGCGCGCGCGAGGGTTGCGCGCTATTGGCTCGGCGCCGGCACAGCGATGGGATTCCGCGCGAGCAGCGCGCCGAACGTCCAATGCATCTGGTAAAACGCCGCCGATAGATTTATCTGGATTTCTGCCTAGAGGCGCACCCACCGCCGCGAATTTGATAATCGCGTGCGCGCGGTAGGCGCGTGGGCGCCGCGCCGTGCAGGGATGGAGCCGAGACGGAGCCAAGGCGGAGGAGAGTTGCTGTCGCTGATTTCCTCCTGCGAGGAATTTCTTTAGGACTGTTACCTTGGCGAATTGAGGATTGCTTTGCAGTAGCTGACCGTATTCGAATTACATGGTGTTCGTAAGTCTCTTATTCTTCATTTTCAGAGAAAGTGAGAAGCTGTAATTCTAATGCCATGTATTTTTACAACACTCGAAATGCGCATACTGAATACCTCGCACAATTAACAGCTGCTTGCCGCGCTCTAGGAGATATCTGCGCTACACTCTGGGTCATGATACACAATGAGAGATAATATAAGCAGTGGTCGATAGCAATAGTCGTACTTGCTTCATCAACATTCCTTCTTTACTCTATGCTTGCACTGATGACATCTAAGTACAAATTTACTATGTTCACCAATAGCATGAAAATTGATCTCCTATGGACGTATAAGGATTTCTATGTAAATGGAAAATCATATTAAGCTTAACTTATACTGCACCATTATTTAATTATTATATTCTTTGTGCTTGATCGTTACTTTATGCTCGAATACAAATACAATAAATATTATATATTTTCAACTCCAAAGAAACATTGAGAAATAAACCTTATTACAAAATATTTTACAATATAAGTTTAAACTTTACAATACAGTCGTTTTCATTCACTTGTTTACAGGCTAAAAATCTAGATCTACACGTTTATATAATTATTTATAAATCATCACTTGTAAAATCACTTTGGATTTTTCGCACTGTAAACGGAACTTATATTATAAATACGTATACGTCCAGTCCATTACGAAAGATTCGTGACGTACTCTCTAAATTTGAAGTCATAAAAAATTACTCAAATCACTGATTGATCACAAATACATATATTGGTAATTTAGTACATTTCCACTGTGGATTTCTCGAGCAATCTCATTTACACTATATTCCAGTATTATTGTTATAGAATAATGCTATCGCCCTTATATGCGCATACCAATCAACAACAATGTTGTCACTTACTGGACATTCCCACAATTAAACATATCTTAAGTACTACTTTTAAAAAATAGCCAGTAGTTATTAATCTCCAATGTTAATTTAATTTACTGTTAATTTTCTGTTAAGAAAATTGACATACTTATAAAAATCATTATTACTGAAGATAGAAGAGAAAAGTTCAGTAAACTATTTTTAAATAGTCAATTATAAAAAAGACACGTATTTATTTATTTAGAGAAACAGAGAGGAAAGTCAGTATGATAATACATGTTTTTTTTATTTGTTATAGATTTTTTTAATATTTTGTATTTAAACTCATGTGTCGCTTTTATTATCTTCATGTACCACAAATTTACATGCAATTGTTTCAAGTATAGCTTGCTGATGACGTATCATAGGCTATAATGCTACGGATACATATTTTTAATGCCCTACGGGATTTCTCCTAGCAAACAACTTCGACAAAGCAATACAATGACGATATACATGTATCTGTTGCAATGCTCAATTGCGCAAATTTATATGCAGTTTTTTCTTACGAATCGGTTAATGTCAAAAACTAATTTTTATCATACATATATATATATATATATATATATATATATATATATATATAATTTTTATCATATATCAGTATTACTGGCAAAACATGACATCTACTGAGGACAAATATTCTAAATAATATGACTCGCTGAAGATATTTCGTGTTTTTTCATTTTAATTATAACTATTGTCTGTTTTTTAATTAAATATAATAGTTTATAATTTTGATCAACTTAATAATAAAATTTAATGCCCATTAATTCCAATTAATTTTAAATTATTTTGCCCTGGCTATGAATATTCACGGAAATCAAGGCCAGTGAAACATTTATCGATTTAAGTTACAATAAATATAATTTCGAGATAAACATCATGCTGAACTTTTGACATCTACGTCAAACTGAAGGAAAGTAGGTCGCATTCTCATGTGCTTAAATTAAATGCCCCTGACATAGGCCGCGAGTACTATTGTCAAAATAATTTTAGAATAATTGAAATCCAATTTGAAACTTCCAATTGCTTATCATTTCGAGGATTTATTTCATTTGAAATTAAAATTATCAAACTTAAAAAGTTTTAATGGATTATTTAAATAAACAATTTCTAAAATAGAATTTGCAGAACGACATTAATAATCATATATTAAGATTTTAAAAAAAAAGGATATTAAATCCAATACCTTTGAGTTTTCAAGACTTTTCCTCTGGTTAAGGAAATAATTTTGGAAGAGTCGATTCGTTTTTTCATCTAATGAATTTCTGTTCAAACAAAATGGAATAAAAATACGTGGAATAGAGTGTAAAAGAAAAACACAGATTCAATTATAATTGGCATTAGGGAGCGACTAGAAGAACCGTCAAAAACCTGAACCCGTCGGAAACATATCGAATAGAATATTGAAAAAGGAAGGCAAATTCAGAAATGCAAATTTTTCTCAATTTCTAACTTCTTTTTTTATGCTTTTCTTTAATCAAGAGTAAATTATTAATACAAGAAAAGTATTATTTGTTTTTATTTAGACAAAATTAACAATTATTCCAAAAGATATTAAATAATAAAATAAAACTTGTGCGTAAAGAAAGAAAAAACAAAAAATCATAATTATTCTATAACTTTTTTAATTATTCACTTACTAAACATTTATCTGATTTTTAAATAATAATATACTTTAAGTCACAGACTTAGACTTTAAAAAATTATATAAAAATATGATAAGATTGATTTCTATTTATAATAGAAAAAGATTAAAATATAAACGCAGAATATTTTAAATTTACCGACTAAAGTATAATAATGATAAAGAAGTGTAATTAAAAAACATGCAAGTTGCATTCAAGTGATATAAATAATAAATAGCTTCTTTAATTAGCGTAATCAGAATCAAAAGTTCTATTTTCTATTCCCACCGTATAAGAAAAAATAATAGAGAATCTTTTATTATTTATTTTATTAAATAAATTTTTCAAATCTTTCAGCAATATTGTTCTAGAATTATAAATCAAGACTCGTTTTCTAATACTCGATCTACTGATTAATTTAGTAAAAGACGGATTGGTAATGCTGATTTGAAATTCTTACTTTCCAAACGAAAAATGTACTTGAATAATTATTCATGCCTATTACAGAGTGTATCCGCTATTCCGTTTCAATTAAGTTCATTACACCCTCTTCAATACAGAAAACCCATGGGTCGCTCTTCCAAAAATGTGACCACTCGATCCGTCGAAATCTCATAAAATTAATCCGACAGGCGTAAAAGAGTTGGTAAGCCGAAAGAACACGAAAAGTTACTTGTCCTCAAAATCCATAAGACTGATATATTCGCGCACAAAGCCGCGTGACAGTGGCGGTCCTCGTATATAAATTAAATTCTTTTCCGTGTCGCGGGAGGAATAAACAAGTCATCCACCAAATGCCGCGAGCAGGGCTGAGGTGCAGAAAAAGTAAATTATTCATCGCGTAGGGGCACACGCTCGCGCGCACACCATACACGTGTACAGGGGTAGACCAAGCTCTCTCTCTCTCTCTAACTCAACTGGTAGGGGAAGAGCGGAAATCGAGGGAAGATTTGCCTGGGCTATCGGCTGGTTATATGATTATACCTGCGATTTTTATCGCGGACTCATGGCTAATATGGAAATTAGCCTGCCCATGCCTAGATCGGCTGTATTGGTTGTAATTCGTTATTCATTAGACCGTCGGATTACGTTTGTTCTTGACTGTTTTTTCAACGACGCACAATATATATATATATATATATATATATATATATATATATATATATATATATACATACACAATTCAAGATACTTTCTATAATATTTTATTATATTGATATAATTCATTTAGTAGAACTCTTTTACATTAAATAATACTTCTATTATTGATATATTGTATTTCGAAAAGATGCATTAAATATTAAACAAATAGTTGTATCTATTGATACTTTATTATCAAAAAAGTGGAATTGAACAAAATTTTCCCATATATTCTTTAAAAAATCACTGAAAATTTCTAAAAATTTGAAATGACGAACGAAATGATCGATGTAATTTGATAAATTTTAACAATGTAACAAACTTAAACAGTCGAAAAAATTATGCCATTTAAATAAATACGTTTTATTTTATTGTACTCGATGAAAATTATTACATAGATAAAATTTGAATTTAAAAGAAATATACACGTATTTGAAAAGCTTCGTTGATTGATACAAGCATCGATAAAAGCTTTCCTATATATGTTTTTCCTAAAATATCAACATGATTATAAGAAAGATTTTATTAAGTTATCGCAAGGGTAAATCGTTAAATTAAAATAATAAATAAATGAAAACATATATAATATGTTATTAAAAGTTAAACATTCTGAAATATCGCGTAGGCCTTTCTCTTTTAGTAACGGCTCAACATTCCAAATAAAATCTAATGTATATATGTACATGTAAAATTAAAAAATGTAATTTCGTAAGAAGCTATCTTCTATCTGGCGGTTGCTCTAGCACTTTGCGTTGAAAAATCCAAGAAAAGCTAAACACCGCATCTTGAGCGCTTAAAGATTACATTTTATGTTTTTAGCTAAAAATTCTGAGTTACAAAATTAACAATGTCATAATACAGCAAATCCCTGCTCAACGTCTTTATTCCACTCAAGCGGCATTAGAGCGGAAAAGGCGGGAGGGGGAGGGCATAGGTGAGCAACCTAATTTCAGCAATCTAACGATCGGCGCGATGTGGAACTATTATTACTATGCTTAAGTGGGTTTCCGATATGGCACTATTTTATGGCAATGACTTTCGTTCCTTGCGCGGCTCCTCGAGCGGACGCTGAAAATTTAATGACAAGATGCCGGCTTGTTCGCATATGGCTCGGGACGTTATTCATTTTCGCTTTATAGGTTAATACCCGAGTTTTTCCCCGCGACCCGATCTCTTGGGCAGGATATTCCTTTTAATGTATTTGTTGTTACTTGTTTGCGACTACTGGTCATTAAAGGAAGGAGAAACAGAGGAGGAGCAGGAGACGGAACAACGGAACACTAGACGCTTGCTGTCTCGAGATTAATCTAAAGGAAGGGAAAATAAAAACATTGAAACGCAAAAAGGATTTATGTGATTCATTTTGATAGTCATGAAATACAATTTTTCTTGCGCTTTCTTTTTCTAAGATTAGTATGAAAGTTCTCGGATGGCTTCCGAGAAATACGACATATGTGAACGATTAAGTGATGGACGGTAGTAAAGTCAAATTTGACGACCACCTTTTTTGTTAATCGTCTTTGATACGTGCACAAAGTTGTACACTTTCAAAAAGTCGAAAGATGAACGAATTCGCTGAAGAAATATACAGCAAGTAAGTAAATTTGAAAGCGAAAAATCTACGAATTTTCCTAGTGCAAGTATATGCTTGTAAATTCGGAGGAATCTACATCATTCTGCGCAGAAAATCTTGATGGACAGTTGGTGCGTGAAAAAAAAACCTTTGTCATTTCCAGAAAGCAAAGCGAGCGACTGGTACCATTGTACAAGTAAGTAGAGCGAAAACCCTACTTGAGCTCCCCAACCCTTGTATATATTGATAGATATAAGAAGGTCGATAGGATGATTTCGGCATTCCTTCCGAAGCCTAGATTATTGAAAGAGTGTCGAAATCTTTCGAATCCGTTACATTTGTCTAAAACTAAATTATTACTCAAGAATATTTTTATATCGTAATATAAGTACAATCTTTTCGATAATTAATCAATCATATTCATTTTATTTAAATCTGCTTATTCTGATAAATCCTCTGAGACTAGATTGGATATCTATACTGCAAATAGATGTGATTTTTATCTTATCGTAACTGAGCTTTGATGAAAACGACTCAATTGAGGTTGTTAATAAATTTTTTTAATAATTTTTCTTTACAATCGTAAATTATCTCTTGCAGAAATCTTTGAAACAGTCAATATTTTACAGATACCTATATTATAATTATTAAATAATAAACAGCGAAAGCACTTACTACTTGCACGAATTATATTAGTTCGTTGTAAAGTTTTATGAACACGATTAAGAGAAAAAATTGATTGAGCGAAATAAAAGGAAAGTCGTTGAAACTCTTATTAAGAAAAAAGCATATTCTTCAACTGCAAGTGATTTTTCAATTGCACCAGTTTTCTCGTTCTTACAATACTGCAGCGCTATAGGTAATATAGGGAACGCTTTGGTATATAACCAGATCCGGCGGCAGTGCGACGTTGCACTCGTTCCTAAACCAACAAGACCATTTCCTTCACAATAGGCCAATGAAATAGAAAATAATGGTTCCGCGCCTTGCTGCCCCTCTCCCTCTCATCAGAGCTCTGATGGAAAAACAAACTCAAGCTATTGATTCTTAATCTCGCTTTCTCTCTCTCTCTCTCTCTCTCTCTCTCTCTCTCTCTCTCTCTCTCTCTCTCTCTCCCTCTCTGTCTCTCTCTCTCTCTCTCTCTCTCACCTACTCACTCTCTTGCTCTCACTTAAGTTCTCGAGAGGAGGAAGAATGAAGGGAAGGAGAAATGGCATATTTTCGTGGGTATTCGCTATTTTCTCGAGTTAATGATAATTTTTCCTTAGCAATATTTGTGTGTGCGCGCGCGCGCGCGCGTGTGTGTATGTGTGCGTGTATATGTGAGTGGGTGTGTGCGCGCGCATGACTTCTATTTTTCTTCTCTATCTCTATCTCCTGTGCTCTCTAAGCTGTGCGCTTGAAACTTATATGTATCTATATATGCATCTTCTCGACTTCTCGAAGGCGACTGTAGCAACGACGAGCGAGCTAGAGAGACATAGACGGGGAGAGGGAGGCTGTGGGAGACGGAGGGAAAGGGGGCCAGGGGGAGGGGGAGGAAAAACACGGACGCCTCTTACTTTCATTCTACGATATCCTCGGCTCCATTCAAGTTTCCATTCACCGTCTCTATCGTATATATATATATATATATATATATATATATATATATATATATATATATATATATATATATATATATATATCTATGCTTATATACATATATAGACGAAAGCCGTTGCTCCGTGTGCGGGCGCAGAGCACTTACTTGGAACTCTCGCTTGGCGCAGTCGACTCCATGCAGCCGCAGTCGCTCTTTTTCTCGCCCACTTTTTTACGTAGACATTAACTTTTGTTTCGCAAAAGTTCGCTGGAGTGGGGTTGAGAGACTCTGGGAACAGATCCTGCGCTGGACAGACTCTCCCGGTAGAAGTGGGACCGAAAGGTGTCGATGTTTGCGCGCTCGTATATCTACTTATCCGGTGTATTACACATCGCGTGCGATGGCCCCTTTTTCGAGAGCCTGAAAGCACCCTCCCGCCCCTGTCCGACTTGGCTCTTTGCGAAGCGTCGAAAGCAATTTATCATATTTGGTATTCTACGAGTGGAGTAGATCGGGATGCAGCCTCTTGCAATAGGGGATATTGTAATACACAATATTTATGTTTTTTTCTAAGTTATTCTTCAGAATATAAAAGTGCCAATAGTATGATAATCAAGAGACAATTTCAATTTTATTTGCGTCCTATCCCGGCAATGTTATATAAAGACTAGAATTGTTCATCTGCTGCCAAGCCATTTGCCATTTTTACCGACCCAACTTTTTTACAAAGTATTCGATTCTTTTTGCAATGCTGAAAACATTTTCCTATTATTATTTAAGCGTTATACATAAATTCTAACATGAGAAGTGTACATTATTACTATGATATTGAGTTACTTGAATATAAAGGGTGAAATTTTATATTAAGATGATTCTATCAATTTTTCAATAAACTTACTAACTACATAAATAAATTGCGTAATATGTGTTAGAACAAGTATTCCGATTTTGAATTTTTATCAGAAATAATTAGGGTAAATTTGTAAAGTATAGAAGAAAAAAATTCTAAATTGTCATTTTACGTTGAAGGCAATCAAGAAAGACATAATTTTAAAATCATATCATATCTTTATAAAATTTAATTGAAAATTAAACAGTATTTATCGAAGATTATTTAAATTCTCTTAAAATAACCGATAAACATAGAATCTGATATGAAAAAGCTTGAAATTAATTTATTAGTTGTATATGAAGTTAATAGATGAATTGATATTAAGAAAATTCTTCCATTGTAAAAAAATATAAACATGTAACAATTATGTAAATATTTTGCCCTTGTTTGAATCGGTCAAAGAGCCCACTTGGTGCTTTCTTAATCGATGGAGCCACTCTAAGTATAAAATAATAAATGCCAGTCATAATTATAAATGATAATTTAGTTCATCGATAAGTTTGAAAATATTTTATTAGAATTCCTAATTCTGTATATGCGACGGTCCAAGCAAATCGGATCCGTACTAATTGTAAGATTTTAATTGGAAATAAACCAAAAATTAACTAGCGCTCATTACAAAACTTAGAACATCCACGTATAAATTCCGAATATGCTATAAATAATATAATATTTAATTTAAAATTTTAACATGATAGTCAAACTTTCCAAAATCAAAAGATTCTTATTAGTTTCGATATATAAAAGTTTTTTGGATCAGTGATCAAGAATCCGAAATCGGTTTTCCAACATTCTTAAATTTAATACAGTAGAAACTCAGTACTCACATTCACTAAATGTATGTATGTCATATTAGATCCTCCATTTAAAAAAGCGATATATTCCACGGCGAATTCGAGAATCAGTAATTACAAAAAAAAGACGTACACTGAAGTTCATACAAGTTGTTTCATTTTCTAAAATTTAGCTCGCGTAACTATAATTTGACATCGGCATTTTGTCAGCCTACGACACGATGTAAATAAGATTGAAGATTGGCTATTCAAGCAAGACGTCATAAAAGATAAAATATGGAAAGATAAAAACAGTCATAAAATAAATTGAACTAATAATCCAAATTGAATACGTGAAAAAATATTCATAGGCGTGATAAGTGAATATATAAAACATTCATTATAGAAGATAATATAGAAGACAATATAGAAGATCAATAGTTCAGGATTTGAGAAATTGAGAAAAATTAGAAAAATATATGGTTGGTTCACTATGGTGACTCGGGTCATATATTTATACCCGAAGAGTTTTTCACCGACTGGGACTCAACTGTTAAAGATTACCTTTGTTTGGCCGAAGTGGATAACTAATCATAACAAAGGACCAGGTGTTGATTTAGATGTTGTAAGTATATAATATAATCAATATAAATCTGACATGTAGTATAATATAATCAAATGAATATAACATAATCAATGGACAACATATCTAGATAAAAAATAAAGATGTTCTGCATTATTATTTAGAGGTCGAATACACTAAGCAAAAGAATAATATCTAAGCAGAATGCAGTCAAGAATTTGACAGTAGTAATAAATCGTCGCTTTCAGGGTACTGTAGAACATTTATCAACAGAAGACAGCCATATGTAAAAATGAAGTTCAAGAAAATCAACAAAGTAAATCGGAACGACATACTAGAACTTTACTTATTATTATCATTATATATTTAAAACTTTCTTTATCCTAATTGTTATTTCAAAAGCAAGTACGAGTTTCAGGAAGGAAACATTATTATAAGGCCAAAAAAACCGTATAATAATTGGTAATGTTTCAAAAATATAATCCGCTGTTATAGACTGATTCATGGGAGATAGTGCCTGCATTGAATTCTAAAAATATTAAAAGCTGCAAATGGATCATCCAAACCAAACAAGAAAAATCTACGGTAACCAGGTATGGAGTCCATTGATTTTTCGAAAAATAGAATTGACCCGTTGTAAAACTACCTTCAAGTTTATGTTTACGATAGCAGACAAAAAGTATTTATTAATGAAACATTTTGATGCAAATACCATTTTTTTAAACAATGATCTAAAAAACTAATTATATGCAACAACCAAAAAAGTTCAATTATTATTAACCATTAATAATAAAGAAAGCAGGCGAAATTATGTCAGTTAATAAAGAAACTATATTGATTAAACTAGGTATTAACATCTAGAGAAAATAATATATCCAATTTTGAAAGCTAAGAATCTTCTTCAGCACAATATTGATTAACGTTAATACACAAACGAGGTACTTTAATTGTACTTATGCCGACGGATTTTAGATGAATTTAATAAATATTTTTATTGGTTTTACAGTCCAATTAAATTAAAAATAATATATAATTATATTAATATATGTTTATATTAATATTAATACATATAATATATAATTCATTAATAATACATAATGAATAATAAATAATAATTTTAATGTTCTACCATATGTTAAAGGATTGTCAGAAAGAATATTAAAGAAATTTTCGGAAATATAACATTCAAATTTTCTTTAAAAATAGCAATAATTTGAGTAGATTGTTTAATAATTGCAAAGATAAGGATGATCTATATTTAAAAACTCAAGTTGTTTACAAAATTAATTGTATGGATTGTAATAAATACTATATTGAACAAATAAGTAGATATTTAAAAAGAGAATTTATGAACATAAATATAGTTTCGTAGTTCACATACATATTACTGCTGGTTTAACAGAACATTGTTTGAAGTTTTTACATTCTTTTGATTTTGTGTATGTGGATATTTTGGAACGTGGTAGAATGAATACAAAAGGGAGAGTCTTGAAAATATTCACATTTCAAAAAATCATAATAATGTGGATTTAATATTAGAATCAAGTAAAGTGGATAACATTTATCATTCTTTATTAAATTAATTAGTGTTAATCATTTTATGTGGAAGGGGGAATGTGTATTTACATTGTTGAATTTTATAGTTTGGTGAGGATGGAGGTATATAAATATAAATTGAAATATTAATATCAGGTGTAATTTGGTCCCTGATGAGGAGCCATAGCGAGCTCGAAACGTTGGACAACAGCAGCAGTACAGTAACTTCAATTAATTGAAGGTGGTGGGAACAGTCAGATTGTACTTTACTAATAAAAATTTTTTTTTCAGCTAATAAAATTTTTATTTCAAATCAGTTTACAGGGGTGATTTTAAACAAGGACAGTCTGACTGTGATTATAATTGTTAATCAATTATATATTGATATCTATTATATTAAAAAAAATATATATTAATATAATTACATATTATTTTTAAGACCAATAAAAATATTTATTAATTTTATATAAACGAGGTAACAAGCAAATTATTTATATATTTTTACATGTAGATGACATTTTTATAGCTGCAAAGAAACTTAAGACAATTAACAACGCGTTTGATAACAACACAACAGTTTATTTCAAGCTAAACTCTGAATTAATAGCCATCATTCTCTTACATTACTTTATGCGCCAAAGAAGTAACTATTACTTTAGGTGCCAAAGATATGGAAACAACAAGACACCACGGTTAAAAACACTAAAAAGGGCACCTCCAATATCTACTTTATCTACTAGCACTACGAATAAAACAAATAACGAGACACCTTTAGAACCTAATAAACAGATGGAGGAAGAAAAAAATGAAGTTGAATATGTCTGACCATTTCCCTATTGAAATGAATATACAAGTAGAAATGTACATCTATACAAAAAAACTCTCAAAATTATGTGCATTAGGACAAAGTGGGATAAAGTAAATTCTTGCCTGATAGAAAAGTATCCACAATTCTTAACAGTTGAATATGAGCAAACAAATGCAGAAGAAAAATATCTTATGTTTACCAAAATAGTGAGTAATGCTACAATAATAAACACCCCTGTAAAAAACGCCCATAAACAATTTCAGAAAAATCCAGTTCCTTGGTGGGATGAGGAATGTGACAAGGTAAAGCGAATAAGAAAGGCAAATTTTAAAAAATGGAATTTTAGTAAACGTACAGACCACTTCTTGGAACACAAAAAAGCGTTGCACTAGCCACGAAAACATTCAAAAGAAAAACAAAAAAACATTAGAAATTTTGCGAAAATATAAATGTTAATTTAAGTCAAAAATATGTATGGAATAAAAGAAAGATTCTTAAAAATAAATGGATAAAAATAAAGCCCTTGCACGATTCTGAAAATCACCAAGATAATGAAAAAAGTAAAATTGCAATGGCAAAGATCTGCCCTCCTTGGTGCATAACTAACCCAGAATGGCTACCACAGTGCAGCGATAATCAATTTCTTCAATCTCAATTTAGTTTCATCGAACTGAATGTAGCATTAGAAAGTAAAAATATAAAATAATCATGTGGAGTTTACGGAATTGATTATGAAATATTGCAACAATTACCGGTAAATTATAAATTAATCCTAATAGATTTGTATAACGAAATGTACAGACGAAATGAGTATCCAAATGATTGGAAAAAAACCTTTGTATACTTCATTGATAAAGCCGATAGGAAAAATGTCAGACCAATTTGTTTATCATCTTGCCTTTGTAAATTATTCGAAAGTATATTAAAAAATAAATTACAATACTGGGTTGAACTAACAAATATATTGCCAAATAAGCAAACGCGATTTAGAAATGAAAAGAAGCAAAAACGATTTAGGATGTTGTACCATGGATAATCTGACAAACTTATTGATAAGAGCAAAAGAAACATTTAGTAAAAAAAATGATCTTCTCTCCGTACTTTTAGACGTTAGCAGCGCCTTTGATAGTGTAAATATAGACATTTTTGTACAAAAATTAGCAAACATTGGCTGCTTAAGTAATATTATAAAAGTTGTGAAATTTTTAATAGCTGAAAGAATTATACTGGCTGATAAAATACAGAATATACAGAGAGAAGATCGTATAAAGGGGTTCCACAAGGTGGAGTCCTAAGTCCCCTTCTCTATTGCATTTATGTTGCAAATATTACCAAAAATTTACCAGAAAGTATACATGTATCTCAGTTCGTGGATGATTTACCCTTATATTGTAATAGATCGACGATGGACAAAAGTAAAAATATATAAACTAAAAGAATATTGGGCTAGATTTGACTCCTGAAAAAACAATTTTTTTACATTTTAACATAAAGCGTATAAAACCAGGAAAAACAGAAATAAATATTAAAGGCAAACAAATAAAATCTAGGGCTTTAACAAAATTTGTATGAATTTAGCTTGACTATACTCTCAGCTTTAGACAACACGTTGAATACGTACAAAAAAGATGCTCAAAGGCTTTAAATATCTTTAAATTTGTAAGAGGTACATGGTGGGTAGCAGATCCAGAAACTCTGATAATAATGTATAAAAGTCTTATTAGATCAATCATAAACTTCGGATGCTTTATCTATTTTCCAACACCAAAGAATTTAGTCCAAATTCTTGAAAAAATTCAGTACATGGCCATTCGACTAGCTCTTGGCTATAGAATAAGCACGCCAACGAACGTTATATTAGCAGAATCAAAATTAATCACAATTCATAAAAAAACAAGACTCTTATGCAACTGTTATCTATATAAAGTTTTATCAAATAAGACCATCCTGTATATTTAAATATCGAGCTAATACAAACAAAAATCCAACCTAATAATAATAGTTTATTTAACCCTAGAATACTCTATTCTTGTATCGAAAACTTCAATAGATATAAAAAATTAGCATATTCAAAAAATCACTATACTATATATCTTCTCGATTATGAAATCATATTCAATGTAAATATAGATATAAATATAGAGTTATTAAAAAACAATAATAATACAAACCTCATCTTGAACAATCTAATAAAAAAGAAAATTACTATTCCATATTCACAGATGGAAGTAAATCAGAAAATTATAACTCCGTAGGGACTGCGTGTATGATACATTATTTTGAACTATTCATCACTAAGAACTTAAGTAAAGAAATTTATATATATATACTGCTGAAAGTATCGCTATATTAGATGCGATGGATCTAGCCTTAAATCATAACAACCAAAAATTTGGTATTTTCAGTGACTCTCTAAGTTTATTGTTATCTCTAAAAAATCACAAAAATGATATAAAAGAAAATCCATACATTTACGAAATAAAAGAAAATACCATGAATTCACATAAGTATCGAAATGGCAGCGTTACTTTCTATTGGATATACGCACACATAAGTATAGATGGAAATGAATATGTTGACCAACTTGCCAAAAACGCCTCGAAAAATTTTCCCAACAACATTATCAAAATACCGTATACTGACTTAAATACCAAGCAAGAAAAGCAGCTTACCAAAACAGTGAAAATTATATTTTAAACGAAAGCGGTATCAAAGGCATTAACTTTTTCAATAACTTATATGTGTATCAAAAACAACCATGATATCATAATAAAAAGCTGACACATGAAATTATAACTACCATAAATCGAGCTCTATCTGGACATTATAATATAGGAAACTTTTTTGCTAAAATAAGAATTACTACAAATTTATCGTGTGAATGCGGAAACGACGAACAAGACTTAGATCACATACTTTTGCAGTGTCCATTGTATAATAAACAAAGAGAAAATTATTTTTCGAACGTGACTTAAAACTTCCACTCTGTGCAAATGTACTATTATTTCATATTGTTAAAAGCATACATCTTTGTAGAACATTGTATATATTCTTAACAGATTATAACATTAATTTATAAGTCCATATGTATGTAACTAATATTACTGTAAGCAAAATAATCTCGAGAAGAGAATGAACCTGTCAAATAAAGAAAAAAAAATTTCTCGTTTTATCAGCACTATGCTTATACGAGGTGTGTTCATATAATAAGGTAACTTTTTGGTTTTCAAAAAATTTTTATTTATTAATCAATACTGATCTTATCTTCTTCAAAGTAACCCTCCTCAGATATAATACACTTGTGCCAACGCTTTTTCCAATCATCGAAGCACTTCTGATAATCATTTTTTGGTATACCTTTGAGTTCTTTCGGCGATGCAGTTTTTATCTCTTCAATCGTTGAAAATCGATGTCCTTTTATGGGTCTTTTTACTTTTGGGAAAAGAAAAAAATCACTGGATGTCCAATCTGCAGAATATGGAGACTGAGGCATGACTGTGGTGTTGGTTTTGGCCAAAAAATCTCTCACAAGTAATAATGAATGAGCATTATCGTGATGCAAAAGCTACGAATGGTTTTTCCAAAATTACGGGCGTTTTTTACGTATCGCCTCTCGCAAATGACGCAGTACAATCTTGTGGTAAGGATTCCTGATGCACCACACTACGGTAATCAAAGAGGTCAGTGAGCAAAACCTTGGCATTTGATTAAGCTTGGCATCTTTCTTCGTTCTTGGTTCTTCTCGACTCGTCCATGGAGACGATTGCACTTTAATTTGGACGTCATAACTATATATCCACGATTCGTCATCAGTTATAACCCTTTTGAAAAAATCAGCATCATTATGGATTTCAATCAATAGCTCCTGAGCTATGGTCATGCAACAGTTCTTTTGATCCAAATTAAGCATTTTTGGAACGAATTTCGCTGACACACGTCTCATGCCCAAACCATTCGAAAAAACTATGGTATGAGCCAACCGATATGTCAACTTCTTTAGGAACTTCTCTGATAGTGATTCGACGATTATTTAACACAATATCTTTCACTCCTTGAACGTTTTGATCTCTTGTTGACGTGCTAGGACGTCCAAGACGAGGTTCGTCTTCGACATCCATCTTGGAACAGCTTGTATCACTTATACACATTCTTTTTACTCAAAGTAGACTTACCGTATGCAACTGTCAACAGTTCAAGAGTGAGCACTGAATTCCATTTTTAACACAAAATTTAATGCAAACACTTTGTTCCATTTTTTATAATAACGAAAATCACCGAGTACACGAAATACTTATAACTTTGTATCCCTGTCACAAACAAACACGTAATGTTATAGAGATAAAGCTGTGAATATGTGCTCGGTACACCTGTACCAACACAAAATAAAATAAATCGATAATCGAACAGACGTAGCTCTCGATGTTTGCAAAGTCACCTTATTATTTGAACACTCCTCGTATATACGTATATCTTGTATTGCTATATATTTACTATATATCCTATCTTTAAAAGCAGTGATTAGCTTTAGAATTTGGAATGTTTTGTCATGTAGTATGACACGAGGCCTATTATAATTAATACACGTTAGGAACCTATAATTTTCTTTTTTTTTCACTTGTAGAATTAATCTATATTTAAATCAATTCGATTATTATCTATTAAAATACTTGACGAAAAAATATATAGGCGTGACAAACACTTTGTTTAATATATATATTATGCGATTTTCTAATCACAATCAAATATCGAATCATTGTAGTATGAAAACTAACTTATATGAATAAGAGTTCAATAGAATCAAACAATTTTTTCTATTATTATCATATCTATTTATTAAATATATCACCTATGAAATTCCAGTAATTTATTTCTATATAATTAATAAATTTTGTATATCAAATATTAATATAAAAAATAAATATTATAATAATGAGTATTTGTATTTTTAAAAGCAGTTAATTATTTCAAAAGTTTTTAAAATCTAAATGGAATAGGATAATTTTAAATATTTCAAAATCTATTAGTTATTGGATTAAATAAAGTAAATTAAATTGATACTGTATTTTCATTTACATTTTTAAAGATTTTTTTTCTGAAATTCGTTCAAATGTCTAAATTTTCTAACATTATATCGAAGATGAATGAAACTCTTTAATATCTAATCTGATCACTGAACAAAAAAAATTCAACCGATAATATTATTTTCACCTAGAACAGCTTCTTTCCTTGCTTTTTCTCCCTCGCTTATTTTCCCCTACTTTTTTTCGTACGCCCCTTTCGTTTCTGTCTCTCTTTCTTTCGTGCAGCCAAGCACTGTTAGGGCACGGTTATTTTCGAACGCACACACAAAGACAATTACCGCGCGCATACTCGCGCTATTGCATCGCGCGTACACCATCTGGCGTTCCATGTGCATTTTTCGTTCTCTCTCTCTCTCTCTCTCTCTCTCTCTCTCTCTCTCTCTCTCTCTCGCTGTATACGTAGATTACGTCGCCGCAAGCCTTCCTGTATGCGCGGCCAACTTGCAGCACGTTTTGTTCGCATGTAATTTTGAACATTTTACTTCGCAGATATTCGTTTGCGGATAGGTATATATGTATGCACGAAACCGATCTGTCGGTGGCAGTCCCCCCCCCCCCTCATTCTCTCTCTCTCTCTCTCTCTCTTTCTCTACCCCTCCCCCCCATTTTGTTTTATGTCACTCTATCTTTTTCATGCATAAAAAAGGACAGGACGAGAAAAGACTCTTGCTGCCATGGCACGTGGACTTCCGCATATAGATTGGTCTTACACTGACTGCGGCTCGTTGACAACCATTAGTTTTTTTTGTATACGTCGATAGTAATGATGATGATGATGTTTGACTTGCTCGTTTTTCGACCTCGGTGTTCTGTGTCATTTTTGCCTATTTTCGTCAAAGCAATTTTATTTTTATTGATTCAAAGAATTTTGGTTAGTGTTGGACAGTTTGTCATATGCGAGGTTATCGACATAGTCACGTTTATTTATTACTCCCAGTTTTATAAGTTTCTTTCTAAAAACTTTTTCAAAACTGAGTACTTAAATAAGAAGTAGAACGATACAATATTTTTCAACGAAAAAAATTTTGTTGATTTGATCTTAATATAGTAAATTTGTTTGTGTTTTATAGTATTTCGTAAACATTAGTGACTTCTGTTAATTATAATGATAATGATAATAATAATAAATAATATTATTAAATAAATAAGATTTTATTTAAGGAGCCCGCTAAGAGTATTATCTAAAATATTTCAAAATGAAGAAGTCGATTCAATTAGCTTCGAATGAATTTTCAAATTTAGTATATCGATGAATCATATTAATTGAGTTGGCTTTTCGAGAACTGATATAGTACATAAAAGTGAAAATTTTGATTTGTTGTCATCATTCAAACTAGATATAAAATTCTTTAACTTAAAAAGGGTGTTTTTATAAAGAAACTCGTAACGTTGGTGGATAAAAACATAGTGTTATTATTATTACCTTATCCAATTTAAAGGCAGAATCATTAGATTCTTTACAATATATTATAAATCAAAGTTTATTTAAGTAATAAACTGTGAATTGACAGCATAACGATATATGCGAATTCATTCCTACAAAAAATAACATTATAATAAAATTATTTTTCAGCAATTTTTGAAATATTCGTTAAATCGCAGTATAAATTTATTAAGCTGGTTCCGTTTCCTCATTATTAAAGTCTTTCAAATAAACTACAAATATTTCAATTGCTAACCGTCTGCTGGCGCCAGTAGTAATTCGTAACATATAAATAATCAAATCCAAATTTTGTTAATATATATTAAGTACCTCGACTATGCTACACGACATCAAGGATAAAATTTACCAGCATATCCCAGCATAACTCTTCTGACAAATCGTTCAGTGACCGATGGTCGACGACTTATTCACAAATAATTCACCCCAATATTATCATTGATTTGAGTGCCTGTATCTATAGCGTTTAATTAGTAGCAAATTAGCTATAGTAGCAAATACCCGCTCTTTAAATTTCGACAAATGAGAGTACTGATATGGTCATCTTAAAACTTAAGTACATATTTATCGTGAATTATTTTGTTTGACTTTTATATAAATTTTAATAATTGCATACCAATTGGGGGGCATGATCCCAATAGCTCCCTTGGATCAGCTCCTGCTGTAAGTATTTACTATTTATACAATTCAGCTTTGATTTTTGCTGTAAAAATAGTATATATTTGCTCAATTAAAAGTAATTATTTACTTTTTTCTTGTAGTGACGTATGATTTTGACTGGTTTCAAGAGCACAACGATTTAATTGAATCTCTCCCTCCTCTAAAACCATTCTCTATTTTCTAAGACTATCATTCTGTGATAAGCGAACTTTTTATTGATTTATTCAGTGATTTCGAATTTTACTGTGTGATTCTACAGGTGAAAGCTACCAACAGTCATTTTGCATTGACGATCAGTATTTGCTATGTGTCACTGGGATAAATCATGTAACAGTAGTTTAATTATCAGAGTCTTCCGTCATTAACAAAAATTGATATGGATTGGTATGCCTAAGACTTTTAAAAACATACTCTAACAACAATAACTCTGCAAACGGAATTGAAACAGCGAGAAATACTGGAATACAGTGAGATTACTCATGAAATCAACAGTGGAAATATACTAAATGAACAATACATATGTTTCGGTAATCAATCAGTGTTTGAGTAAATTTTTATGACTTCAAATTTAGAGAGTACGTCACAAATCTTTTGTAATGGATTGGACGTATACATATTTATAATATAAGTTCCGTTTACAGTGCGAAGAATCCAAAGTGATTTTACAAGTGATGATTTATAAATAATTATATAAACGTGTAGATCTAGATTTTTAGCCTGGATACACATGAATGAAAACGACTGATTGAAAAGTGATGAACGGCTAATTTAATTAGAAATTTAAAAATGACGAACCGGTGAGCTTTCAAGGCAGCCGCACTCAAATTCGATTACTAATCATTATTTCCTGACCACCAGTGATTGGCAACTGTACTATTTAAATCAACGAGTATTCATTACACTGCCAACTAGTGCATTATAACATAATCGTCCAAGCAGTTCGTATACCCTTTTTTCGTGCTATTCGTTCTCTTGACAGAGTCACTCATATTCTGTCTACTCCACCTTGATGTCTCCAAGAACATTGCAGTGAAAATGATTTAAAAATGACTGCGCCCTGTCTAGAGGATTTTTTAAGATCTGGTCTAAATCCGTCACACGGTAGTTTGCCTACTCTTCGACCGAAGCTCGCCGAAGCAATCCGCAGTTTTATTTGCGCATTACTGCAGCATTCAATGAAACTCCTCCCATTGTTCGTTGGTGTAGCGCAATTAATTACAAATCGCATTGTCGGCGCGTTCAATTGAAGAAGCGACACGCGAGACATCCCTAGAATCGTTCTCCGCAGTGGTGGCTGTCCAATAAAGCTGACCCATTTACTTTGGAGTACAGGACTCTTGGAGATCTTGGAGACTTGCAAGTCTTTGGCCAAAGCGGCTTTATGGCGAACGTACGCACTTTTCTTCATTTACGAGCTTTTAGCACATATGATCAGCGCTCGAATAAAAAGAAAAAAAAAGTCCTGGTTCACTGTTGTTAAATATATTATTGCTCCACAATATTAGAAATTATACTGACTTTCCGAGCTCCTCGTACATGTATTCCACTTTCTTTTTATTTACAAAGCGATAACTCGGCAACAACGAATATTCTTTACAGCATCCCTGTGTCGAGAGCGACTCTTATGCGTGTATCTCAGCATACCTTCAGGTTTTTACTTCCGCTGGATATGCTTTATTTATTAATTTTCTTTCTGGAACTGTCTTTATCTTTAAAGAGAATATGTTTCGAAATTTTATATATTTTCTTACTTATACACGATTCTATTCTTTATAAGACTCGAACAACAATAAGACCAGAACGATGTCTATAAGTACTCCAGTTTACCACTTGTGTACTTGTAATCATTTAGACAAAGCAACAAAGTAAAATGATATTACACCGTTCGTATCTTGTACTAAATTTTTATCAGTACAGTATAAAAAAACTTGTTGAACGAGAACAGCAGCTATACAGATATAGATTGATGAATTAAAACGTTTAATCGCGAAAAAGTAAAAACTGATTAGTAAATTCAAAGCAAGATTAGAATGTTTGAATGAAAGCAGAGAAATCGGGAATAGCTAGGAAAAAATTAAGGATCGTAAAAATCGTAAAAATCGAAAGACACCAATGCACTAGCGACTAAATTGTCGGTTTTTTGCACGGTGCAATATCCTCTTGCGAAAATACGTGTAGGTGGCCTGAAAAAATACACTCGCTAAGAGATAATGGAAAGGGGATTTATCGCTGTTTGCGCGGATGATAACAACCAGGGAGAAGGCTCCGAAATCGCTCTAATCGGAAGGGGAAATAGAATGACATCGTTGTTGTGACATAATGGAGAGAGAATATGCCGTGTATGGATTAAGCAGCTTGAATACATTCCTAATCAACTATTCCTTCGTAAGAGACTTTATTTATTAACAAAGATATATAACTGAAAAACTTTGGAAAAGTTTTGAGTTTATTTCAATACGGAAGCTTTAAATTCATTCTTGAACATTATATATTATAAACTCGTTGGTAATTATATTAATTGAAAAATATAGATAAATTTCTAAAAACATTAAATAATTACATTTAAATCAATTACATGTAATTAAGATGGAGGCGACATTTATATGCTATTAGGCTTAAATTCTGTAGATTACTTTATGTAATACTACTTATTACTTTATGAAATTACTTATTCTGTAGATATTTATTTAATACTATTGAAGCACTAATATTAATTTTATCTCTTTCAAAGAGATTATTTTTATGGCTGTCAAATAACAAGTTAGAGGAAGCTCAGAACCGACTATATGATTAATAATCGATTTATGAAATGGTTTTCGGTAGTATTAATGTTGTATCCCTATAAATTATCAAAGGACATATTATCCATATTTCAGAAATAGATTCTACTGTGAAAAATGTGCCTATGTTATACATAAGGAAAAAATAATTTAAAAATAGCGGAACTCTTCATTTATCTTATAATCATCTTCCTTGTCCTCTGTCCTAGTGGTCACATTAAATGTCCGACATATAAAACATTATTTAAAATCCATGGAATACATAAATCTTTGAATGACCAACGAAAATCAATGAAAAACCATTCTAGATGGTGATAATATGTTAGGTATGAGACCGAACATCGGCACATAAAGATCACCTCACTTACAGAAGTTCCAATAACTGTGTATTCTAACTACATCTATATTGTTCATTAAACTGAAAAATATATTAGCTGCAATAATATTCATTTCTTCAACCCATGTCATAAGTATTGATATAAATTTATTCTTTATTGTGCTCTGAAAGTAATTATAAATAATAGTTCAAACTGTTCATATGAGAAAAAATTAAAGAAAAAAAATTATTAAAAATTTAAATTCATAATTAACAAATTATTATAATATTATTGTGAACAATCTGAAGTTAGTATATATTTACAATAATAAATTTTTAAACGGTAAGTTTCTTATTATTGAAAACTAATTACTGGCAATATTAAACAAATTTTAGTTTTGTATGTCAACCTAGATTGACTAAAATTTCTTATTCTTTATTCTTTCAAATTTTTGTCACAATAATAATTATATTTATGAAGACTTAATTAATTAATTGATGAAGGAAAATTTTTCTTAAATTACTAATACATAATTCATAAAATATTTTAAAATATTATATTTTATGTTTTAATTCAAATGCCTTTTATTGGTACTGTTTTATTTTAGCTGTTGCGTTTTATAAATTCTCAATTTGAGCTACATATAATATAGAAATATTGTCTTTTCTTTAGAAAATTATTTCTTTTCTTTCTGCAATAACTGTTTTCCACAACTATTAGAGCTTTCAGTTTCTTTTGTTTCTTTTTTGAAATAAGAAAGCGAGATTATAAACAAATCATAAAAAATATACAAGATCAAAATACATTTTTTTTTAAAAATATTAAAAATTAGTGAGACAATTTCATAAAAATTACAAAACTTTTTAGTAATATTTGAAATCAATGTAGGCAAATAAAGAAACACAAGTTAGAATAATTTTCTATTCATTTTTCTAATTTTTTTTCAATCAACAATAACTAGTCAATATTTTTATTAGTCTTACAATCTTTGCAGCAAACTAATTCAATATAATTATGCTATCAATTAGATTGTCCTTGTTTATAATCACTGCCATAAAATCTAAAATATAAAATCTGTTTTATAAAATTAAAATCTAAATTTTTTAAGTAAATTACAAATTACTGACTCAGACTGCCCGCTTCACCAAAATTTTTATTCGCTTCACTCTCTATAATACTCAACGTTTCGTTCAAATCTGTAAAATCTCATAAAGCGACTACAAATACATCTCATAATATATTATAACTAAATCGCTTTCAGGCCTATTAATATAACAACTTATAAAAATTTGAATCTATTTATATTAACTAATAAATAATAAAGTAAATTTTAACTATATCATAACATTGTTGAAAACGAAACTGCCACTGATATTTCTGAACGGATCAAAATCGTCCAGCCTCGTGAGCGGACAGTCGTTCTCGGCAACGAAAAAGAGATTAATGGCAGGCACGGACAAACAGAGGCTATATATATATATATATATATATATATATATATATATATATATATATATATATATATATATATAGACAAATCGAAAATCCGCGAAAAGACGTGCTGACGCGCGCATATGACAATTTTTTGCAGGGCTGGCCCAGTGTTCACTTGTATAGATATCCAAATAAACAGCATCCGAAGCACGCACGCTACTCGCCATCGCCAAACAACAGCGTCCAAAACAAACGGCCAGTTAATTTTTAACTCCACCTTTCCCTCCCTCGCTCAACATAAAAAAAATAAAGATCGATTCTCGTGAAAATCCCATTTTCGATGCTATATCGAATCTTTGCGGCCAACACCGCGGCGCGCGTCTGTGCAAACGGTGCGTTCTGCCGATAGTACCCGCTCGCTCCGTCCGCTCCTCTTCCGCCTGTGTTTACACAATAAAATTTTGTTGTTTTGCACTGCCGCGTGCAAGCACGCACGCACACATTCGCGAAAGAGAGGCTTATGTATGAGGAGGCGACGAACCTGGCGGTCGTTGCACCCATGGGCCCCGGCTCTATTGCGCTCCTCTGTCAATGAGGCGACAGGGGCGTGGAAGAGGAGAGAAAGATCGCGTGTATGCGCGGCCCGCTCTAATTTCGATCAATTAATCAAAGACAAAAGAGGGGAAGAAGAGAACGTAAGCGAGTGCTCGACCGCCTGACGTAGTCGAGAGTATGAAACCTATTAGAACGGTTGGGTCATCGGCAGGGATGAAGGTATATTCGCAAGAATCTCAGAGTGCAGTTACAAGATAGTCGAAAACCAAATAGTCTCATTTGACACGTAGAAGATGTGAATCATTCGTTAATTTAAGAGTTACACGAAAATATTTTTCTATTACAACTGAGATATTTTGGTAATATAGTTTATTGCTATATAAATGTAAACTTAATTAATTAAAAACAAATTCTCAACTCATAATATACATTTCTACATTTTTAGAAGCCGACACTTGTTAGACTATTTATTCCAATTAAACAAAAAATGGTATTATTTATTTATGATTTTCTTCTTTACTGATTTCTTATTCACACTTTCATTACTACTATTATATGATTTTGTACAATTTTTTTTGTAAATCGTATTCTAGATCTTTTGTTCTGTTAGCACACTGCGAAGTTCTGCGATATTTCTATCAATAGCTAATATTTCAATGGGAAGTATTCCAAGCATTAATGCAATCATAATATTTGATACGTTAATAAATGTTTTCGTTGGCCTTACAGTCCAATTAAATCAATCGAAAATAATGTGTATCAATATCAATATATATTTATATTAATATTAATACATGAATATACAAAAATAATAAAAATAAACAATAAAAATTACAAATTATAATTACAGTCACACTATCCTTGTATAAAATCACCCCCGTAGACTAATCTGAAAATAAAAATATTAGCTGAAAAAAATTTTGTTAGTAAAGTGCAATCTGACTTTTCTCACCACCCTTAGCTAATTGAAGACGTAGTCCCACTAACATTTAATGACATTAATATCCAGAAAACTCAACTGATTATTGTCTTCAATCTCCCTTGTAAATTTAATTCTGCCATGTACAGAATTAAAAACATCCACCATTCCATCCACAAAAGCTTCTGGAACAATTGTAAAGATATCATCAACATATCTCTTAAATATCATTGGTTCAAAAACCAGTTTTGACAAGGTAATACTTTCCAACTTTTCCATAACAAAATTGGCTATAACCGGTGACAAAGGTGACCCCATTGGACACTCGTATTTTTGTTCATAAAATTTATTATCAAACGAAAAAATTGTGTTAAACTAAATTAGTAAAAACTAAATTAAGTGCTTTAATAAATTCATTCATTGTTAATTTTGTATGTAAATTAATTTCATGCTATTTTTCTTGTATCATATCATTTAACAATTCTAAAGATACATTTGTAAATAAACATACCATATCCAATGAAATCTTGTAGTTTTTCGGAATAATCATATCTTTTATTTCATTGTAAAAATACCAATTATCTTTATTATAAGAACTAACTTTTCCAACTATCTTAACCAATATATTAGATAAAAATATGGCAATATTATAAGTTGAGAAATTTAGAGAAGATATTATTATTCTAAATGTCCGTTTTTCTTTATGGATCTTGGGGTCATCTTTGTCATAAACAAAGGCAAAATTATTGTCTTTCTAATTATATTAAATGAGGATTAAAGGTCTTGGACCATTATAAAAATGTATTGCTTTTATATAACTATATTTCGAACTAGTAATTGTATATTTTTAAAGTAAGGCTATGCTATTATTTTTCTCAGTGCTATTTGAATTACAGAATTGTTTTTTCTGTGAATTATCATTGAAAATAATTATTCAAATATCAATAATTTTTTATGGTTTTATAAGCTTTCGCATAGTTTAATTTTTGTAGAGAATTAATGCAGTTATTATTCGGTTTCATCCAAAGTGATAGTGCTATAACTAGTAATACTATGGAAATAGAAAAATAAATACTTAAGAATTTCATATGTTATAAAATATGTATAAAATAGAAATACTAACTATTTAGTTTTTTATCATGTATACAATGTGTACTTTCTATTTCACCTAATAATCAAATATCACCCCAAAGTAATTATTACAATTAATGAAAACGATTGGTTCATTTATAGTTTTTATGTCTCTAGATTATTTGGAACGCTATTTCTGTCATTTCCAAAGGTTATCAAAACCGACTTATTAATATTCAATGATTGTTTAGTTAAAGAGGGGCATATATATGCGGCCCGAAGATTCATAATAACATCGATAAAAACACAGCTGCGTTAAACGATAAGCATAACTCTAGTTAGAGATTTATTGAGCAACTTACTGGAATACCAAAATCCATCGTTGAACGTATTATAACGAACTATTAAAAAAAAAAGGTATACATCCGTTTCTTCCCACATGTGCCAACTGCCGAACAGCGAAAAACAAGGTTCTCATACACGTGATGAGAAATGATTCAAAAGCAGCAAAATTTTCTTGAAACTATTATTATGGGTGATATCTACCAACAAGTGCTCGATCGCTTGTCTAAAAGAATTGCATGTGTTAGACCTGAGTTGTGGAAAGACCACTGTTTTTTCCTCTTGCATGATAATGTACCAGAACATACTGCGGCAACTAACACTGAAATTTCGGCCAAAAAAAAGGTTCCTGTATTCAGCTACCCGCCATACACGTCTGATTTGAATCCGCCTGACTAATTCCTATTTCCAAAATTAAAAATGGACGTGAAAGGTAATCGTTTTGCGTCGATACATGAGATACAAACAGCTGTGACAACGAAATTGAGAAGTATTCCAAAAGATAAGTTTTTAAAAGGCATGAAGAGACTGGAAGATCGTCCCTACTTGTGTATTACTTCTAAAGGAGACTGTTTTGAATAAAAAGTTTTTAAAAAAAATTTATACATTTATTGCGGCTTTTGTACCTCGAATCCTGAAACTTTTGGGACACAGTGTATGTATATAAGTAAAATTAAATTCTGCTATTGGATGTTGACATGAAGAAATTCATAAAATGAATAAGTACATCAGATATTTTTCATATTGACAAAAAGTATGAATATAAGTAGCATTAATTTATATACTAAAGCATAATCATTTCCTAATTTAATAAACTGCTCAAATTATATATAATTCTTTATAGTACATACAATTTATATACAAATTATATAATATGCTTTATATACAAATTATATATCATTCTCCAGAGTAATGTATTTTTCTGTTAAGGAGATGAGGTTAAGAAATAAATAATATGAAAAATAAGTTTTCCGTTTGATTTAATAACAGTATTTTACTGTGTACAAATATGAGTAAAAATTTTTAATTCGAACATCCTTGGTTTATTGATTCGGACAAATATTTTAATTTTTTAGTTGGTAGTACTGTCAGAGTTACCTGTGCCAAATTTCACGCAATTATCTCCATTTCTCATATAGTTACGCTTGTGTTTTGTGAACAAAGGAAAGTTGTCTCTTCGCCTTTTTAATGTCTGAAATTATTCAACAAAGAAGTAGCATTAAATTTTGTGCGCGAAATGAAATATCGGCCGTCGAAACATTCAAAATATTGCAGAAGCCCTTTGGTGAAAAATGAGTATCAAGAGCAAGTGTTTTTGATGAGATGTTTTTGTTTAAAGAAGGTCGAGAATGCGTTGAAGACGAACCACATCAAAGATGACCAAGAACATCTACTGATGGACTACTCGTTGACAAAAAGAAGAATTCGTTCTGCAAAATCGTCGATTGACTACTAGAGCGCTTGCTGATATTGTTGGATTTTCAAATGGGTCAGTCAACACCATTTTTAAAGACGTTTTGTGCCTGAAAAGAGTGAAATCTCGATTGGTGCCAAAAACCCTCAATTTTTTGGAAAAACAGCGTAACATGGAGGTCTATCAAACAATGCTTTCGGAGTATCAGGCCAAGACAAAACATATAATAACTACAGATGAGACTAGGATTTAAATGTCTTTTAAATTAAATCTCATTTTAATACATTTAAATTTCTTTTGTTTTTAAAACAGGTGCTTTTAAAGATTTGATTTTCTTTGATTAATATATGGTTTTTTATAATAAAATTTTTTTTAACAGTTGATTCAAACTTTTAATTTTAGTTTTCTTTTCTTTCCTTCTTTTTAATCACATAGGATTAGATAATTCTAAAATCAATGTGTTTCGTTCGTTAATAAAATTATTTAATATATTTATATATTTTACCAGAAATTACATATCACGAGGTCTAAAATGCCAAAGAAATTCAATTTGTTTTATTTGAATTTTAAAATCTTCATCTGTTACTCACTTTGTCTTTACAAATTTTAACGAAAATTGCAACAATCTACTTATTAATATAATTACTTTGTACATACTAAATTTTATTTAATACAAAACATATATATTTACGTTTATAGTATTTAACATGAAAATTTGGATCTGTTCAGAAACTAACTATATTATTATCCCATTTGAAGATAAATAAAATGAAAGGAAATGATAGAATAATTGTTTTGATAATATTATTCTTAAATGGTAATTAGCAATTTACATCGAACAAAAAATATCAGGATGAAATAAAAAGTACTGTTTTATGTACGATAACTCTGGGCTGCGCTCCAAACTCTCCGGAGCCTAGCTCCAAAAAGCGCAAAAGAGAAACTGCCCCGTCGCTCGGCCATCCGGCCAGCAAGGTCGCTTGCCTCTCCCACCAAACGCGAGAGCGTGCGCGCCAAAATTAATTCCCGGAGCGTCCAGCGAGGCGAGGCAGGCGTAGCCGAGTACTCGAGCACCCTTCCCCGACAATTACGCTTCATTACTCGCCCTCTGAGCGCGCCGCTCGGAGTCGTTCCCGTGAGTGCTCGCCCAAAAACGAAGAAAAGCGAGAGGGCATAGTGCACACAAAGGCCCACCGGCCGAAGACAAAACAAAAAAAGGGAAGGAGGAGGGGTCCCGCGGCCTCGAGCTCGCCTTGCCAAGGCCACGTCTGCCGAATGTGCGCCGAAGGCGGCTTGGGGAACGGGCCGGGAGGGGAGGGCGCTCGGCCCCGACCTTGCACCACTGCACTCTCGTTTTCGTTAATAGCCGGCCGATGCAGGCGGCCGATGCAGACGGCGCGCGCCGCTCCTTTTTTTCGGCGCCGAAACGGCACACTAACCTTGCGTGCGAGCGCTCGGACCAGTTGGCCTACATTTTTTTCGCGAGTGCAAGTGCTCGACGGTGTTGCAGGTGCGCAGGCGTACCTCAAAGACTGTTTTGATTTTCGGCTGTGCGAGGACTTTCTGAAATTATATTAACCTATTTTTCAACTCTTTCTCTATAATATCAATATTCTTCCTGTTGAAGCTCAACCGATTTATGGCTTTTAAAAACATACGAATTAAAGAATTATTAAACTATTTTCAACATTTGGAAAATTTCACCAAAGCAATGGTTCACATCGACTAGTCTTTAGGTGTTTACGGCAAATTTTATCACTTTTACTTTATAAGAAAGGTGAGTAAAAAATTATTGGAGGAATAAAGTTAAATTTGGAAATAATTTTAAATAACCTGAAAATTACCTTTTTGTACGCTCCAACTTAGACTACTTGTTAAAAAAATTCAATTTTCTTGAACCCCTAAAAACCAGTTGATATAATTTATGGACATTAAAAACCAGTCAATATGGTTTTTGTTGAACTTTTCGTGTGTTGAAAGTATATTGCTCTATGAAATTTAGTTTTATAAATGGCTTTAATGGATTTAGGTATAAATTAGTTTTAAAAAATGCACAATATATTTTATTTATTTATATTCCCGTTTTTTATTATGTTTCTCGTGCTATTTTTCTATGGTAATTTCATTCTTTGATATTTAAACAATCTAAAAAATTCGTTATGTAAGTATAATAATAAAAAATTTTGAAATTCTCATCAATTATCGATATTATTACGGAAGCAAAGCAAGTATTATAATTATCTAATCGAAATAAAGCGGTAAGAGAATATAAAATATGTGAAAAATAATCATTGGACTAACAAGACAATACTCCGCCCACCGGAACTCTAAATTTCTATTAATAGCTCAATTGTTCATAAATTCTTATGATTTTTTGTCTAAAGAATTTTATTAACTCGTTGATCCGCACGGACTGTTCAAAATGAAGACTATAGTTTATGCATAATCTATATATATTCAGAATCCCCAAGTTGTATGCCAGTGTCGCACAATACGTTTCGCAATTTCCTATTTTTTGCTCAGAACTTTGCAATAATAACTTAGATTTTAGGCAATAATATAACGTAACTGGTTATCAATAATAAAATTTGACACTTTATATTTACGAAATAAAGTACGAGTTTTTGTTTGTTTATAACGAAGTTTGGCCTCAATTTCAAAATAAAAAGAAGAAAATGCACAAAATTATACCTTATTGCATAACGGATAATTGTAGGTAGTGTAAAGTTTTATTTTTTTCACTGATACAAATACAGAAATCAGCTTTGAAGCACGTAGTCACGCGAGGTACAGATCGTATGAGGTCTCGCTGGCATTGCCACTTGAAATATGTATTTTCCTGTAAGAGACAAAAAACCATTAAAATGTAATTATTTATTAAACTAATTGAGGTACAGAAGAATTTTTTTAATTTATGTATAATAATATATACTAGTCCATGTGAATAGATCAATGAAAATGATACAAGTACGATTCTTTTTTTAACCTAATAATTAGTAGTATTATGAATTGTTAATGGCAAAGATCAAACGACAAAGAGAAATTCATCAAATTGTTTACAATTGGGATCTATATAAAATCATACCTATAACTTATAACAAATCTAGATTAGTTTCAACAGAAACATATATTTATAATAGTTGGATTTATTATTGTTGATTTATTATGTTTTTTCAATTATCCTAAGCGACTCTAAAAAATATACACAAATAAAGTATTATTACAAAAAAAATTTTAATATTCCAATAAATGATAACTAATAATTTGTACTTAATAATGATAGATATCAATCTATTGAAGTGTTTTAAAGAATCATATTTGTGTAAACTTCATTAACTACCCATATCAAATTGATAACCCCAATATATGATTGAATTCAATAAAAATTTTGTTACTTACAAGGAGATGCTCACTTCACCGAGAACCCAGTCCCTCCCGAAGGTGAAAAATATATTAAGTATCACAATAGACTAAAAATATTACAATTTTTTATTCAAATGGGCCTTGCTTCCTATTAATTTTAAGTAAATACTGAATCAAATTAATAATAATTTTCTACTTTATTATTACATATATAGTTACACGCGAATATGAACGTTTTATGCTTTCTTGCTACTTATTTAGATATACTTACATCTTTTTCTTAGTTGAGGAGCATAACATTCATGTTGTTTCTAACTGATCTGTTCCTATTTGAAATTAGAATTATTTTAAATGGCGTGAATTTCTTACGATTTTTTAGGATACTTAAATAATAAGAGAGACCCATATATCTACAAAGATCCGATTTCTTTCCGGACCGCAAGACAAAGCTACTCGAGATCTCGCGTGGTCCCATTATTATCTTATCGCTGAATTTCGGGGAACCTACTTTACGACTAGGGATACGTCTACCTAAGCGCGAGCGCGTTCGCGAATGATTCATTCTTTCCACTGGCATCCTAAGGTTCGTTTGCATTCTTCTCTCAAAATAAATTTTTTTAAAGTATATGTTAAATTTATTATCTCTGTTGTTATTATTTTTGCTATTGTGAAAAGTCCCTGGTCAATTATATATGTATATATATATATGGTTCATTGGAAAATTGATGTAAATATTTAGAAATATTTGAAAATTCTATTCGCTAATTCTTTAAATTTCTTAAAAAATCGTAAGAAATTCAGATCATGTAAAATAATTTTGATTTCAAATAGGAACAGATCAGTTAGACACAACATGAATGTTATGCTCCTCAGCTAAGGAAAATATATTTGAAGTAGCAAGAAAGGATAAAATGTTCATATCCATGAGTAATTGTACATATAATAATAAAGTAGAAATTTATTATTTAGATACAGTATTGATTTAAAACTAATGGAAGCAAGGCTCATTTGAATAAAAAATGGCAATGTTTTTAGTTTCTTGAGATATTTAATACATTTTTTACCCTCTAGAGGAAATTGATTCTCCGGTGAGAGTCACCTTGTTAATCGATAAATGAGCAGTTTGTACTACTTCACCAATACCAAGACCAATACCAGATTTAATAAAATATCGTCTTGGGGTCGAATAAGTATCGTCAATTAAATTATGATCTTGGTTTTGTACATATGCAAGGCGATATTTCACTAAATATGATCTTGGTCTTGTTATTGGTAAAGCACTGCTAATAGCAATTCCGATGTCAAAAATGACGATACTTATTCGACAAAAAGACGATATTTTATTAAATCTGCTTGGTCTTGGTAATGGAATCGTATATTACACATAGGACCTCTTCTGTGGACTGAGCTTTTTGATTTTACATGTTTTGTTGAAATTTAAAAATATGTGCTTTAAGTCTGTATTCTTTTTTCAGGTCAGATTCAAATAAACAAAAAAACCGAATCTTAAATTAATAAATATTTACATAAATCTATCAAAGTATAATATTTAAAATGCTTTTAATATTTATAGATTACATTTTCTATTATATTATACATATAGCGATAGTTGTGAAAATTTATTTTGCTCTTTTAGAATAATATGATAATAAAATATAAATATGTATTATAATTAATAAATATATTTTTAATTATTTGAAAAGACAAAGAACGAGTGTAAAAACTATTTTTGGCTATGATTGCTTTGTTCGAGATCGAGTCATGATGAATGGCTTTAAATTGAAGTATGTCATGTTAGCACTGAACAACAATAGGATTTAAAAGTTTAAAACCCCCTTTCCGAACGTAAAAATCGCTACCTTAGTCAATTTGAATAAATTCCATGACCTAGTTATAACAATCTGCTGCTTGTGAAACATTTCCAAGTGAGGTTTTCAAACATTTTATAATAAATTCTGATTTTCAATATTCAATTTTTGTTTTCATAATAGTGGTCTAATATATCAAGCAGAAGCTCGATTTTTTACCCTATAAATTTATCTTACAGTATAATCAAAAACAACTAAGTCATTATGAATTAATAAAAAAATCTTTAAAAAATGCGATTGAGCCTTAACTATATTTTTCTAAACTATTTAAGCGTTAAGATAACAGCTTAAAAATAAATATACTATATAATATTTTAATTTTCATTTCATAATTTATTTTATTTTATTTTCTGTACAAAAAGGATGAAAAAATATATTAATCATGTACATTTTTTATTAGAACTACATTAAAATTATTAAAATTACGAAAATTTTAATAAGTCGCTCACATTTTCATTGAAATTGGTTCCAACAAAACTGCAATCATAAACAAAAATATTAATTATGAGGTGAATTACATGCGATATCAAATGGAAAAATAGGCTTGAAAAATAAAATGCTTTGAATAATCTCAGTTTTTAATTCATCAGTTTTCATACTTTTTAATGTATCCCATTAGTTTATGAATTAATCTGGATTTTTAAATAATAATAATCGAATTAAAAATATTGGTGGTATCTACTTCTGATATATTTTCGAATTTTTCTATACTAAATTATAATTTATATATATATATATATATATATATATATATATATATATAGCTATCTTCAAGGATATTGTATATTGTTATTTATCAATCTATACATATTTTTATATATTGTTATATACATTTATATATAATATATATTTTTTAATGCACCCTTATAGTAAATAAATTTATAATATCAATTAAATCAATTATTAGGTCTACAAATAAGTTTTCGCCGTTTTGAAAAGATAGCACCACCGATAAGATAATATCGAAATTGTTAGCTGTAAAAAGTCGTATAGTATATGTCGACATCTGGAAACAGTATAACTTTTAAAACCTCTGACTTTTTGCTAGCATCACTTAGTTTTCATTGTGTTAAGATGTCAAGTTGTGAGCCAAGTAAGCGTCATTTGCGGGAATTGTTAATTTACTTCTTTCATTTAAAGGAATCTGCAGCTGAAGCACAACAGTTATTCATAGAAGCATATGGTGATATTAATTTGAGTGAAAGAAGTTGTCGGGAGTAGTTCCAAAAATTTAAAAGTGATGATTTTGACGTGGAGGACCAAATGCGCAGTGGAAGGTCCAAAGTGTATGATGACACAGCATTTGAAGATTTACTGGAGGAATATTCGTGCTAAACGTGAGAAGAACATGCACAAGAGTTAGGAGTGTTTCAGACACTACATCGAACCATAACGGAAGACAAAAAGTGGATTCACTACGATAACCCAAAGCATAGGAAGTCATGGGGTAAGCCCGGGCATGCCTCTACTTCGATGGCCAAGCCAAACATTCAGCAAGAAGCTAATGCTGTGCATTTGGTGGGATCAGCTTGGAGTAATCTATTACGAACTACTCCAATACAATCACACCGTCACCGAGGAACGTTACCAATAACAGCTGATACAATTAAGCCGAGCATTGAAGATTAAACGTCCACAATATGCCAAAAGGCATGATAAAATCATATTTCAGCATGACAGCGCTCGGCCACATGTTGCAAAAATCGTAACGGAAACGTTATAAGCACTGAATTGAAACGTCCTATCCCACCCGCCGTCTTCCTCAGACATTGCTCCTTCAGACCACCACCTATTCCCGTCAATGATTCATGGTCTGGCTGAACTTTACTTCTTGCGAAGAATTGAAGAAATGGGTCGATTCGTGAATCGACTCATAAGACGAGCAATTTTTTAAACAGGGTATCCTGTTAATGGGGAATATTTTGAATGACATTATTTGTAACTTTTTTGACACTAATTTCTTATTTCTATTTTTTATAAAAAAACGGCGGAAATTTATTTGTACATCCAACATATAATTTCGAAGGAAAAACCAGCGCTTTCAATTTTCAAAAATAACTTGAATTATTAAATCAACTACTTTGTATATTGAATTAATGAATTTCAATTACAAATTTCTTGAATTAATTTCATATTTGAAACATTAGTTGTAAATTGGTATAATTTAGTTTAAACCTCCACATTACAATGTTTGGTTGCGATCTAGTTAATAGTCAAAGTTCAATATTTTTTTTTAAAACAATATAATAATCCACTTTAGTTCGACATCACCATTATTTATCTCAATATTAGTTTACCAGGACTACAAAACAAATATTTTTATGGGTAAAATGGTAAAATATAATTTCATGGCACATGAGAATAAACGAAATCTGGAGTATTTAAAAAAGTACAATCTTCAAATTTCATATTAAATAACGAACGATGCAATGTAACGTTTTGTATGTATTGAATTTCTAAATCAATCTTTGTGTAATTTAGAAATATTTAAAGTTATTAGGTATAACGTTGGGAAATTTCTAATCAACTATTCCATAAATAGGCGCATTATGCGAATGAGTACTTAATGAAGACGTATCTTTGAAAATCGGTGTAAGTTACGACAAGCATGACAAAAGTACCGTTAGTCCGCCGGCCGAACTTTTAGATAGCCGTTTAATTTATAGTGTTAGTCAATTGTATTTGAGATTGTAGGAGTGGGTGCATTTAGATGTACTCGTCCCCTCCCTAGAGTCAAGAACGCCGGTATTGTCAATAATGAACATGGTTTATGTAGTTATTCAAGTTTTAGTAGCGCAAGCGAGCAGTTCTTAAGTTGAAAGCTTCACTTAGAAGATATTTTTTCTTCTGGTTTATTTTAATAAAGTTTGATTATTTACTTCGGAAATATTTATTTGGCGAGTAATTATTCAACAGTATCAAAATTCGCTATTAATAAAACAAAACAGAGTTATGTTAAAAATTGAATTCCTTTGTTCTTACATCGACCTGCATGACATACGTTCTGTTGCAGAATACAATCTATCTCCTCTCCTTCTTTGTTCCACTTGCGCGCCCAACTCCCAGCAGATAATGCTTGACAATGTGCTAACTCGGTCTAGTCCCCGAGGGGTAGACTGCCCGAGTGGGCGATGTTCAGACCATACCTATGCCTGAATCCGCATATCGCACGCGCACGCATGTATTAATGAATAAGAGACTTTTCTTTCAAGAATCGGTGACCTGATGAAGAGATAGGGAAACGACTGCCTTGAGATGCTAATTAAACATAATTTTTCGTTGAACAATAACACGTTTGGAGAATTTTCACAGATCATGTTGACATCTGCTAGGTAAACTGGATTTTAGTTTTCTCCGTGGTCTCGGATAAAAGTGGTTTACAACGTAGACGTGAATAATATTGACAGTCTTAAGGTCTGCTTAATAAACATAGGCATTCATATTTTATACTCCAGTGCTGGGGAGTGCTGCTTTTATTGTTCCAGTGCTGCTTTTATTGTTGTTGTCGCATATTTTTAGGAAATAAATAAAGTAATTTCATATTGCACGTATAGTAACTGAGTTACTATTCAACAGGCGATAACCCAATTTTACTTAACAAAGGAGAAGGTGTGATTTTCTGAAATAAAAAACTTCTTTCGATGATAGCATTAATTTTAGACATTCCAAAAAGAATCGATTATTTAAATTAAAATCATTTAACTTGAATCTTAAAATATTTAAATTTAGAAAAAATAAAATTATATGAATTGTTCAATATTTACAAATTTACAGATCGTGTAAAAGTGTTTCGACTAAAGTTTTGAAAACGGATTAGCTTCGATATTGTTAAAACTTTATATACTTATATTTTTCTTGTTTATAAAATGCAATAGACTTAGGTTACTTAGGTTAATTTGTTTTTTAGCTGGGATCAACGATTGCATCACGATGATTAATCTATATACAAGGAACTTCAGAATATATCAGAGGACAAATCCTTAATAAATCTTCAACAATTATATCAATGACAAGCTCTAGTTTAGTGGCGCTTTGTTCAAAACGATATAGGTGTATGAAAACTTGCCATTGTTAAAATCGAGAAAGCACTTACCTCGCGCAGAGTAGATGAACATAAGTTCAAATAAATTTTTTAATTTATTATAAATTTTTTAATTTATTATAAATTATTTTAAAATTATTATAATTTATTTTAAATTTATTAATAAATTTTGTACCAATCAAACATCCAGATAATGTAAGCCTTGTGAGTACGAACTGCGTATGCCAAGGACTATTGATTAGATTACCTTTATGGCCTCTCATATATAAACATACTCTTCCCGAGTGCTAGGAACCTCATCTTATCCTACTGAGATCTCACCACGAAAGTCAGAGATGAAGACGTCCTGTCCAAGGAAGAATTTCAACTACAAGATTGAGTAGAAGGAATAGGTGATGCTGAGTACAAACAACGTCGAATCATTGTCGACTTTAACATAGAGCAGTAGAGTAGTGCTCAATCTGCTGTCAGACTAACCACTCATCGGAAGAAAATGTTCAATACTAGAACAATCCAGCACATGAACTGATTTCAATATTACAGATGTGACCAGAAAGGGCCTAATCAAATCTGCTGTTTAATGAAGAAATTTAATAACAATTCGTTGATCTATTATTACGCTAACCATTTTTCCGGCAAAGCAAAATAACAACACTAACGTAAATAAAGGTTATGACACAACGATGTTGTTTACAGAAACGAGACTAACTGCATTCTGAAGAGGAAGTGTTAAACTAAACAGCTGTTGGTCAATGTTGGTTGGCACATGCGCACTCGTTCCACTGCAGCGTCAGTCCCGTTATTTAATAGCCATACCTTGTATACCAACAAAATTTTATATCTATCCATACAGCAATGTAGAAATAATTCAGCGTTGAGCTTTAAAAAAATGTTTTAGAAAGAAGCGTTTAAACTTTTAGACATACATAGACGTAATATTTCAGAATTGTAGAAAAGTCGTCATCGGACATTTTTAAAATTTCTTTCATTACAAAGCCTGTTACCAGTTAAGGTATTATATTTTCCTTGTCTCTTAGTAAGAGTTGTATCTTCATTAGAGCATCGAAAGGAGTGACGCACTATCCATCCAACTGAAGAAATAGCAAACGATTTTTTGTTAACTATGACAACTTTGCACGCTCGAGATTGTCAGTTCTATGTTTCCAGGTTCCGCGTTCATCGTACTAATTTCACGTTTTTTCATACTCTCCAGAAATAGTACTTTACCGGGCAATAATCAGAACACAGATGCCACATCTATATTCCACATGGTGTGATTACGCAATTGTTTCAAGCTTGAACTTTATTACTCTTCCCAAACTGTTTCTGTCGACTTGTACCGGGAGCGAAAGAGAGATAGTATGAAGAGTAGAGAGAGAGAGAGAGAGAGAAAGGTTCATGATAATCGAGGAAGATCGCCGGCGTGAGATACGGAGAGGAAAAATAGATTTTCAGAGGCGACGTATACGATTCATATTCATGGGGAGAAGGTCGATGAATAATGAATTAGTAATAATAAAATATCGCCGAGTAGCTCTCTCACTAGCACGCACACGCCCGTGCTACACCTGCGCGTCTCGAAAGTACGTTATCTGGATAATTGCCGGGAGCGAGCGAGAAGAAGGGAGGAGTGAGGTTCCTGAAGTGCGTGCGCGCGCTCTTAGAGCATCGACGCCCCTCTGCTCCATCTGGTTTAATCCACTCACCGGGCAATTATCGCGCGAAGAGCGCGCTTTTCTTTTCTCAAATTGCCTATGTACTCCTTCAGATTCCCGATGTTTCATGGGGAAAAATTATTCCGAATCACGGTGAATTATCCCTCGCGGTTTTTAACCACATCCTTCCTGGTTGCCAGGTTAATAAGAAATCTACGAGTATGGAGTATAAATTTCTCGACAACTCCTGCGATCCTTTTCTGTCCCGTTCTTAATAGTATCATAAAATTTAGTTCATATTCATACAACGAGAGATCTCGTAATTTCAGTCCAGAATCAGCTTTGTTTATCGGTGTAATCCTGCCACTGCTTTATTTTACATTGGCAGAACTACGATCAGTTTTGAGTCTGACCTACTTCATATACACGATTTCGTTCAGATCTGAACTTATGAAATGCAGTAAAGATTAGTAAATTTTCTCCAAGAATTTGGGTTAGTAGAACTTATTAATCAGTTTGTACTGGTAATAATCAATTAAAAATTTTGAAATAACAATAAAATAAACGCAGTTTCCTTGAAGGATGTGCAATCTACTTTTTAAGAGATAATGTGAGTGCGAACACTTTTTAAAAACTACTCGGCTCGCAAGGCCTACATATAATGTCAATAGTTTTATTCAACACTACAGTAATTCATAATGATTTGCACACTATACAGATGCATAGATTATACCTAAATTTTGCAATGAATACATCTAGTACGAGATTCGAAACATTTTTTGTTAATTACTACTCAAATTTTCAGCTAGATCGCGTTTATTAATCTAGTCCGGCTAGTCTCTTAGGGTATATAGTTAATGGCTGATGCATGCGAATGAAGAACTGCTGAATAATTTTAAACATGAATTTCAGATTTCATTTTAGATAAGACAGGCCTCAATGATAAGCACTGTGTACTGCTAGAGAAAGAATGCTAGGCAACTACAAATTTAATTTTTTTTAGTAGAATGAAAATATTATTGTTCAGCAACTTAAATTTAGAATGAATGGCAAATTATAATTAACAAAATTCTCAGAGAAATATATTTTCTCATTTACATCTGTTTTATCAAGTACCTGTACCAATTATTTAATGATTTATGAACAACTCTCTTTCAGCTTGTAAAAAGTATAGTTTTCAACAACAAAAATATTTGTATTAAATATCTACTGAATAATATTTTCTGCATAAACAAAATACTAATTGTCTGGAAATGACTACGCTAGAGAAATAACGTGTCTTCTGTACTATTTTGGTGTCAAATGGAACAGTTAATAAATATAAGTATATATATTTCATAAGCATTTGTAGTATTTAATAACCATTTTGTATATGTAATTTAATTGTTAATAAAGTCCTAATATAATATATAATATTAAGGAGGCTCAATTCTACTGTATAAATCCCAACATAAATACAAGCAAAATATATTATTATAACTTATTAATTTTTTAATTAATTTTTGAAATTGAATTTATACTATAAAATGATTGTAAATTTTTAATAAACGAACAAATTACCAAAAGTTTAAGGTATCGAATTGAAAAAAACATTATTTCTCATAATTGATTATTATTAGATTAGGATAAATTAAATTAGGATGTTTGAATAAGTTCTCGCTGCTATTTTTACAAAAGAAGAGTTTCATTAAAAATATGAGAATATTTTAATTCAAAGTATTGTCTGTCATTAGAGACCACTCTCTTCCCTCGTTATGGCAGCATATGAATTCCGGGATAAAAAACGAGCTTTTTTACGGCTATCCGAGACTCGATCCATTTTTCAGCTTCTTCGTATAATCAAGCGAAATCGGTGAATATCGAAACGGGTTACGTCTGGTGAATCCAGCAGATCGAGTATGACTTTCCATTGAAGTGTTTTGGGTAGTTTTTTACCGGTGTTGTAATATAAGACCGAGTGTTGTTGAGCAAAAAAATGAATTGGTCAGTCGTGTCTTTTATCATATAGCGGACTAAAACGCATCATTTGATATCGATAGCGTCAATGTCTTGTAGTAGTCTCATTCGGTTTCAGCAAAGTACAATACATTACATCTCACTGATCAAACCAAATACAGAAAAACAACTTCGAACCATGGATATTTGGTTTTGCTAACGATGTTGATGAATCGTCGGAATGACTCTAACACTTTGAAACATGTTGAAACAATTGACTTATCTATTTGTAATCTTATTTCTAAATTTTGCTTGTGTCTGCCATCGGTCGTAATCGAGTAAGTCCACCAATTCTTGGTCTGCAAATTCTTTTAATGCAATAGAACATTCTTTATCCTCCTAATGTTCTAATATAAAATTTGGACAGAACAAAATATATCAATAAATAAACAGAAAACTATCGAGAAATAAAAATTAAAAATCGTTCATAATTGTGATTACCAATACTTATAGTAGTTATGGTAGTATAACTGCCATACTATGAATATCAATACTTATGGTAGTATAACTGCCAAGTAACTTCATTATAAATCGCTACGTTGCAAGAATTCCAATAAATTTATTTAAATTATTAAATATTTTTATGGATCTTACAGTTTTTATTCTATAATATATTTAATCTATAATAGTATAATAAATAATAATTTTTCTATAATATATAATATTTTATTCTATAATATATAATAATGACAGTCAGAATATCTTTGTTTATTATCTGAGAAGAATCTAAATAGAAGTTATTACTAAAAATAAAATAAAATTAGATTAAAAATTAAAAATAATAAAAATAAGTTATATTCTATGCAAAGGACAACTTGACTGCCCGCACCAACTTAAATTTCAATTCTCCTTTGCCATTCGACGTTTCTAACCACTACGGTTCATCCACAGAAACTAAACTTATACCGATAAATTTATTTTATTTAAAAAAGCGAGTTTCAAAGCTTCAAAATTACTTAATTTATTGCTAATAGTCGCAGAACTGAACTAAAAGTATAAGTCTGGAAATTCTAATATTTGAACGAAAGAACTCTAACAAAATCGATGTACTAGAATTATAGAAGACTCATTTATATTCAGACCAATGCTCTCATCAATTTCCATTAAAAATTAAGAAAAATATATACGTAATAACTCAACTAATAATTAATAATAACTGTTTTACAAATAATTTAAAATATATTTAAATAGTTAATTGTTAATTGTTTGATCTTAATTATTTGCGGAAAGTATAATTACAATGCGTTTAAAATACTCATATAAATTTGGCTACAATTAGATCTATTGTGTGCAAACTCATAATTTAATGATGGAGAGAATTAAAAATAATTTTAGTTAATCACTCAGACTTGATTCAAACTGTAAGTAAAGCGAAACTGAAATTAATGGAGAACAGACAAAGTGATCCGTTTCCAACTTCTATAATAAAATTCCAACCTGTTGTCGAATGAACATATTTAATCGTACAAGCATTATGTGCACATTATAAGTTAATCTTGTAATGCAGGAAATAGTAAGTGTATAAATGCAGTGTAGAAAATATCTTTAATCAAATTCGAACGAACAATACAGTCTTATTTTTATTTTAATTGGCATTTCATACACTTCAATGAAACAGTTGCCATAAAAATTACTTATATTTTCAATAATTGTTAGATCTTTTAGATGTCGCAAATCAACTTTAACAAGTTTTTGTCATTTGATTTATTCATTAAACTGATTTTGCTTACATACACATATGCATTATAACTTATAAATTTGTCATTTAATATTTCAATTATCAGGATGATCGAAACATGCAGATTTACTATTAATTTAATATGTATTTTACAAGGATATTTTCAAATTTTATAAATTAAGTATATATTTTTAATATGTGTTAAAATTAAAAATTGTACTTATCCTGATTGTTTTGAATTAAATTAATAAATATTTTTATTGATCGTACAATCTTTATACTATAATATATTAAACAAAAATACTCACATTCAGACTGTCCTTATTTATTATCACCCCTTTTTTAATATATTTTCTAGTTCAGATTCTTCGGGGATGATAATAAACAAGGACAGTCTGACTTTCATTATTTTAGTGTAATATATTATAGTGGAAAGACTACACGACCGTTGAAAATATTTATTACTTTAATTCAAAAGAGTAGACATCAGTACAATTTTTAATTTTTAATTTCTGAAAAGAAGGCCAAAGAACAACAAAAATTTATTCTTCTACTCAAAATTACCGAGTGAATTTTATTATACGTTCAGTTCATTTTAAATTATAATAGAATATAACAAATCCTGTTTATTAAAAAAATATTAAAATGATATTCAACAGAAAAGAAGTTAGCGCTATCAATTTTGGAATTGTCAAAATTCAGAAATGACATGTGCTTAATTCAATTAATATTGAAAAGTGGCCATTATTGTTTTATTTGCTATAAATTACATTTTAATAAAATCAAACTAAATTGTTAATTTGAATAATCTGCATCAATATATCTGCATACAATATTTAGGTTACATGATATAGAATCAGTATAAGAGAGCAAGACTTTTTTAATAAGATAAAAGATATTTAAAATGATATTAATTTTGTAATGATTCTTACGATGATATGTGAGTATATTGAATAATTTCGTTAGATATTGGTTGAAATGATGAGATTATCATCGAATGTAAATAAATTACACTTAAGAAACTAATATTTGTTCTGCAAATTTGAGATTATTTTATCTAAAGATACGTATACTCATGAATTCACATTGAAAGGTTTAAATAAAAAAAAATTTAATTTAATTTAAATAAAAAAAAATTAAAGGCTCCAAATAAATTAGTTTTAATAGTATAATATAAATGTAATTTATTTGCATCACCCTTCGACGATAATATGAACACTTTAGCAATATTCAATGCAATTAGTGCTATATTTTTCGTACCTTTCAGTGGGTTATAGTTTTGAATATAGTTGCAAAAGAATTCAAGAAGAATTTAGAAATAATTTAAACTAATCTTATTGAACCCTTAACTCGATAGGATATCATGAGTTTCAACATTGTCTCTAATTATCACTCTAATTTAGTGAGTACTACATACGAACTGTTACTTTAACTAATAATAGTTGTATAAGAAAGTGCAATGGTAGATTCTAGTTAGTAAACTATAAAAACATTTTTATATAATATAATGTGCAATAACTGAGATTCCTGTCGATGTCTCTGTTATTGTGTTTTATAACTCAATATCGCATACAATCATATTCTACCGTTCGAATACGAAACTTCCCGTAAAAGTCGTCTCTACACAGCTGGACATCGGGTTCTACCGTCCGAACACGAAATTATAATTTGTCCCTGTAGAAGCGACACACACACACATTCCTTGACTATGTTTACGGTCTTAAGAAACTGAAAACTTTTTATTATACTTTACTATCACTATATATATAGAGAGAGAGAGAGAGAAAATAAAAGTAAGTATAGCAGCCTCATAAGTAAAACAGCTTCTTAGTCAAATATTTCGGTGGGAAATGATTCTTGATAAAAAAAAAAGAATATTTACGTTGTAAAAACATTAGTAGAACAAAGTTTAATTTTTTTTGTGATTTGAAATTTTTAAATTCAAACATAGAAATATATAGTGTAACAATAACTCCAAGGCTCAGCGGTGCTCAAACTTGTCTTTGTGGCGCTGCCGCGCCACATAATATTTTAATGAATTGGAATAATCGAAATAATTTGAACACTCGTATTTGTTTAAAAAGTATTTTTGAAAACTTCTGCTTTATATTCAAGATTATACGACAATGTGTATATATAATTTCATTATTAGAATTTTCATTCTACTCCTAATGAAGATACCAAGCGGTTCAAAAAATTGGGCAAAGCAAATACATACACTCGGTAAATTTGTTGGTGGGACCATCGTACTATATGGGAACATAGTATATTTATTATTATTTGAGTAGTAGTATTCATATTTCAAATTTGATGGAGATGATTATAAACAAGGAAAGTCTGACTGTCTTTATATTATTATAATTGCATTATTATATAAAGATTGTAAGTTCGATAAAAAAATTTATTAGTTTAATAAATAAAGTTTATTAAAAATCAGTTTTTACATCATATATTATTTTATTTAATTTTCTATAAAAAATAACATGATTCCCTCAAAATTTTAACAAACGATTTACATTATTTAACTGGATGCTTTTAGTATTGAAAAATGCAAGTTTCAACACTGACATACTTTCGGCCCGCAGAATTGGAGTTTTCTTCCTTCTAGATCAATAAAGCGCTAGTTCAAACAAGAAAAAAAAAGAGAGAGAGAGTGTGTCACGACAATAACTGATAATATACTATTTACAAGTCGAGCGGACGAGGCGCACGCAACTTTGTACCTAAAAACAAATAAATAATTTGCCACATTTGCGATAAACTCAAGATTAATGGCGTCTGGCCTAATAAAATCAGTCCATTAAGCGGGTGGCGGTAAATCGAGAATTACAATCTCTATTATAAAGTCATTCAAATAGAACCTCTATGCTGATGAAGGAAAAAAGGAAATAGCGGAAGAGAGACGGGGCGAAATGAACAAAAAAGAGTGTTTCTTTCTTCCTTTACCCGCCCAGAAGTTCATTGCGATTACGACGCTTCTAATAAGCGCGATTTGCTCGCGAGGTGTAATGAACTTGATTAACAAGCGCAATAAAATCGCGCAAACACGCGGAATAACGAATGAAGAAAAACGCTTGCAAGAAGGCGCAAGAAGAGAGAGAGAGAGAGAGAGACAGAGAGAGAGAGAGAGAGAGAGAGAGAGAGAGAGAGAGAGAGAGAGAGAGAGAGAGAGAGTGAGTGAGCGAGAACTTGATTAAAATGAGAAAAATAATCACAGAGACTCAGCGAACATTAGAGAGAAAGAGAGTGAGGGGGGAGGGGAGAACTTGCACAGGACAATGAACTTGATTCGCTTTTATCAAAGCGCGTGAGATGACGTCAGAGCCGAGCATTGCCTGCGCTAACTTGCACTCGGGCACTCGGTTAATAGTGAGGCCGAGCAAGTCCGTGAAACGATTCTCAACTTGACCTTAATGAGATGCTATTTGTGTGTGTCCGTGTGCACTATTCTGTATTTACATAAGTTTATTTAAGTGTTCGTTTGTTCACGCGAGCGTGTACTCGCTTCTCTTTGCCAAGATGGCTCGGAAGATTGTGGAGTTGTTGAGGATTGCCGGTTATAGGAGGTGGAAGAAAATCAAAGATTTTGGCGGTAGATGCGGACTTAGCTAATACCTCCTAAATTTCTCGGTTAATCCAAGCTCAGTGATGTGACTAGATTGTATCAATCAAGGCTGAATCTCTGTTTTTTCATTAATATATATGGGAATGGTCAACTCTAAGCCGTTTAAATTTATACATGACTATTTTAGATATCCTCACCAGTATTCAGCAAGAGAAATAATTATCTTTTGCGGAATTACATTTGTTAAACAAAAAATTTATTATGTGCAGAAGTTTTTACTGAAAGCTTGTTACAAAATATATTAAAATATTAAATATTAGGTGAATTATATATTACAGACTTAATAAATGTAAAAAAGTCATTTACTTTACTGTTACATGCATTGCATCAGGTTGTTAATACAGAAAAATCAATACAGAAGCATACTATATAACACGACTTAATTATATATTTTCAACGTTTGCTTAAAGTAATAATTGTTATCTATAAGAATAATACTTTAAATTTAAATATTTTAACAATACATTTAAGTATAAATGTAATTTAAAAATATATAGAGACAAAATAAGAAAACTATTTGTTAAATACTTCAGCTCATTAAAAATTCAGCATATGGTTTCTATAGCTAAAAATACGAAGTTATTTTGTTAAATTAGTCTGGAAAAATGATTATTCAAAATTATTATTTGTACAGAAATATTTGGGAACTTAGTACATATTATATTTTGTAAATAAGTTCTGTATAAACAAACTCACCACTAATTTTCAATTCGAAATAGAATTCGAATAATTATATTAAAAAAAATTTGAAAGAACGAAATACGTGTTTAAAAAATCAGATAAGAACAGCATCTTACCCAGTTATTTTTCTTTACTAGAAACGTATTTATTAATTTAAAAAGAAGAAAGATAAGAAGAAGTTAAGAGTGAGCGTCACCATGGTAGAACAAAGTATCTTATAACAGTCGTGCTTGGTGGAAAGGAGCGTAAGAGAATTTGAACGCACGCAACCTGCGGTTTAGCTCGCACGTATCTATTGACATCGAATATACTATGTATCAAGTCTCATAAAGATCTTCAAAGGATAGTCTCTCGAAAGAGTCGATTTTCGCCATCTCTGGTAACGCGAGGTAAAGTCTCCCTATGGATTAAAAAGTACGATATGCTTCATAGTAGCTTGGGTCGGCATAAGTTACAAAGACGATTTTTATTCTTGTACATAGCTCTCGGTGTACAAAAACACGCTTTTTTCGTCAGTTTAATAACGATGAGTGCTTTTCAGAATCAGTACTATAGCTGAGCTATTCAATGGAATGAAATAAGCCAGGTGGTTCGGCGTTTTAAATAAGCAATGGCCGAAAATACCAAAGTATTCGGTTACTGATAACCTTTATTTACAGTAGTCAATTAATTCTCCGTGTCTTTCGAATATTATTTGGTGTGCTGTTGATGTTATATGAATTTGAAGCCTTTGTCGCTAAAAACGCATGGTGATTCAATTAAAAAGGACACTATATGAAATGGTGTTGATAAATGCTTTTCTTATTGACAGAGAATATTTAAGCGAGAAATCATCTTAAACAATGAAATTAGTATGTGGCAATAATTTATTTATGCGAAATGAATTTTGAAATTTATTCTCCTGGGTAATGTTATTACTTTGATCTTTATTTCTCTAAGAACCACCATGCTCAAAAGGAAATGAAAAACGTAACATACTGAAACCAATCAATATTTATTGTAAGCAGCTTTGAATCGTTTTCGCGCTATTTCACAATAATTATCAGCAGATCAAAGTGTATATATTTAGTTACAAGTGTATAAAGTTAGATATAACTGCTGTTTACAAAAGAGATTAGGCTATCCTGGCAAGGATGAGGATATATACTTGTCAATAGGTAACATTTTCTCGATGTTTGATAATGGAACACCGTAAATACACTCTTTCAGAATCTTCTCATACTGCTTTCTTAATAGCAATGCGTACAAAATTATACATTTATCGGTGGAATGGTAAAAGCTGACAAGAGTTCTCGTCTAGACATTCAGATGTAAAGATGTGTTTAATATTCGGACGTAGTTAATTTTAGATGACAAGTCTATGTAAAACTCGAAGAAATAACCAAGGTACCTGAAACCTTTAAAGTAAATTACAATGAAATAAACTATATCATTTTCTTCAGTCCAGACATTCTTAGATGCTTCACATGTCAACAGGAAGGACACGTAGTAATAAATTGACGAAATAACAGAGTAAATCCAGCTTCAGGCACACATACAGAACTTCCAACAATACCAATCAAAATAAACAACAGTAATATCATAATGTCACACAGTTTAATCATAATGCTCCAGATAAAAACAAGAGGACCCACTCGCAAATTAGTACCTCTTCAGATTCCATTAAAATACCGATTCTGAAAAAATCAAATGCAAAGGATAATTGTGACAATGATATGCAAACGCTAGTCCAAAACCAAATACATAAAAACAACGAATTAGAGGAAATAAACAAAAACTAAATAGCCTCAGAAGCTATTTAAATCAAGGTAACACACTGTTAAATTATATACAATTTAAAAGTCTTTTAGAAAACCTAAAAAACAACACACAGCCTATAAATACCATTCTTACCTATAGAAATGACATACCGGCACTAACGAACTTCTTATCGCAAGGAAAACATCCAAATGTTCGAGATAGTTGAATTAAACGAAGGTGCGCAAATTTATCAAAACACTTGAATAAATACTTAAATCCAACAAATCAAACTCCTGAAAGTTCAGATTCAGAAACATAATCAACTCAATAACAATGCACAAAATAATTCAATGAAGTATAAATAGTCTAAAGGGTAAATCCGAATTATTATAAAAATTAATAGCCGACGAAAGTGCAGATATAGTTTGTTTCGAAGAAAAAAATTTAAAAAAAAATGAATCTGTAAATATAAAAAATTACACATCCTATAAAAAAATCGCACTAACTGCAAGGCAGCAAGTGGAAGCGTATCTATATCAATTAAAAACAGTAGATTTAGTCAAGAAGTAGCACTACAAACAGAAATAGAAGCAGTCGCCGTAACTACAATAATAAACAAAAAAACAATTTCAATTTGTAATATATACTTGAGTAACCGATACAACCTAAGCTCCGAAACCATCGGACAGCTGATATACAGTCTACCTAAGTCTTTATTATTGTAGGAGACATTAATAGTCTTAACAAATTATGGAGATCGGCGAAAACAGATGAAAGAGAAAAAATAATAGAAGATTATATAATATAAGATAATATAATATAATATAATATAAGATAATAATATAAGATATACTACTCAGAAAGGATTTAGCTCTATTAGACGACAAATCGCCAATACATTTTAATGCTGCAAATGCAACAGAAAGTTTAATTGATCTAAAAATCTGCAGTAGCAATTTTGTCTGTAAATTAGAATGGCAAACCCTTGATTAATTATACGATAGTGATCATTATCCAATAAACGTTAAGTATAGAAAACACAAATTGCACCAGATATTCAGCTACCTAAGTGGAAACTGTATCAAGCAAATTTGACAAAATATGAAAATATCATCACAAATAAAATCGACACAGAGAACGACTACGTCAATAGCCATCTACTAATCAATAAATTAGATATAGACATCACTATTAAAAAATTAATTAAGGTAATTACGGAAGCAGCCGACCAAGCAATCCCAAAATCTAAAGACTATATAAAACAAAAAATAGAACCATGGTAGAACCCGGACTGCGAAAACGCCATCAAAAACGCAAACAAGTATTCAATAAATACAAAAAAAAACAATCCAATAAACTCATTGCTAGAATTTCTAAAGGCAATAAATTATACGCTACCAGCGGCGAAATATGGAAAAAATTAAATCAAACGAAGGCAAAAATTACTCACCTATAACATTACTGAAAGAAGAAGGTACACTTATAAATGACCAAGAAACAATTGCAAATATACTAGCAAAAAACTTCGCAAACAAGTCGGACGACTTTAACCATAACCAAGAATTTTTAGATTTTAAATAAAAAACAGAAATAAAAGAACTAAACTACGAAAATACCAAAGATAGTAGTAGCCCAATAAACAAAAAATTTACACGAGAAGAACTAAAAACAGTATTAAAAAAAAGCAAAAATAGAAGCCCTGGACCAGACGGAATACCAAACAGGTTTCTCGAAAAATAACCCGCTAAAGGAGTGAGTATACTTTTAAATATTTTTAACATAATCTAGACGAAAAGATTCTTTCCAATTATCTAAACAGAGGCAACTATGAGGCAAGGCAACTATGACTAGCCAAACATAATAAATATGACAAGGGAAGCTACCGTTCAATTTCTCTTACGTGTTACCCATGTAAGATCTTCGAAAAAGTACTGAACAAAAGACTGGTAAGTTATTTGGAAGAAAACGACATTTTAAACAAGAGTCAAAATAGATTTTGATTCCAGTGTTCAACATTTAGTAACACTAGAGTCTAATATTTTCGACGCCTTTTTAAATAATCAACATCTTATTTTAATTTGCTTGGACGTGGAAAAGGGCTACGATTTAATCTGGTACAGAAAAATACTAGAAATCCTAATCGATATAAACGTAAAAGGAAACAGTAGATTTTATAAAAAATCTCCTCAGTAATAGGAAAGCAAAAGTAAAAATAAACCAAAGTTACTCTGAACAAGGACATATTACCAATGGAGTTACTCAAGGCGCATGCATAAGCGTATTGCTATTATTATTAGCTATAAATGACATCCAAAATCACATACCAGCTCCAGTTAAAAGTACTATTTTTGCTGATGACGTCACATTATTCATCTCGCGAAATAATATCAATACTAGCCAATAAATTCTACAACGAGCACTCGATTCTACAATCAACTACACAAACCAAGCAGGATTCAAAAGATCAAAAAGTAAATCACAGGTCATTATTTTTAGTAAAGAAAAGGAAAAAGAAAAAATAAACTTACAAATCGGAGATGAAAAACTATCAGTAGTAAATGAAATAAAATGACTAGGAATCACCTTCGATAAAAAATTAACCTGGAAATCTCACATTAAAATACTGCATGATCAGTGCATAAAAAATGAATATATTAAAAGTTTTATCAGCAAAAAACTGGGGCTCGTCTCAAAAAGTGATAACAAACACATATAAAGCCAATATCCAATCCATTTGAACTATGAATGCAGCCTATGGTTCTACAGAAAAAATCACGTTGAAAATATTGGATCCTGTTTTAAACTCAAATATGAGAATTGACATAGGAGCCCGTCGAACAACCCTCGCATTAAGTATATTAAGCGAGAGTAACATGATGTCACATACTGTACAAAAATATATCAAAATCAAAGAATAAAACATAAATTAGGAAATTCACTTCATATACTACTCAATAACACAAGTAACTGCAATAAAGTAATTAAATTCATAGACAACATACAACTCAGAAAACGCATATAATGCAAACAATATGTAAATTCAGCAATTACTGTAAAACTCTACGACTTTTGTAATTAATATATTAATGAAACTATGAATACTATGTAAAAATTTGAAGAGTCGCTAATACCGTTAAGGGGATGCGACTTAAAATAATAAATGACAAACATGACTTTAAAACAATTCGTATTTGTTCAAATGCATTACTTTTATAAAACTTTGCCTATTCGATATATATATATATATATATATATATATATATATATATATATATATATATATAATAAATCTTCATATAACGCTTAAAAAATTACTCTAACACAATTGTTTTCGAAGTCTAATAAGATATATAATAATAATATTTCAATAATATTTAATCCTATATGTAAATATCTAAAGAGTTTTTCTATAAGAAACCTGTTCTCTGAATTTTAGATTAAATATTTTTATATATTAAATCATTAAAATTCTTCTAAAGAATCAATTTAATATTTTTACAAAAAAATATGCGTGTACTTTTCTTTATCTATGGATTCAATTGCCATTTGAATGAAAAAATCAATTTTTAATGCTTAAATATCAACTAAAAAGTCATTCAAAAACTATGTATTTATTATAAAACTATCTATTTATTATTTCAATACCTATTTATGATTAGCTTACTTATTTTATTCTAAGAAATCTTAGCCTCATTCTCGTTCGAAGCCCGAGAAATTGACTCTTGAGAACAGTTCCAATGTATCTTGTATTTGGCAGGATCCTAACAAGCTTTACAGTATCTGTAATTATTGGGATCTTTAAACAAAAGGTTTGCCAAACCTATATTTTTATGCACAGTTCTCCGTTAAAATCTAAGATATTTTTCTGCACCGCTTCAAAGTTTCACCAGATAGCGCATCTATGTTTGTTAGAAAGTTTTAGCCGATAGCTGTTTTCAGTAGATCTGCTCCGAAATATAAAAAATACTATTCATCTTCTACTGAAAAATGTTAAGAAAGTTTTTTGGAACGTTATACTTAGACGTCTGGCAGAGAACGTGAATAGTTATATCAATCGAATGAAAAAGACAAGAAACTTGAATATATGAAAAAATTGGATTATGGGAGATTGTCGACTGCTGCGTCGACCCGTAGCGATGCCAGTGGCCCTGAATTGGCAAGTGATCTATCCTGTGTCCAGGGTCACTGCGTATAGATAAGAAAAACGTGCAGACGAAGAAAACTGGAAAAAATTCTCGAATCCGGGCCCGGTTCGACACTGCTCCTCTTCCGCGCATCGAAGACAGTGGCGTAACGGTGGCGACGCGATGGTGTCGGCGGTGAACGCGACGGTCCTTGCCCTCTCCCACTCGCCCAGTCCGCCACCGCCCGCCACCTCTTTCTTTCTAGCCTCCTCCCGCCCCTCCCTCGGCCTCGAGCTACGACGTTGCGCGCGGGTCTTCGCCCCCTCGCCGAATGCATTGCGCTCGAGCATTCGACCGAACCGTGTGCACTTTTCGCAGCTCGCAATGACTCTTTGTACGCTTCGCTGCGTGCTAGCGCGCCTTTGTGTGCGCGTGTACGCGGGAATGCCCGTCCGCAGTTAAGGGAATCAGTATCGGTAATAGAACGCGCTCATAATGCTTCTGTGCCCGGGGCTTTTGCGCCCGTGCGCGCGCGCGTGTGCGCAACGATCGAGCGTAGGAGCGCGCGGAAGGCGGTGTGTAGGGCAGAAAAATATTTTGTACGTGCGCCGGTCGTAGCCCCGTCTTATCCGAATGCGGGCGGGCGAAGAACCGCGGGCGCTTCGAATATTATATATGCGCGTACGTGTGCGCCGCGAGCGTGTACGTGTGTGCAATCGAACGAGGAAATGCTAGTGTACTTAGAGCATGGCAAGGCTACGTCGCAATTTTGCTCTCGGCTTGGCTTTCTTTTAATGATTCCTGCGAGTGAACACCCGACTTACGCTCATTCCCAATTTCTAACTATTTCAATGTAATTGTTCTAATTATCGTTAATGAATGCTGATTTATATCAGTCAAAATTTCATAGACTTCATTATTACGGTTAAACTTATTTTTGAAATAAATAAGAAAAATAAAAAATCAATTTATCACGAAACGCTAAAAATTAGGTTTAAGTTGCAACTTTTAGTAATGATTAAGTTATTCTCCAATTCTAAATCTTATATAATATTCATGAATTTATTTTGTTGTTTAAAGCATAAACTAAGTCAAGTTTTGAATTATTTAGGATTGACTAATTCTATACTTCAATATTGAAAAGAACAGTAGGAGAAAAGTACAAAAGTCAAACAATAAATCGCCATAGAGAATGATAAATGTTTCATAGCTTATTATAGTCATTCAGTAAAGCACAGATTAAAATAATACTTGCGAGAGCAAGAAAAGCCTGTCGAAATCTTGATGATCTAGCCGGTTACCTTGAAGATGTTGAAAAATAAAAGCAAATGAAACCGATCTCGAGCACTCATTTCCCCTGCAATCCAATAGGCGGAAGTGCACATCAGCATTCTGCCTCCTGGGCCTGCTCTCTTCAATAGTCAACGTCAAATCCAACATCGCGCATGACCTCGAAACATCTTCCTCTTCCCGGCTCTCGTCCTCCACCTTCTCTTTCTCGCTTCATTCGAGACCGCAGACGCGCGAAAGACGTCGATTAGCAAGAGGTCGCCTCGCGTAACTATACGACACACTAAAGCTCGGCTGCTCGCCTGGGTTGCATAATTCGCGAGCGGGAGAAGAGAAGGAGCGGAGGGCAGGGGATGTAAGAGGCTGGGGCTCGCTCTCCGCACCTACACGCCTTCGAAGATTTCCGATGTGAATTTCGTGAAACAACGACCGTAAAGTTGCTCGGCTGACATTAACGAGCTCCGCGCACTCTGGGTTAATGCATGCGCGCACGGATCGCGAGTAGCGTGGGTGGAATAAAGTTAACGTAGCAGCGGTGCGGCGCCCCTCTCCCCCTCTTCCTTCCCCTACAGTCTGGACCTCTCGCTCCATGTCCTCATCGCTCTTTTTGGGTCCTAGCGCCGTGAATAAACATACCATTTTGGCCTACTCGGACATTTCGCCGCGCGAAGGCGTCGGGCGTTATGGAGGAGACGATCCCACCATTGTAGGAATCCGATTGTGCAACATAATGTGCACGGATGGGATTATGACTGATGTATGCACGTCACTTGGACTATACGGGATTTCAATATAATACCAATCGTTGCGCAAAATTCAAATGTTGTCGAAGTTTATTGTCGGAGGAATTGTGTATCTCGATGTCTTTAATGAGAATGGCCGTCGATAATGATAATAATCGAAGTTTTTCAATGGTTATATTTCTTAGTGGTATGTTTTGTTTAAAAGAGGGGGGAGTGCCGGAGGTAATACGCTACAGAAGGTATGCTCACGGATTTCGCAGCAATTTATTTTCGCGATAGAGTCGTAGTTATTTTATGTACGTGCCCACTCTATTCGCATTCGATGGGAAATAACGGCTTTTGAAATCTTTAACGAGTCCAATACTCGAACAAGAGATTTCTTAATCAATTTCTATTAAATAAAAATTTATATAAAATTTATTTATAAACTAATTCAAATTTACACAACTTTTTTTCTTTTGCTTCTACGCTGCAATGAACATAATCGAATAAATTTATGATTATTCATAAAAACAATTACAAAACACAAAGCTGACAAATCTTTCAAATACTTTCCATTCCGTCTTTTTTTCTAAAATCTTTTTATTTTATTTTTATATTTTTCGAAAGAAATTAATAAAAAATATAACTCTTAGTTTATATGAATTGTATAAGTTACTGATCATTTTGTTGAAAATCCATTTATAAATTGGCTGCTCAATTGGATTATGCAAATAGGATAAAAAATTTTCCAATAATAGACAACTTAATTTATACTACAAACTTGATTTTTTATACACACAAAATAATGATAAATATTTCAGTTTTTAATTGAATTCATATTCCAATTTCAAACTACCACAAATCTACCTGGTCCCTTTCAGTTGTTGGAAGTATACACTTCGGGAATGCAATTGAACAGCCATTGAGCACAATTCAATTAATATCTCAAAATACGAGAACGATAACTCGATGGAATCAGTAAAATTGCGAAAATTCTTATGTGTTAACATAAAAGTACACAATAATACATGAATCATAAGAGTATAGAAAACATACTGAGCGTAGCAACTTATGCGGCTGAATATAGGGCTTCCCAGACGTCGCTATAATCTGAATTAATACAATAATAGCTATAATTCAAAATTCTACTTACGGTGATGGAGAAACATCAAAACTATATTCGAACGAACCGATAAAATATATTAAATTTTCATAAGCAAATCTTATACAGTCTTTGCAATACTTGTTATAATTCTGTAAAAGAAATGCACATATGCTTATTATCGATATTTCCTCATAAATTAACGAAGTGAGTTATCAAACAGATCCACAAGTTTTCTTGAAGTAAATTCAGCTTATTCTTATCATCTTAAAAGATGATTTGCATAATTGTTAATCTTAATGCTCAGAGCTTCTTTCATTTATTTAAGTACGTAATTTTAAAAAAACTTCGTACTTAGCGAATTTCAAACTAACATAACTACATCAATCAGGAAAAAATAACTTATTAAAATATTATAAAGCAATTAATTTATTGTTGTAGAATCTAAATTTGATTTTCCTTACCCATTATACTGCAATAGTTCTACAAAATGGTGCAATGCAAATTATCTTTTTAATTATCTATCTAAATAAAACATAAGGATGATAAGAGATTTGTATTATTAAAAAATTCCCGTGATTAATTTATAGAAACATAATTATTTCAATTAACTAACATCTATTGTAAAGCATCTACCTCTTTCTTAAGTCAACCATCGCTCAAAATTCATCCACTAGACACGCCGTTTCCGCTTGCACGAAATCTATCTATTTAACTGAAACATTTTAATTAACGAATATTAACGCATCACCTCCAATTTTTATCTTGCTTCACGGAAAATTATTTGTCCTCGGTTTCCTCTTCCAGTTGAACAACCACTGCCGATTAAGATAGCAAGTTGCCTCCAGCCGCCTAATAATTCAATTACTATGAGAAATTCCATAAGCATGGGTCGCGCGCGGGAGCGCCCGTCAGTTGCCAACGGCGACCGTCACTTCGGCCGCACCGAAAACTTCGAGTGCGAAATCTATAAAGGACCTCGACTCCTCCCCCCCCCCACTTTTAGCGAAGGAAACTTAGCTGCAATTAGCCACCTAGGTGTCCATAAAGCTGCGTACCCGTATAATCTATTACTTCGATGCTACTAAACATTTCACCTCTCTTCACCCCACCCCTTCCCATCTCTACATCTGCTCCACTCTGCGCGCGTACTCGCAATAATCAAAGCGCGAACGGCCGTTTTCGTTTAATTGGGAAAATGCGGCGGGGTTAATACGCCCGTGCCAGTTGATGGTCCTTTTTATAATGCTGGGAGAGTGGAAAATCTGCCCCTGACCCTTTTACGCTCATTTTTACGAGGACAAAGATTAATGCTGATTATGTTTTAAGGGTGATTTTTGCAGGCGATAGGGCCTCGCTCTGGCTCAGTGCTTTTTTCTCTCCACCGGTCGGAATAACACCGCAACCACGGAGGCGGATCGATTTTTGCTGCGGGTTACACATTTTTTGCGCTTCTGTGCAGCGGCACCGCGTTATTAAGGCCATGCTATTATTCAGGAAGTGAAAAAGAATACCTCAACCTTTCGCACGAATTGATGATGGAATATGGAATAAATTTATCGATGAAGAATTTACTTTACAGAATAGCTTAGTGTAATGTTTATATTGTTTTATTTGTCCTTTTTTGTCAAATTTTTATTTGATTTATTCGTTAAATTTAAATTCTTTTAATAATATCAAATAGTTTTATGAAATATAATCAAAATTTTAACGTCGATAATTCCTTAACTGCATGAAAATTGATCTAAAGTCATTTTTCATATTCATGCATAACAAACTTATAAAACTATTTTCATTTCTTTATTATACTCTTAACTGAAAAAGTGCCAATAATTTAATTATAATAAAAGTTTCATTGTTTACTACTTACTTATTACTTGTACATAAAAATAGTTTGAAATGGAACCCTTCCCCCCTGGTTCAAATATTAAAATTTATAGATTATGACTAGTTACAGTACATAATATTAGGTATATGTTGAAATATAATAAATTTTCAAATTTTAATTGTAAAGTTTATATTCTTAAATTTCATAATAAACGTTTTTTCTCAGTGATTTATCATATTATTTTGACAAATTTGACATTTTTCAATAGGGTATGTAAAAATCTGACTATGAACATACCCGATTTATGAATATTTCTTTCGCTATCGAAAAAGAAACATACGAGAGGAAAAGAACAACCATGAGCTGCTATGAATGGCTAAAAGGTTTAGAAGAAGGAAGCAAAAGATAAAATATTATGGGTCTAAACAGATAAGTAATCAGCAAAGAAAAGATAGATGAGAGTATAGCTAAATTCCATAGTGATGCAAATGGAGGAAAGATCCTATGCGGAGTTTTTTTGGTAATATCCACGTTATTTAGTTAAACGTAAAGATTTGAAAATATGCGCATTGTTGATTGAACTGAGAACAGTAAATATAAAAACCATAATACGCTTGCTAAAGTGCTTCGGAAAGCAGCATGCAACGGCGAAATAGGTTTGTAAGATCCTTAAGTGAATATTGACAGTTTATCCAGGTACATCGAGAAGTAAAGTGATATTTAACGAAAGCGGTTGTACAGTTCGATTATATCGTTGTTTTAAAGGAAGTCTCTTAAAGAAAACTAAATGGTCCTACTTTTACAAATAAATAATAATCTAAGCAAGATAACTGATCACTTCTCCGACAAGCTAGATGAAGCCAATTTGGCGACAACTATTTGGATGCTAGACCTATGACGAAAATGGCGTGAGTAAAGAATCTATTTTTAGTGATCTGTATTACCCTATCTACACTATCTATGTTTTAGTTTATCACTCGTATCTACACTATCTATGTTTTAGTGATCTGTAATCAGAGCAAATATAAGAGTTGGTACCTCAGGCTCAGTCAGATCATAGGTATTTACCAGGTTGTGCTCAATAATGGAAGATAACTAGCACCATTCGTAGATTTGAACGCGAAGAGTCTTAAATACAGTGTTCAAAGTTTTTTATAAAAACACCTGAGTAACTATCTTCTTCACAAGACCAACGTTTGTGTTTAACCAATGCTAAATGTTAAAGATACAATACGAGGTTTGAATTCATTAAACGATCATTTTCAGGTGATTCAGAACCACCTAGCCAGTGATAATCAGTATATTGCATTACATTCCCAATGTGTGATGCGAGGGCATATTCCATTAGACCTAATTGACAGTAGATCCCAGATGAAATTATGCAAAGAGATTCATTGAAAAATTCTTGAAGGTCATTGAACGTAGACAAAGAAACATTGTTGGGATCATTGCATAATCTATTGATATGTGTATGAACTAAAGTAATTTCTCTCATATCCAACAAAATAATTTTTAGGTTCAAGAAATTCAGTTTTAGTATATTTCTAATTACACTACATAAAAATGGATGAAGTACATAGAAAATTATATGGAAATTCTTCTACATTGTTATATCATGAGCAACAGTTATTCTACCTTACAAGCTTGTGTATGTTTCTGATGTCGTCAATATCGCCAAGAATAGTTTTAATTTATGTTTCACAGATTTAATACGTTGCTGCACTTTCTAACTTAATGTTTAACCCATACAACATTTTTTCTTCTTAAGAATTCTTTCTTATGAAAACTTTTCAACAATTTTTCAAAAAACTACCAAACACCTTTGTTTTGACGAAAGCTTGAAATCTCAATTGATTTAGCTAATTAATCTGTTTTTCCATTAAATTTTCACGACAGTAGTTTTATTACTTATGGCTAAATTAGTGCAATCAAATTAATGAAATCTCTTTGCACATATGCAACATATTACTAGATTTTTTTCAGATTTTAATAGATAAATAGATATAGATTTATTTGCATAATAAATACAAAAATTAGTTAACATTAAATGCACAGCATTTCATTAGGTGCAAAAATATCGGCGATATCTAAAAATACATTATTAGAAAAAATACTCGTAGAATATCACAAAAATTTACAGTATAGTTATCATTAGTCACAAACAGGAAAATAGAAAGAAAATGGAAAGAAAATAGATACACTAATTAAAATAATATAAAAATAATAATATTATAGCAATTCAGGCGTGTAAATATCACAGAATAAGTTAACATATAGATTAAAGATTTAATTAATTTGGAGAAGTTGCCTTTTCATTGCCGATTTAAACTTGTTCAGATGGAAATTTGCGAATCTTGGCAAGAATAATATTGCAAAAATAAGTACCTTAGACATGGAGAATAGAAACCAAAAAATTAGTACATATTTTTATATACTTAAACTTGACATCGTCTAAAAAAACTTTATAACAATAGATTTTATGAAACGCGTTTGTCAATAAGTTCTGCTCTTACTATGTTTACATCTGCAATTTTCAAATCCAGTACTATTAAATCCAGTACTCGTAAATGTATTCATATATCAAAGATATTATATTTTTAGTCATTCTTCTAAATCATGCTGATCTCTATTCTGAACTGAGATGACATCCGACAGTACAGAGGAGATTTGTCATAGAAACCTCAAACCAGTGATAGTTCGATTATTGAAAAAGTCTGTATTAATGATTGAATGCTAATACATCAATTTCCGACTTTTTTTATTGATTATCACATATCAATCCATAGTCAATTTCGAAAAATTTCCCTTTTGAATATCAAGTTATAGATTATTCAGTTTCTGTACATTCTAACAACGGTTATTGATAATGAATACTTTCAATAATGTATCTCCCTCATAGCGATAGCAATGAACTTTCTCTTTTAAGAATTATGCATAATATTAATACAGCGGGAACAAGGTACCCTCGATGTAATGGACAGATTATGCAGACAGACACGTCTGACTGTTAATCGAAGGAAGACTGAAGTCATAGTTTGAACCAGAAAAGAACTAATGGATTAGAGAATACAATTTGACTCTAGGAGAGCAACCCTTAACCCTCAAGAAATATCGTGGAAAAATCACCTGGAATACACAGCTGACAGGCTGACGGCTTGCCTGTATCAGATCGGCCATACGCAGGACGTGGGGCCTCAGACCAGATCCAACGAAGTGAATATATGAGGATGTTCTAAAACCCAGACTAACATATGATGCTCTGGTCTTTTGGAAAAGAACGGCCTTGTCCACTGCTGTTAGCATACTCGAGAGGGTGAGGAGTATGGTAGTGAGAAGCATTATCATGCGTGATTAGGTTTACTCCTACTGCGGCACTAGGCATGTTCCTCAAGATAGAACCATTCACACTAACTTTGGCGGATGCGGCTGCAAAAGCCCTCCACACACTTAAAAGTTTACTCGGAGAGGTTAACATGGAGTGGCCATTACGCCTCCCCAAGGAACTGAATGGAAAGGTGATTTTACGAATGAACCTGGACGCCACGAACAGAAGCTTTCCCTTCTACAAAACATGTAGAATCAGATCCCATCCAAAGAAGAATAGAAATCTGGCTTAACAGGCATCCCAAACATTATATAACTGTGGTTCACAGGCGGTTCTCAATGTAAAAGCCGTGCAGGTGTAGGGGTATATCGCAGAATTAATGGCAGGGAAACAATCGTTCAATTGGGACGATTGCCCACCGTTTTTCAAGCGAGCTAATGGCATTCATACGAGGGGCGGAGATCGCAGCGGAGGCGACCCACACTACCCCTTTTTGTATCTGCTCAAAAATGGGAGATGCAGGCAGACCAAAGCCTTCATTACTAATTGACACGCTAAGGACTGGACCAAGGTTAATCATGGTCTCAGTAGAAGAAAGGCTAAGGTATGTATCGAGATCCTCATGGGTCACAACGAACTTAATGATCACAGATGCAGGATGGGTCTCACAAGGGACCCCTGTTCTTGCTTTTGTTACACAGAGGATGAAACCCGTGAACATATTCTGCGTCACTGTCTAAACATATCTGGGATGAGGTAGCAGTATTTAATGGCTACATCCTTGGATGTGGAGCATATCAAGGCCAGTATGACGAACAGAATACTTTTGTTCTGGGAGGCCTGTCAATTATAGCGGCTGCTGGTCTTAGCGAGGGACGCGAAGGGATTCCCATGCGCAAAGGTCCTGCAGGCCTAACTCCGTAATTGTACGAATAATAATAATAATAATAATTTTTTTTTTAGGAGGAGATTTTTTTTTATGGATCACGGGGACCGGTCCCCGGGTATGTAGGACTCAACTGTGAGGGCATACCCACTAAAAAACTACCTCCTTAGTGCATTCCCCTCGACTGCTTCTCACAGCACTAAAAAGAGCTGTGAGTCGGGGTCGGCAGGCGTGCACCGAGGAGACCTCCTCACGATGGCGTAAATGCAGCCCAGGAACCGTCTATGAGGACATTACTTCTGGGCTGCGCCATCCTATTCGCACTTGCGGGCTTACACGCCTTCTTCGATTCTTCGTTTGTGGTCCAGGATGGCCTTGCAAAAATTGCAAATCCTGGTCCAGTTCTCCGGGCTCTCCAGCATCAGCTGGACGATATTTTCAGGCCCACATGGCCCTACATCTCTCCAGAGGCACTCTCTTTCGAGACGAAATACCTCGCACTGAAAAAACGTGTGAAACGGATCGTCTAGCGGAGCGCGACAGTGGGCACAGCTCGGATCCGGTACTTTCCCCATCTTGTGGAGATAGGATCGAAACCGACCGTGCCCCGATAAGAGCTGCGTGAGGTGGTAATTAACCTCTCCGTGTGACCTCTGGAACCATGGCTTTAACAGACTGATCAGTCGAGCCGTCCAACGGCCGCGCGGATCCCTATTGCTCTCCAGTCCATCCTTCCACGCGATGCATCACCTGATTGAGTCGCATCTGTGCAGCGTCATAATCCCTAGCGATGATGACAGCTGTTACATCATCTGCGTATCCTAACAGAAAGGTATCCTCAGGCATCTGCATCCGGATTATTCCATCATATGAGATGTTCCACATGTCGGCTCCGAATACAGACCCCTAAGCCACCCCGGAACTAAGTTTTTTCCTTCTCCGACCGTCCGATGTCTCGTAAACCAAGTATCGATCCTTAAGGTAGTCAATATACGAAGTATATAAGGCCGTACCCGAAAGTCTCGCTTTATGGCCATCAAAACATTTGCCCATCCAACAGAGTTGCAAGCATTCCGAACGTCAAGGGTAGCCAGGAGGCAAACAGGTCGGGAGTAGTGATTACCCCTCTCTGTGCGCCTCGCCGCATCGACAACCTCGAGGATTGCGACCACCGTCGCCCTGCCCCCCCCCGGAATCCGTACTGTCTGTCAGCCAAGCCGCCGGCAGCAGCAACAGCCCCGAGGAGTCGTGGCTTCAATAGTTGCTCCATCAGCTTTCCACCGGTATCTAACATGCATAAAGGTCGATACGACGTGGGCACCTCTGGCAAACCCCTGCCCTTATCGAGCAGCACAAGTTTCGCCTCGTTTCAGCTAGAATAAAATAAATCAGTACATAATAAATTATGTACATCGAAAGAAGGAGTTCTGGATGCTCCTCAACTACTATTTTCAGCACCTCTCCTGGAATTCCGTCAATTCCTGGAGCCTCTTATTCCGCATGGTTCTCACGGCTCTACCGAGCTCCTCCTTGCTGAAAAGAGGTACATCCAGTTCTCGTTTCGGTGGAGCTGGATCAGACCTATCAGGGTGGGTGGAGAACAGGGTATCTACGATATTTTGCATTGTGCCGGAGTCCAAGGTGCCTATGTTTCCATGAGCTCGCAATTTTCCAGCAACTACCCTGTATCCCAGTCCCCATGGATCCCCATCTGTGCCTTCACACAGCGCCTTCCAGCATCGGCGTTTGCTGGCTTCGATCGCTCGCCGAAGGCCTTTCTTAGATAGTTTGTATTCAGCCCTCCTCAAAGTGATGTCATCTCCGTGTTTACGAGCTCTCTGTGACATTCGTCGTAGATGTAAACACCAACGCCTCATATCAGCTATCTCAGCCGTCCACCTGTAAACAGGACGTTTTTTTCCACCAACCACTTTGCACGGCATCGACTCTTCGCAAGCCCGGCGTAGAATGCGCATTGTGGCGCTAGTCAACTCCCTGGCGTGCTGAATTGTCGATGAGCCATTTGGAATCCTAACAAGGCTTTGCTGACCGCGTTCAATGGCCTGTGAGAATTTCTCTCTATTTATCCCTGCAACGTTCCAATCTAGGGGGCCCTCGCGAATTGTGTCCAGTGAAACCTGGCATTCTATCACATACGCGGAATGTGATGTACTGGTGATCGCTGGCTGTGTACAGCGATAGCTGGGAAGCTGCTGAGTGTAAATTGCAGGAGCAATTTTAATCAATAAGCAGAGTCCTAAGTAAAATGATGGAAAGGACTTGCATACAAAAAAATGTAAGTCAAATAATAAAAAACGGTTTGAGTGAGATCAATGAAGCAGTAGAAATCGGACAGTATGAACTGAAGCGAATGAGACTGCTCCGATAAAAACAGAAAGATAAAGGAGGGAGTGAATGTGAGGAAGCAACTCCTCAGAAACTGGAAAAGAGACCGTCAGACCCCTACTCCGGAGCAGGCGGCCGCACAACGGCGGACGATCGAGACCGAAACATGGGCGACGGTGGTCTCAAAACATAAAAAACCGAAAACGAACGACACGGACAACAAACCGACAAAAGAGCAGACAAAAGCGAGACTTCAAGGTCGCGGGTCTGATCGCCCTAACCTCAAAGGCAGGGCAGGGGCGATCATGATCAAGCCGGCTAAGGGACAGACGTACGTAGACGTGGTACGAACAATATGGCAAAAGGTGGACCCTGACAAGTGTAATACTCAAGTCAGAACAATAAGAAAGACAAAAGACGGCTCGGTACTTTTACAGCTCTCCAGACAGAACAACGAGAATGGACTTCCGACAGGTTCTTCAAGACGCTGTCGGAGAAACTGGACGCGTAAAAGATTTGACCTCCAGGGTGACACTGGAATTCCTAGACTTGGACTGTGTCACGACCGACGAGGACATCGTGAACGCGTTAAATCGGGAAACCGGACGGACTGCAGACCGTCGGACCCCATGTTTTCGACGTTAACAGTCGAGGACAGAGAGTGGCGGTCTGCGATTTTGACGTAAAAGAGGCTACCGACCTCTTAAGGAAAGGGCGTATTAAAATCGGGTGGGTTGTATCAAGAATAAGAGCAAGGATACGCGTCTCGCGATGCTATAGATGCCTCGGGTTCGGTCATGTACGGAAAGACTGTAAAGGACTGGACAGACGAAGCTGCTGCTGGCGATGCGGCCTCGAGGGTCATTCCCACAAGGACTGCAAGAGTCGTGGGGAGTGTTTCCTTTGCACTGAGGATAATATCCGAGACAGGGGACACTTACCTCGTCCTCCTGTGCCGCGTTCAGGATAACACTAACAGAACAGAAGACAAAGACAGTCACACAATGACGACGACGATACTCCAATGCAATATGAACGGGAGTAGCGTGGCAGACGCACTGCTCCCGCAGATTGCGGCGGAACTGAACATCGACGTGCTGATTATCAGTAAGCAATACAAAGACAGACGATTACCGACTTGGCTCACAAGCAGCTCGGGCAAGTCCGCAGTTTGGTTACGTGAAAAGGTTGCGTCGAATATCGTACGCAGCGGGACTGAGGAGGACTGTGTCTGGGTGACGGTCGCTGACATAACCTATGTCAGTGTTTACCTGAGCCCAAACAGCAGTGCCTCCGAGTACGCGGCTAAACTTGGAAAAATCGAGGACGCGTTATGGGAAATCCCTGGTAACGTGATCGTGGGGAGCGACTTTAACGCGCGGGCGATCGAGTGGGGAATGCCCTTGACCATCAGACGGGGAAGACTGCTGCTGGAGATGGCCGCAAGCCTGGACCTGGCAGTAGTTAACGAAGGAACGATACCGACGTACAGACGACCGGGGTATGGTAACTCCATACCAGACGTGACTCTGACCTCGGACAGAATTCGGACTAGGATAAGGGCGTGGCGGGTGATCCACGACTATATGGCCAGTGATCACCAGTACATTGCCTTCAAACTGACAGACGCGACGAGACAGACGAGGAGACGGGGCACAAGATCTACGGGGTGGAACCCCAAATGCCTAGACATAGATGAACTCGAAAGGTATCTGCAAAATGCAGAACCTCCCTTACGAGAGGTGCCTGAAGAGTTGACGAACCGGGACAGGGTGGAGGCGTTAGCGGTGGCAACGACTGGCTTTCTCCAGCACCTATGCGATGTCCACCATGCCCAAGAAACGGAAAGTACGAAACAGACGACAAACATACTGGTGGACAGCCGAGATCGCGGATCTCAGAAGCAATTGTTTGAAGCTGAGACGGAAAGTTCAACGAGCCCGAAGTCGAGGCGTAGTGGGACTATACTCTACGGAGTATAGTCGCGCCAGACAGCTGACTGAGATACGCGATCAATGACAGTAAGAAACAGTGTGGGACAAAACTAATCGACGAGGTAGACTCGGATCCCTGGGGCAACGGTTATAAAATTGTAACATGCGGTTTGTTGAGACTAGATATGCCCTCCAACGCGCGTCTCATTGCCTATGCCGACGATGTGGCAGCCGTGATAGTCGCACGCGACTATCACTTGATTCAGTTAAAGCTGAATCAGGTCATGAGACGCGTGAACGAATGAATGACAGATCACGGAATGCAGCTCGCGCTGCAGAAGACTGAGTTGTTGCTGCTCACTCGCAGACGTATACAGATGATGGTTCCGATAACGTTAGGGACGGAAAGACTGGAAAGCCAGGAGGCAAAGGCAGCAGAAAAGACCAAGGCTCTAAGTAGACTGATGGCCAATACGAACGGACCGAAATAGAACGTCCGCAGACTGCTGATGAGCGTTACCCACTTCATTTTGCTTTACGGGGCGGAGGTTTGGGCCGACGCGATGAATATCAGGAAACGCGTGAACGCCATGAAAAGCGTACAAAGGGTGGGCGCGTTAAGAATCGCGTGCGCGTATCGTACCTTGTCTGAGAGCGCCGTTTTCGTGATTGCTGGGGTCATTCCCATCGATCTGCTCGCGGCCGAACGGAAGCGAATTTACGAGCGGAGCTCGAACGTTGGAAGGGAAGACGCTGTGAGTGAAGAACGGACGAAGGACCATCGAGACATGGCAGAGACGGTGGACGACGGACGAAAGAGGACGGTGGACGAAAAGACTAATACCCGAAATCGGTCCGTGGAAAGAGAGGAAATACGGAGAGGTGAACTTCTACCTTACCAAATTTCTGTTCGGACACGGATACTTCCGTAAGTACCTCTGCAAGATGAAGAGGGTCGCCTCTTCAGAATGCAAGTACTGCGGATGGGCTTGGGACGATGCGGAGCACACATTTTTTGTGTGCGAACATTGGACTGAGCCACGACTAGAGTTACAGACGAGGACCGGAGCGATCACGCCAGAAATCGTGACGAAAATTATGATGACGGACGCGGACAGCTGGCGGTTGATCGCAAAATACGTTATGAATGTGCTTCAGAACAAAAGAGCAGATGGATGTCTGGACAATTGAAAGTCTATGAAGAGTGAATGTAATATCGAGTATGCATGAGAATCTGGAATGAAAAATATGAACGTGAAATGACCACGCAAGGACTGCCGCCCAGGCTGAAGTAATGTGTATAACAGTTCCGGGCTAGGTGTCGGTGCAACACGGAGATATGTGTTTAGTGCGTAGTGACATCGGTTTTCTGTCGAGTCGCACATACTCCGGTGGTCGTTTTTCAGGACCATTCTTGCTGAACGACCATCGGAGATGCATAAATAGCATTCACAGACTCCGTAAAAAAAAAAGTAATAATAACAACAACAACAACAACAACAACAACAACAATAATAATAATAATAATAATAATATAAAAGAGCGGAAGGAAGAGTACGCTCAAATATCGCTTATATAGCCATAAAATTTCTGGACTTCTCTCTGTGCCAAACGGTGATCGGATAAATGTCTGCAGAGACATTTGACGTTGCTCCAATAGCCAGACCGAATCAGCATACTGACCGGCTTAATGTTAGGCAAGTATCATGGAATCAAAAATAATCTACGATTCCTCTTGAAGCAACTTCTTCTGATCCAGATAGACGTTTCAATATTGAATAGCCTCTGCATATGGTAACTTATCCGCGCAGAAGATAATTATTTACTTATTCCTAAACTCATATTTTCTGTTAAGTATACAATCTCTTTATAGTCTTTGTTTAATGTTTCAAGTACAGTTGGCATATATTTTCCAAAACTAATTACCTCTTTTAAAACATTTGTATACTCAGAGATTTAATGATAAAGGTTTAACTCTCTTGATTCCGTATTATAACATTTACACACCTATACTTCATAGATATTTATTAATAGGTAAGCTTCGAAAAAACTTTTATAAAAACGCCGCACTCCTCTGGTACATTTCTAACAAAAAAAAAATTTACTGTACACTACTTGTTTGGCTCAAAAGAGAAAAGTCTAATTAAATAAATATATCAAATCTATTATTTATTTTTATCTTAACCAATATGCACGATTGCATATTTTAAAACTGAATATTTTTATGTATATAAAGTTAAATTTGTATGCAGAATGTTTCATTAATAATAAATAGAAAAACATGAATACACGCTTGAAAATCTGATATTCGTTATTAGTATCAGTTAATTTTTTAATAGAATAAGTATTTCTATAATATATAAATCAGAGATCATATAGGTTGATATATAAATAAAATTATCAAATCTAGTAGAAGATAAGTCGAAAGATAAAAAGAGACTAAACTCCATAGAATTTTTTTTTGCACGAGTTATACATTTTTCAGAAATTATAAATATTGTTATAAAATTTGTTATTTATATCTTTTCTCTTTCTACAGATTTCGAACTCTATTTTTATCTCTTGTAGTGTACGAATTTTTCTGTTTTTTTTTGGCTTCTTTGTTTGAATGAAAAGTGAAATAAAGATTGCTTTTTGCCAGCGAAACACCCTACTGTCATGGACCAAAACCCGTAATGGCGGAGGCCCGAAAAGTCAAAGTAGAATTAGCCGCAGAGTCAATAAGAGAATAGTGCGGGCAAATTCTTAAGTTGACTTTTGGTAGGCAGTGTACCCGAATAGAGAGGAGGAGCGAATAGTGCAGAGGGAGAGAGATAAAGCGAGAGCGCAGGGTAGGGAGAAGGACAGGGAAAAGAGAGAGAAAGAGAGATCACGCCAGCAGAGTCGAGTAATAGCAGTCGGGTGAGGTCAGTGTTGGGAGTGTTTGGACCGGGCCTGCATAGTCTGTAGTGAGGGGAAGGCAGAAGGAGAAAGGGCCCGAGTATTGGATCGGTGCACACATATATGTAGCTAGTGTGCGAATGCACGCACGTAGCTAACGCGAGAAGGCGCTCGGCACGGCGTAGCGGACGATGCCACCAGAGCGATGTACTTGCGTGAGTGAAAACATGCTCACGACGTTGTGCATATAAAAAGAATACTTTTATATAAGTCTATATTCACACAATGTATAAATGCATATGTGATGCACGTGAAGTTGAATTTCATTCCATCTAGCGGAGAAATTCCTCCGATATAGGTGTTGAAAATCGCCCGTCTCTGGGAAAATTCGCAGAAGGGAGTACTGTTTGAATAAAACTCTCGAGTGGCAGTTTGGAAGCGCTCTACTCGTCTCGGTGCACGGATTCGAATTGCGCCTATGTGTGTGATTAAACTCTCCTCTCGCGTACATATACATATGCATATCTATATGCGCATGCAGACGGGTAGGAACGCCCGTGCCGGGGCGACGACGCAGCGCACGGCGGTCCCGGTTTCGCAGGCAGCAGCGCGCGGAGAGCCACGCGTTCGCCACGGCGCGGCGCGGTGGCGGCGGTTGCGGCGGCACGGCGGCGGCGCGCGAGAGGTGCATCGCCCTCCGTCGTTGCGTCAAGGCCAGCGAAAATGTGTTCCCCCTCCCCCTGCCGCCAGTACTGCCGCCCCGGTCCGCGTGCGCCACTTTAAGTGAGCGCGCGCATCTTGCCCCTCTCTCTCTCTCGTTCTCTCTCTGTCTCTCTCTCTCGCTCTCTGTCTCGCTCAAGCGTCTGCACTCTACGCGCGCTTTTTCGAGCGAGGAATCGAGTAGCGAGTGTGCGAGAGAGAGAGAGAGAGAGAGAGAGAGAGAGTGAGAGAGAGGGAGGGAGAGAGGCTCGATGAGTAATGAAGGAATTTCGCGAGCCACAACGAAGCACCGACGTTTTGGCCGCAGGCAGAGGCGTGCGCGGCCATTTCGCGATTGCATCGTCGATTCGATTCGGCTTTCGAACCGTTTTCTCCCAATGATCCGCCATCAATCCCAGTTCAACAGTTGTCGCAAATACGCGTTGTTAAACAAAAGTAAGGAAGTTGTCGATGGATTCTCGAGGTTAAATTCAGCGTACTAAATGAAATAGATGTAAAATACTACACATGCAACATGGATCGTGCATCTTAATTTCAAGGTTTTCATAACGATAAGATTTATACTCTTTATGGTCCTTTGTATAGGAATCAGTCGCGATATATCGCGATATGATGCGATGAACCTAATGTTTTTAATGGAATTCTAGTACAGCGTCGTTTTGCAGGATATATCGAAACCACTTCGTTCATTCAACGAAAACAATTTGCTTCGTTCGATCGTTCAAAAGGAAGGAGGGAATAGGAAAGAGATGGACTTATTGGGCAGAGCAAAGGAAGCCGCGCCTACTCTTTTGATCGGAAAGCTACGATTATGGGCTACGTAGTAGCGACGAGGATTCGACGGTTTCGGCTCCAAGGTCGGGAGCAGCGTGTTCAAAATGGCTGTCGGGACCGATTCATCCGTATCTCTAGTTCTGCCGTTTGCCTCGCCCGGACGCGCGGGCCTTCGTACGGGCGCTCACACCGACGTTCGCGTTCTATGGGCAACAAATTCCCCGACCGCCGAAAGGCCCCTCTGTCGTCCCTCTCCCGCGGAGGCTCGTCTTTCGATCCCCCATAATCCCATTCCCGGAGCCCAGCGCCGCTGTCGCCCCTCCTCCTCTAGCTACTCTAACTCCTCCTGCTCCTGGCGCCGATGCGTTCCTTCTTTTTCTTCTCCCGCTTCTGGCAAGTCGACCGGCCTGCCTCCGCGTGCGAGCGTAACCGGCCTTTTTCTACGTACTGGAAGTAACTACTTAGAGTGCCGCTGCGCCCTCTGCCGCCTTGTTTGCCTGCTGCTCTATCTTACTGGCCTATTCCCCGTATTAGTTCGTAGTCTTTTTTGCATTTTTTTTGCAACGCCGTAATCTCGCTGTGGGCTAAAGCCCGTACGCGTTATACACCTCGCCTTTTGTCCGTTTCGCCATTTTGGCAAGATTTTCGTGAATACCTTTGGTCTTGTTGCTCGATTTGGATATTTTGACGTTGATTATTTCGATCAATGCTCGATCAGTACGTAGACGTCTCTTCTGGATAAAGCCTCAGCAATTCGTTCGAGTGGCCTGCAAGGAAAGGTCGGCTTAAAAATATAACCTGGAGGAGTCGCGTTAAGAAAGAAATATGGTCGAAATCCATCACTTTTTATCGACTCATAAAATCTCCCTCTTTTATTGTATTATATGCTGGTAGCATTTCTGTGCGCGCAATATCAATCTCTGCGTATCCTTCGTTTTCTTCGACTCTGTTTTTCGTTTATTCGAGGTACATAAATTTCCTCTCAGCTGTTTTTCTTACTTGTCAAACAGCTCCGATGAGAAACGTGACAAGTATCATTATGTTAAATATTCATTGGGGGCCCGAATCGAATAAATGTATTATCAAAATGTAATTTTATTTAATGTCACGGTATAAATATGCTGTATAAAAGTAAGGTCGATCAGTATTCTTTTTCTATTTTACATTATGCGATTTACCGATTGTTATAGAATTATTCCACCACGAGAAACTGGTTAACTATACCCTACATGCATATATAGCTTTAAATATCTATTATAAAATGCGCGAAAGTGTAATTGGTTTCGTCTGCTTAGTTTGAAGCGTTATATTAAAAAACATATATGTGTGAGCCCTGTACGTCGGTCAAAGAATTAATTAAACGAATTAAGTAAAAAAGGCTGAAAAAATTTAGGACAATCAGCGCGATTGCTGTTTAAAAGGCTGAAAACGTCCATGGAAATAATCGCGCTCATAACCGCTAAGGCGCTGCAGAGCCAACTTGAAAGAATCCTCGCTCTTTCTCTCTCCCGCCATCGGAGCTCCGGTTGTTTTTCGGTGCAGCGCCGCGCGGCGGCAACCGAGCCAGGCGGTAGCGCGGAAATGTTGAGCGGGTCGGGGACTTTCGTGCCGTCGAGCGACCGGCCGTGCGGCGGTGCGGCGGTGCGGCGGTGCAGAGCAGCGGCAGGGAGAGGGTGAGGGAGAGAGGGTGTGGGGTTTTTGGACGGATGGAATCTGGTTGCGATAGGTCATGGCCGGACAAGCGAGCCTCAAGATGGAGAGTTTCGTGCGCTCGCGGCCGACCGTCCGACCGACCGACCGAACGAGCGAGCGAGCGGCTCCACCGAGCGTAATTCCTTCGCGTGCGATTTCGGCTCCGAGCACGCGCTCGCGCGCTTCCAGAAGGACGACACACAAACACACACTCATGTCATGTATACATATATGAATACTATATATTTTTTTAAAATTATAATACTAATAATTATACTACTATATTATACTACTATAATTGTAAAACGATCGTACTATTGAAGAACCTCTGCTTCGTTGGCGTTCATAATTAAATTACATTGTTTTTCGAAATTTCGTTGAAGATTGCTCGTGTTTGAACCTGCCCAATTACTTCATGCGCCATACTCTTTTTTCTTGTCGTAGCCATTTCCGCGCGCCTAATACCGAAATATAGAATTGATTAAATTTTTCGCTTCGCGTTTGTGGGCTAAGCTTTAATTTGTTTCTTATATTTTTGAATAAAGTTGGCATAATTCCCATTTTGATATCATATACTGCATATTTTCTGCTGCATAATTGCATAAAATGTTTTTGCTTAAAGAGTATAGAAGCGGATACGAAACCGCAACTACTCAAGTGCACGGAGCCGGGAAGGAGAAACGAGATTTAAGGTTCGGAATAAAAGAAAACTAGATTTATTTTGATTCATTGCACAACGCACCCGCCAGTGATGGTTAGTTAACCAGTTACCAGACGGAAACCGATGCCTGGATATATATAAACTAAAATTTCATTATTATTTCACAGTCGGATCGATTCCAACGATATTCATCGGTAGTGCCTGACGCACTCATCGATTGAATATATACTCTGACGATTAACATTATAAAGCATATTAGCAACTGTTATGTATTTATTTATATAATAATATCAGCTATATGTATAAAAGTGACATTAATAATTTGCATCTGTTTTCATTTTCATATCGCCAATATGTCTTTGGAGTCGTTTCGAGCACATTTGGATTATAATGATACCGAGGATTATAGATATAAATTTTGCCGAGGGCCATGCTTTCTGAAAAGGAGAGATATTTTCTCGGTGGTCGAAGAAAACTAAAATTTCAAGAAAACAGTAAAGTGTAGTAAACTATGCAGTTAAGAAGCAGTTCAGGTGCAGTTACTAATAAAATCCGGGCCTCGATGAATATCGCCACCTGTACCTGTATATATTATGCGAAAACAACTAATTCACAACTTACGTGTTCGCGCGTTGGGCTTAAATAATCGTTTCTTTCTCAAACCGTTATGCAACAAGGGCGATTCGCCGACGAGGCCTTCGAGAATCTTAATAGAAATCAATTCCAGTTTAAATTCGACGTAACGGCTGAGACGGTTAAATCATTATTGACTTTTTTAGTGATATAATTTTGAAGTGAAACGTGGAAAACTTACACACGGACAAAAAGAAGCATTTGTAGAGTTTTCAGCAGTAACGCTCCGGAGCTTATAGTCAATTTATTTTAATACAGTGTACATAATATGAATTATTTTAATAATACAACCATCCGTGTACCATCAAAGTAGAATTGAAGCTTATTATAAAAAAATTAAAGAACTACCATTCGTATCGGTCTTTTATTTAATTTCATTAAACTGTTTACCAAATGAAATTTTTTTTTTAATACTTTCAAATTTGAAATTAATAAAAAAGTAATCATTCACGTATTTATAATTAGTTTAACATTATTAAAAAAATCGACTTAAATTGTGAAAGTAGGATGTTGATAAACGTTATTATTTTGTTTTTTTTTCATATTTAATACAAATTAAGAATTTCAGTCTAGTATCGGTAAATCAGTAGTAACAGACGCCATTATATAATATCTGTACGTATAGACATATAATGTTAATGTTTCGCTATATTTGTTTCTAAATGGAACTGTTTGCATAGAATAAATTATATGATTAGGTTCGTAGCAGCTCATTAAAATTTACATAAATTGAATGCACTTTATTTGCAAGAATTAATAAAGAGCAATACGAGTATGTGTATATATGTATATATATGTATGCATGTAAATAAGACGTAAAGGTAATAAATAGATTGACGAAACGCATTTTTTAACGGAGATTATAAATACATTTTTCGTACCTAAAAGAAAGTATGGATTTTTCTATCGATACATATACAGCTCTTCGATCAGAATTTCTCGCATATCTTTACCGAATGAATATCAATATTTCCTTCGCGTTGTTCGCGTTATTTACATTTAATCGAGTTATTTATTGGCAGTTTCCATCGAACATCTTGAAAAGAAATAAACCTTAACAAGCTATGTTAATTGATACACTGTTTACGAAGACGCAGAGTTTTGTTCTAAAAAGATAACCATTAATGCATCAGCTATAACAGCACGTATCGTCGCCTCATTACGTACGCTGCTTCCTTGATCATGAAGCGATAACAATCGACTTCCGCTTGCTACGATTTAAAGCGCGCAAGAAACATAATATCGGCCTGCGATGTGCGTCTCTGTATACAAGTAGTAGAAATGGCTGTCTCATTCCCTACAGGAATGCCCATTTCGGTTTCGGCTTTATGGCCGGGCCAACCTCGAAGTTCCAAAATCTCCAAGACCTCGGCCGCGAGCCGCGACCGCTTTGCACCGCTCTCCGACAGGGCGCCGCGACTCGACGCGCTCGGCTACAGAGTCCCGACTTGGAGGATTTCGCGCATTAAGCCCCGCGATAGCGTCTACACCTTTTATTCTTCTTACGAGCTCGATATCATCCGAGCACGCGCGACACGCTCTACTCCACGCGGTGAGAAGTGGATGGGCTCGAATAGGGTTCTGGCGTTATGGCGTTCTTAGCTTATTATGTAAAACAAGTGAAACAAGATGCGCGAGCGAGCGAAGGAAGGAGCAAGCAGAGTAAAACCAGCCGGTTGATGAGCTAGTTTGATTTACTGTAACAGTATAATGGGAGTACTAAAATTCGAGATGGTTTCGATAAGCGCATTATCCCGTAACTTTTATCGAAGCGTTAACTAAATTATTTTCAACTGGCCATATCCACGTACGTAGTTCTTTTCAGTTTACAGCTCGCGAAACGATTCATCCGGTATCTGCCAACGGCAGAGAGAGTCGACGACACGCTGGGGATCCCAATGAAAGGCTTATATAATCCCACGGCTAGCCTTGCGAATTCGCCTAATACAGTCATCTCGGAGGAAAATCAGACAGCGTACTCTGCGTTCAGGCGCGTAGAATATATAGCGCGGGAATTATACACAATGAGCAGAAGTATAGTAAGAAAGGAAGTAGGATGTGGGCAGAGTAAGAATGGAAAGTCCAAAGTCCCCGTGGAGCGAGAGATATGATTAACTGTCGGGGACCGTGGCGGCGGGACAAGACTCGATCCCGAACAATCCAAGGAACGAAGCGTCTGCGGCGCTCGGCATCCCTTAATCGACCCAACTCGAAACCTCGGCCCCCCTCGCTCGGGGGAGAAGGAGGGGCCGCGTCTTCGATCGTTCGCCTCCCCCCCCCCGTGCCCCCTGGCCGCCCCCGCCCTCGCCGCGTCCCTTATCTCTCGCCGCCACCTCCGGTCCCCGCAGCAGCCGGCAGCGCGGCGATAGAGGAGGGGGTGGATTGCTCGGGCGGCCGCGCGCGCGCGCTTCGGGCCGTCTTTTCGCAGAGCGCGGTGCACCCGTCGAACCGGCTATCGGCCAACTATGCAATATTCGATTTGACGCCAGAGCTCCCTCGTCCCTGTGTGTGCTCGAGGGCGCGTGCGTGTGCGAGCGCGCGTCGTCGCCTTCCCGCCTTTGAATCTTACCCGATCCCCTCCCTTCGCTTTCCTCGCGGCTTCTGCCGCTGTCGGGGTTCCTGCTTGGACAATGGCCAGTGTTGGATACGTACCACCGCTGTGCCGATATTTCTAAGCTGAAATTTACGATGTTCTAGCGCAGGTAGATTATTTACGATAATTAGTCGGTCGAATAACTTGGCTAGCCGTAATTCGATGGAAAGCGCTTCGGCTTTATTCTACCCCAAAGGGATTGCCAGAAATCAACTGTTCGTTTTTTATCTACTTTCTTCATCTACTATCTACTCGTTTTTCGGTACAATCTCTGCGAGCCTGAGCTAAGGATGGTGAACATTTTTATGTTATTGCTTTTTGAACTGCGTAATAATTTTCGATAGAATTAAACATTGTACTTATGTCGACTCTTTTCGATTAAATTATTAAATATTTTTATTGGTCTTACAGTCTTAATAATATAATTTATTATAATCTAAAATAACGACAGTTAGACTGTCCTTGTTGATATTCACCCCCAAAAAATCTGAAATAGAACTTATTACTACAATAAATTATATTAAAATAGTAAAAATGATAAAAACAATATTCTATGTTAGTAAAGGATAACCTGACTGCTCCCACCACCTTAAATTTTGATCCACCTGTGGTGTCCAACGTTTCGAACCGCTACGGTTCATGCTCAGGAACTAAACTCAATTGAACAACCCAGCATAAATTCTATGTTGGATAAAATGCTCGTACTACTAATTTCGTAATCGAGACATTTTTAAAAAAAAGTTAGACAAAGTGAACAAAAGCGACTATGAATAAGAGGCTTTTCTACACCGGCTACCAATCGAAAACTAATGAACAGAAATTGAATATGTTTTCGTGAGAATAATTATAACATCGACTGAAATAATTTTAACAAACTCTGTAGATATTTTCGTTTTAATATGTGCGGTAATTTTTTTAAAAAGGCACGACAATTTATATGCATGTAAATGAAGAATTGTGTATAAACATCCTGGAAGGAAATACACGACTCAAGAATTATTTTCTCAGAATTTCGATACTATAATTCTTCTCTCATTTTCCTTAGAATTACAGCACTTCGATAAAAAATTGCCGATTTTTGTAATTTTTTTTAGTTCTCAAAACTAAAGTTTAAGTACAGTTTGAGTATAAGTTAAAGTTGAGTACAAATAAAGTATGAATACGGCCTTAAAGTGTAGATTCGCTTTGTAGTGGAGATTTTAATTAATGTTTTTATTTCACCACCTATGTAACGACGACGTCTTTAAAAGCCAATCTTCGTTTTGATCGATGAAGATGTTTGGAAATTCATTAATAGTTAGTGCCAGAGGCTAAATCATAAATACGGAGGAGAGTCTAATTAAAATGGGAAAAAGGCGATTGCGTCGATTTGCATCCGAGTGGCTTTTCTTAACAATTCTAACTGTAATAAAGAGAATCAGGTTCTTGCAAAAATGACCCGAGCCCGTCCGGCTTCTTCTATTTTCTACTTCCCTCGCACACCTTCCCGGCCGGGGTGAATCGGCGAGAAGCTCGATCGCGCGTCCTCGCCCCGTACAAATCGAGAGACGATATCACCGCGCGCACCGAGGCGAGCACCGCGCAGCGCGAATCCCGGGAAGCGCCGCGCGCGCTATATTAACGGACATCTGCGCCGATACTGCCGCACGCGATCCTCCACGGGCTCGGAAATTCCGCGGACGCCGGAGCGCGCCGCGCGGCAGCAGCTTGACGCTGTGCGTACGAAAGTAATTGCAATCATTTCTGCGTATTTCGCGCGAACCATGCGACTGCGCGCTTCTGCCATCGCCGCGCGAGTCCCGATCTGCTGCACACACGCGCACGAGCAATATATAATATAAATGCGTTATAAGGCTCCGCTCGATGCGGACTCGAGCTCCCGAACGCGGCTGTAAATTAACTTTTCGCCATCTCGCGGCGAAATTACTTGTTGGAGGCTAATCGAACATAGGGCCCCTCCCCGCTGCCCGACGCTCAGGCTCCGCGGCTTACGGCCGCGCTCGTGCCGAAAGGATCGTGAAAGAAGCGTAAAAACGCATAATGGCCGAGCGTCGATCAAACTGCCCGCGGGACTAAGTCTCGTTGCTTCGTAGCCGAAAGCCGCGAAGAGTCGGTCTTGGCTTTTGAGCGGCCGCGTCCGCGCGAGAGCCCATAGGCCGGATTATTTCAATGTGTGTGTGTGTGTGTGTGTGCGCGCGCGCGTGCGTGTGTGCGTGTGTGGCAAGCGCGTGCGGCACGGCTCTCTTGGACTCGTCGCCCCAGAGTGCAAAGACCCGAAACGCACTCTGTCTCTTCTCTCCCCCCCCCCCAACTCGCTCCTTCTCCCTTTCCCGGTGTTCCGCCGGTCCCACCCGGTATAAGTCTATACGCTCGGGGACGGACGAACTGCCACTGCAGTTGCTGCGGCAGCGTATGCAACTCTCTCTCTCTCTCTCTCTCTCTCTCTCTCTCTCTCTCTCTCTCTCTCCCTCACACTTTCGCGTTAATATACGTGTGCGTGCAATGCATTTCCCTTTGACTATAAGCCACAGTGGGGAACAAGGAACGCGATGTATATGTAAAATTGTACGCGAGCTTTTTGCGCGTGGAATCGAGCCATTTTCATGTTCGAGATCAGATGCAACACTCCCATTGAAATTTCCGCACTGTCGAACGTTGTGCGGCGGTTCATTTTCAACGATTCTTTATACTTACAAGATCATTCTTCTAATAATTAAATTTAGCATTTATTATTTTAAAAAATATATTGTTCCGAAGCTATTAATATAGTGATTTTTACAAAACTTACATACGCCAAATCATAGTTCATTATGCATCGTTTATAAAATTAACTATATATATAGTTCTTGAAAATATCTTTAAACGATATTTTCATAAATCAGATTCGTAGAAAAATCTAAAAATTTTATGTCCTATATGACGTAGTACATCAAACACTCAATAATTCCGAAATTATTTCTCGCATAGGCAAATGAGGAGCTTTTAAACTAGACAACATACAAACAAATATTTCATTGAATGAATCTATAAAAGTTGCATACGACCAATATAGAATTACAAATTAATTTCCATACAGCCATGAAACCCAAACTCTCTATCTCTCTCTCTCTCTTTCTCTCTCTCTCTCTCTCTCTCTCTCTCTCTCTCTCTCTCACTCTCTTTGAACTCATTTTGCCTCGAACACCCGACCATGTAAAAAGATCGCAATTATCGTTGTCACCAGACGTTTACCGCGTTCGCAACTTTTCATATACGTATATGGAATATATGTATGCATATTCGAATGTATGCATCATGTACTTATGCATATATATAATGCGCTCGATAACTATCGAGTAACAAGACACTAATAGGCTATTTCGATTCTCCTAAAATCAACGCTCCTTTCCACATCCTCGACGTAACATTAATTAAGAGTCAATAATCTTATTTACTAAAATAAACCGAAGAACTGTTTTAATATAGATGCGTGCCGGTACGAGGATGAACAAAAGCTAACGCACACACGCCATTTTTATCAAAGAGGAAAAGAGAACTTTTATTTCGCTTTTTCTCGCCGTGCACTGCTTCTTTCTCGCATTCGATATGTATATCGAATATGTACATAAATGTACATACACAGGTAACCGCTAGACCAATCGATAAGCATCAAAACTCATCTCTGATGAGTCAGGAAGAGGAAGATAGGAAGGGGCCCATACATAATTACCAGTAATGGACACGCTCGAAGCAATACGGCACCCTTTTTTCTGTTTGTACCGTCCGGAGAACGGTCGCACACGAGCCCCCAATAAGCATATAAGAGAACGACGCACAGAAATCTGTAAACACACGATCACGCGCATTCAGCAGTACGCAAATCCGCGCGCATGTGCGTTCGCCAGCTGTTCGCGTAAGCTCGACACACGCGCACACAGCTACACGCACACGAGCAAACGCACTTATACTTAATAAGACTTGCACACTCGCATACTCGGGCGCAAGTGCCAGGCGCACCGATCAGCGTGTAGTTCGCTAATAATTTTTTTTTTTTTTTGTTTAACGAGAAAAGAGTCATCGATTGAATCGCTGTAGTCAGTCACCGATGCATGACAACGAAGCATACGAGGTGAAAAAGGAAGAGAGGAGGTTGTAAAAAAAAATTGTTGGCACGCCAACGAGTCCCCGTGAGATTTTTTGAAAAAAAAAATCGAGAGAAAACTAGGAGGCTCGATAATAGAGGAACGCACATGCTTGGAAGCCTCAACTCGCTCGAGTTGATAATATTGTTTCGAGGTCGACTGATTATTTTTCTCTTCGACTATAGGTGAGTAGAAAAATTATGCAAATTTCTAGGATTTTCCTCACAGCAAAAATAAACTAAATTTTTTTGGAACAAGCATTACTATTTTATCTCTATTTTTTTGTTTATTGAAAATAGAATTTATTAGTAAGCATTGTAAAAAATATGAAAAGTTTATGAAATTCCATTTGCAGTAATTAAAAATGCAAATTACATTATTTATTAAATTTAAATAATTAATTAATTAACTTATTAATAATTAGTTAAAATTAATTATTAATTCCGTGAGTATATTAGGCTGTAATTAAAAAATTTCAAAATAAAAACTTATGTGAAAATGTCTGCCATAACTCATAACTTATAACTTATAACTTAGCTAATCATAACACTTACAATTTGGTCTTCGTACATAGATAGAGAATACAGACAAAGGCTTCTATAAATAACGGAAGAGAATCTGCGACAGCAGCAAGTAGTTATTTTCTCCAATTTTTTCATCAACTAACTGCTCAACAATCATCAACTGACTGCTTGAAACTTCCATCCGTAAATCTACTTTTTCAATATTATACATATAATTGATACCGTACATAAGAACATTATTGAGATCTTAACTCATAAACAGGTAGAAATAATAATATATTAGAATAATAAAATACCGTAATTCGAAGAGAATATTCTTATAAACTTTGTTTATTACGAGTAAAATTGTAGCTTAACTATGATGTTTTGTTTTCTCTTTTTGCTTCATATAGGAAACTAAAATATAATTTAAAAATATAATTTAAAACTATCATTGAAATTAATTGGTTGTTTTGCCGACCAAAGTAAATAAGGAAGAATTCAAACAAAGAGAGAAAGAGATAGAGAGAGAGAGAGAGAGAAGAGTAGAAAAAGTTACAAGCACTAGCACCCCAATGCGAACGCACACGTGCGCGCGCGCGCGCGTTAAGACAACGTGACTCAGTAAGTAGAGTTCAGCTGTAAGAATAAAAAAGAAGGAAAGTAGAGAAAAAGTAGGGATGGAAACTAACCGAGAAAACCAACTGAACGGGAAGAAAGGAAAAAATAAAGGATGAGAAGCAGTGAAAAGACGAGAGAGCTTCGCTGAGGCACATAATTTGTGCGTGCAAAACTGCATCAATCGGGGACGCAGACTTACGTCAGTATGTACACGTACGGGTATACGTATTATACTTATAAGCAAAGAACAACAGTGGGTAAGATCAGGGCTGGACCGAATTAGGACACGTTAACGGTCTCCCAACTGCGCGTATACACACAAGCATGTGTTTCATTGGAGTGGGCGCGACTCGCGAACCGGCAACGTCGAGTTACAGGCCCGAAAGTGTCGAAGAAAACAGAGAGGGAGCGATGGAGAGAGAAAGAGGGGGGCAGGGCGAGGGAGGACGAAAAAACGGGGGCAACACATCCTGACCTACCCTAAATTCCGGACGGTTCGTCCGTTCCTCTGCCACGCTATAGTCAACGAAACCGCGTGTTTAGCAGTTGCTCCGCACCTAACCTACCCTAACTCGCCTGGATCGACCGAGAGAGAAATAGCAAGTGGTGGTGTCGTGGTAGGGGGCGAGGTTCCCTCACTCCGCCCCACCGGCTTTTAGTCGCTCCCTCTCCACTCTTCGCTTTCGCTTTCCTTTGCATCGCTCTCTATGCATGTGTATCTATATTGTGCGCTCACGTGTGTGCGGTTATCGTTCTTTCTTTATCTCATTCTCTCTCTCTCTCTCTCTCTCTCTCTCTCTCTCTCTCTCTCTCTTTCCTCCCTCCCTCTCTCACGCTTCACTCCTTTGGCGAATTCGCCGACTTTTTTGCGCTCGCGTACATTCGCATTCACTCCTTCTGTGCACCCGTGTTCTCGATGTCGGCTTCTCTTCTTCTTCTTCTTCTCCTCTTCCTTCTGCGATCTACTACTTTTTGCCTGTTTATTTTTCTTTATCCATCTCGTCTTCACCCTTTTTTGATTCCCCGCGAGCGCACGTAACTACGCTCAGTAAGTATTATGTTCTTGGCTTGGCTATTATGCCGCATAGTCCAAGACTGGTTGCTATTGCTGCCTCTTGTCCTCTCTCTCTCTCTCTCTCTCTCTCTCTCTCTCGCTCTCTCTCTCTTACATTTATTCTTTTGCTTTCTCTCTCTCTCCCTCTCTCTCTCTTCTTATCTTTCTTTCTTATAGTCAATACGTCACCCAATTTAGCAATACCGCAACGTTCGTTTAATCCGCGAGAGAGAGAGAGAGAGAGAGAGAGAGAGAGAGAGAGAGAGAGAGTAAGTGAGTGAGTGAGTGAGAGTGAGAGTAAGCATTGTACACCTCGATCTTTGAATCTTCTCTTATACTAGTGTGAGCTGCAGTTACTAACTATGGTACACCATCACGGGCAATACCTACATATGGATATCATCTGGAAGAGGAAGTTTTTGAGTGGTCTTGAATAACGTACTTTTCCCATTGTATGCAACGCCAGAGAAACTGCAAAACAGTTAGAGATAAAGACATTATTTAGTAAAAGTATACATTACACAATGAAAATATTCACATTCAAAAAACATCATAAATTGTACATCTCTTAAATTAAATGTCCTAAAATAATAATATATTGTAGTTTTAGAACTGTTATATTGTCGTTCTTATACAATCTTCTATTTCCTACATTGTGTATTAAGAAACTGCGATATTTAAAAAAAAAACAATAATAATACAATGATAAATCGCAATAACTAACAAATGAAAATCTCTAAGCCAATCCGTGAAAGTCCTAACTAAACTCTCATTTTCAGAATTCGCATTCTTTTGACACCAAATCCGAAACTCTTAACTTGAACAATCTGTAATTCAATTAACTATTATGAATCAATAAATGAAGTATTTGAAGTATAATGGTTTAGTGTTTTGTGCTAAAATAAGTAGGATTTTAGAGTTAAAAATTTATACGTAAAGAATTTTCTAGGTAGAAATGTAAAATTTTGGGGTTCTCCATTGTAGTATTTGAATTTTCGTGTTAAAAAATTCAATTGTTCTTAGTTAATCCTTCATGGTATACAAATTTGACAGTTTTGAAGTGTAGTATGTTAATTATAAAAGCTTCAGATTGAAAAATTTGGATATTGAGGGTAAACATTTGATAAAAATATATGTGTTGAAAATATATGTCCTACACGTTCCAAGAAAGAAATATACCCAGTAACAGAACCGAATCGCAGTATCACCTAGGAGTTTTTAAATATTACATTCCAAATGCAAAAAATAAACACTTGTTTCATATTATGTATCACGGCTGATATTATATTGACAATTTTTATATTTCTAAAAAAAGAATAGGTCAACTGGGAATACCACTTCACTCTTTAAAGTCCTTTGCTGATTTTTGAAAACATAGTGTTTAGACGGAGTTATCGTTTAAGAAAATTAAATATTTGAATTGTCCTAATACGACATTATGAAGGTAAATAATACGTTATAAGATTCGCAGTTAAGAAAACTGCGCTATAACAATTTTGATTACAGCCTAATTAGTAATATTCTAGGATTAAGAACACTAGAATATAGCTATCTTTGCTCTAGAATAAGCTCTCTAAAAATGTGTAAAGTTGAGAAATCTAGGCTCTAAGGTTACTGGGTTACTTAATCTAAGGTTACTGGGTTACTCTAAGGTTATAGTAAGGAGATTAAAAAATTTGTGCGTTTAGAAAACTTTGGTCTATGTCTTGGACTAGTCTATATAGTAGATTAAGAGGTTCACGGGTCAAAGAACTTGGTGACTAAATTTCTTTTCTGATGTTCTTGAAAAAATGTTCTGGATCTATATTACTATATTTTTAGTTTATAAGATTACAATTTAAAGGTTGAGAGTCTCTATTTTCACAGTTTTTACAATTTAAAGTTGTACCATTATCTTTTTCAAAAAAGTAAAATTGTATGTAAGATTATTCACAAAGCATCGTGCTGCGATATTAAAACGTCTCATTAATTCATAGTATTATATAAAAATTGAGGTACCTAATGAAATGGAGGTTCATATATGACTCCAGAGGTCACATATATATGGTAGGTATATATCAATATTTTTTACTTGAAATATATCGATAAAGCAGCAACCAGTGTACTTTTGTTATCTCAGACGTATGATCTTGATAGCATGGACGTCGGAAGAAAAGGTGCTGTAACAAAAGAACAAATGAAGAAGCTTGATTTGTGGTAAATACCATGAATAAAAAATGAAAAGGAACAATGAATGACCTCGAACGACAATTAACATTCCAGGGCTCGTTTCAGGGTGTATAGGATAACCAAGTTAAAATCCATACTGTAGATCGACAAGAAATTATGTAGAGCACATATTTCTTTTTCATACTTATTATTTTAATCTTTAATAGCATTCATTCTGTATGACCATTTAATACCTGACAAATTCAAGACCTTTGAACTTACAATAGACCATTTGGATATTTAAGCACTAAAAAAGTCGAAAATTGAAAAATTGTAAATCTTTTAATATAAGAAAAAATTAACCTACATTACAACACTACATTACCCTAATACACTTAAAGAGTATCTACAGTATGGGACGTGTCATATATTAAACTCTTTTGTATATATTTGCAATTCTTTGTACTGATTGAAATTTGATCTTCAGATACGTTTTTAGCGTCATATGTTTGAGCATGACAATTTTCTACATCAATATTATGTTTATTTAATAATATTATAATTCTATCTTTTAAATTTGTTGTTTATGGGTATCTATTAGCAAAAAGCAGAAAAGGCGCTCATTTACAGATTTGTCTAGGTAATAATGAAAAACAATGAAGATTTGTTCAACATGTGAATGTCAGATGAAGAGTCCACAAAAAGATTTGTGGAACAATTTTAACTTTCTTTATTTCATTTTTTATACATTTCAAATTTATTAAGCAATTTAACTTGTGAATTCTCCGAAATGGCTTTTGATAAATAAGAAATTTTACCTTGAACATTTTGAGATTGTGTCTCCATTTTTTATTTTATCATAACATAAGAATCGAAATCAGAATACAGCTGTATAGGATTTTAATATAGTTACGGTTGTAAGAAGAACTGAATACTTCTTTCGTGGTAATTCTGTAATTAATTGTAATTCTCAGTTTCTGTAGAATACACTGAGAAAAAAATATCTATTATCAAGTAAATATTTTCTTGTTTTGTACCAAGTAAATTATTTTTTTAAATTGAGACAGCATTTTCTTCAATCAAGGAACTGTTTATATAATTCAAGAAGAATTCGCTTGAATCAAACCACGTACTCTTAAATTTAGTGAATATTTTCTTAATTTAAGAAAATGATTTACTTGGTACAAAACAAGAAAATATTTACTTGATATCGGGAAATATTTTTTCAGTGTAGATTACTGTAACGATATATTTCAAGATCCTACTCTTATAATATCTATCATATCAATTATTTCTGTGTCGATGCGAGAACTCACAAACTTATAATCAAGTTAATAGAATAGTTACTAACCACTTGGCGAAATATATTTAATAAGAATTATAGGATATAGTATAAGGAGTACAAATTGGAATAATTTTAACATACATCATATAATAAGTTCATAAATTTTATTTAATTTTCAGAATCCATTTTTAAAAAAGTATTGTCTGATTCTTTGGACATTTTTTTCGTATTACTTCCCTTAATAGAGGTTTTAAGTAATATCTGACTATTTCTCTCACTTCTCGAGTATTTTTGGTATTATATTATTTTACTAGTATGAGGTCCCGTTAGTATGGAAGATATGGTACTTCAGTACCGCCAAAGATTTCATGATTCGACACTGATATTTGAGACGCCACAAAACGTGACTAAATATACTGCAAAAATGGACAAGTGAAGTCTGATGGTAAATTAGGTTACGAATATATATGAGAGCAAAATAGTAGATGGATGTTTGGAAGATTAAATAAAAACTTATGTGAAAATATAAAACTGATGCATGACCACGTAACAGTTGGAAAAATTGCATCACCAACATTAGACAAACAGTACCCTCAAAAACATAGAAAATAGTATTCTCACGCAATAATACTTTCAAAAACATAGAAAATATAGATCTTACTTTTTCTCTTTATGGGGTAATGTTTCAAACTTAAATATCGAAATTATGTCCTGTGAATGATAATAGGATAGAAAGACTACATTATTATTTGAAAAGCACAATGAAACAGAATTTTTTAACAGATTTAATTATATTATATAGATTTTATAGTCACCTTCTAGACCGTAAATTAACATTTGTGACTTCTTGTCTCGTTCAGTGTCTAAGTTCCTATGCCCCTCCCCCCTGTTGATGGAGATTATAACTCCTGTTTTTCCTTAGATAAATTTTTGTTAGTATGCAAGACAACGTTAATTTGTTGAAAAAGCAGAAAACTTTGGTTCAAGTAATAAAATAGTGCAAAATGGTAGTAAAAAAAATTAAGTGCAATTAAAACTAACTACACTAACATAACTGTAATAAAAAAAACATATATAGAAATAAAGGTCAAAACGTGAAGAACTAGCTGTTATTAAAACAAATTCATTAGCAGTTGGAGTTTAACTGCGATTATTAAGTAATTTTAGTAGGTATAACTTGTAGTTACGCTCGAGAGCCCACTACTGGAGTTTAAAACCAGAATCAACCTTTCTACCGACTTATGAAACACATTCGAATATGTTACTATAAAATACAGATAGAGATGGAAATTTCGACTATTTTGAACCAATAAATGTAAAATTGCTTTACCTTTTTATTTTATTAACTGAAAAACAAACTATTATATCAACACGAATAAAAACATGAAAAAGGTCTACAATGGCTAATACAACTTCCTAATTACTTTCTCGATCATCATTAATGAATGTGATCCATGAATTTTCTCGAAGGAAAGATACGTATATTACAGTCGAATTACAGTCACCCAAGCTTCACCGCATCGTCTTTCTATGTATATGTGAATATATGTATATGTACATCCTCTCATTTAATGAAACACCAACGAGCTAGCAGCCGTCTAAAAAGCCGGATAGAGCACAGGGGCCGCAGGGGAGCGCTCAAAGAAGAAACTGCGCAAACAGCTACCTATAATTCATCATTTCCTGGAGGCCGCAAGGCAAAAAGTACCAGCGGCGCTCGAGGAAACGAAAAATCCTCCTACTGCTAGAATCACGAGAGAGATAATCAAGCATTAGCGAAGCAGGAAAGAAACGCGATTTAGAAATACGCTCACACCGGATGGAACAGCCCCGGAGAACTTACAAATCCTGGAGCTTGGACGCATTAGCTGGGTACAGAGACTGCATATGGATGCATAAGGAGGACATTATAAGATCTTGAACTATTGTAACAAGATTCCTGAATCAAAATTTGAATTGCTCTTGCTATCTATAAACTTTGAAACTGACAGTCTCGTGATCGAACAGTTAATGATAAATCGGCAAAATAGAGCACTGACTATGTAAAAACAACCTGAAGCTGCTAGATATAGTTAAATTAACAAATTCTAAGGGTAGAGGATTTATCTAGTTACACAGTGATCTTATATTATATGAAGAACATTGAAAGTTTGCTTTAACTACAAGTACAAAATCACAAGCATTGTGTTAAAAGAAAGAATTAAAAATTATGAATCATACATTGTTAAAAATAAATTAAATTGAAAACATGAAAGTATTATTATTTACAATTGAATAGATGGTCGAGCATATTCATAAATATTTAATAAAAAGATCAAATTTGTTGAAATCAATATACAAAAATATTAACTGAACTAACAAATATTTTTATCGGTTTTATAGTCTTTACAAATTAATATAATTATAATAATATAACGACAGTCAGACTGTCCTTCTTTATATCCACTGCTGTATACTCTGAAATATAAAAACTACGACTAAATATAATTAAAAAAAATCAATATACTATTATTAGTCAAAGATTAACATTGGATGTAGCAAACACATAGAATCGGTAAATTTGATGGTGGGGCAAGATTGAGCTTCTTCTTTCATAACAATACTATACTTGTTATTAATTATAATGGATTTTACAGCAGTCAAAATTTTTTTAAATATTATTGAACGTCGCTTTATTTATGCTTCCAAATACCGGTGCTAACCAGCGGCGGAGGACTACGATGTGTTTGTAAACAAAGCACATGTAAATTATTACAGCGGTGCTTGTGTCAATCCGGCCGAGACCGGGATTTGAACTCGGATCACCAAGTTACTAGTCCTTCGCTCTAGCGATCGAGCCATCGTAGGCCTTAACAGTCAATATAAGTACAATTTTAGTTTTTAAATATCAACTGGAAAATCTGTATATAATAATTTTTGATTAACAGTAGTCATCGTAATGAAAAGTATGTATAATATCGTAGTTAGTTTCATAAAATTCAAAATATATAAACAAATATGAGCAAATAATATTGTTTTTGATTTTTTTATGTAAGCAAATTGTAAGAGAGAAATCATAATAATTATTCCTATATTTTTTAAAATACGTAAAGTACGGGATTTATGAATATAATCTGTAGATATAATATAAGAAATTAAAAGAAAATTTTTCTCATAAAAGATGAATAATAATAATGCAATAATAAATTTACAACCTTTTTATAACAAATATAAAGAATGTTAATGAATGACATTAAATAAAACATAAGAATATCATAATTTTAAGCCCAGTTCTACGACCGCGCTCCATTGTAAACTGGCCTTAAACTTATATTTCTCATTCCCTACTCGCTGTGTCCTATCCCCCACCATTGTACGCGCCCTGTTCAACTGCCCCTTTTCCTCGGGGCCCACCAGACCTAAGTGAGCTGGGACTTAACTCAATTTCTCCTCTTTTGGTACCCAACTTCTGAGTGGTCTCTCTTCTCCTTCCATCTCGAAGGAGAGAAAAAGAGTCGTCGTCCGACGTTGCCTATCCCCTCCTAGTCGTGCCATTGCTACGCGCGCGTGCGCGCGCTTATTTCTGGGGTCCTACGGCCATTGATCCCGACCTTCACGCGCCGAACACACGATTGCGAACGAAAGCGCGCGAGCGACTCGACGTCGACTCTTCGTAAGAGGGAAGAGGGAAAGAGGGATAGAGGAAGGGGCAGAGGGGTAACCGAACCAGAAAACCCAAGAGAATAATTCCGAGTTCCGAGCACGCGGGCCTTAGGGCCCCGATCGTTCCCCTCTAACACCCCTCCCCATCGCCACTCCGCTTTCGTCGTTCATCCTTCCGCTGCACCCCCCCCTCCCTTCTCTTCCACTCGCCGCGATCGGCTTTGGCTCGCTGTCCCCTCCCTCCTCCTTCGCTCTTTTGCCTCCTTCTTTTACTGCTGCTCCATCGTCGTCGTTCTCGAGGCTTCTCCGGTTCCTGCGGCGGGCACTCGCTCTCCCGGGTGTCGGAGCCCGTTCTCCTTCTCGTTTCCCCTCTGCTCCTCTCCTTCCTTTTCGCTCTTGGTTTATTCTGCTTTTTCGAGAGCTTCCCTCCGAAGGTAAGACCGCGCAACAGCGGCAGCTTGATGAAAAATCCCGTTCCGAGAAGCCAAAAAGCAGTCTGTCCATTCTGCTGGCGAGCGCGTCAGCTCGAGCCATGTTTGAGCGTGCCCGGGAGGCAGTTTTTGCCTTGGCACATGCGTGGCTCTATACGAACGAGCGATGCAATTCGATGAATCTGAATCCGCGGACTTGAGCGATTATGTTTGGCCTTAAGTCCTGTTTCAGAGTTCGCTTTTTTCTCCGTTAAAGCTAAGATTGGTTGATCGGTATGAAGTTCGACGTAATTAGACGTTTATGAAGACGTCATTGCTCCTGTGATTTACTCGGGGGAATTTGCTTTAGTCCCTTGTATATATTTTACTATAATCTACGCATATATCAATATATCATATAAAGAAGCATTAGTAGCGCAAAAAAGAATATTGAACCAAGATGTCAATCGGTCAATTTAATATTTCACTTGAAGCAATGAACTCTATAGAAAAGGAAATATGGAATTCTCTATAGCGAAAAAGATTTCGCCGTGTATTTTCTGAACGCTTCTTCTTAATTTCTTAGATTAAAAACTAAGGTCTATATCTTAAATATAGGCGTCTACCAAATATTATTGTCATCACACTGATGAATAATTATAATTCTAATAATCTGTTTGTTTTATGTTTAATTCTTCAGATACTATAATTATTTGAATTATGAAATATATTATAAAATAGTTAATAAAAAATAAAAAAAAATATATGAAACGTCGGTGAGATAAATTTGTCGATGTTTTACATCGCATAATCTGTGGAATTATCCAAGTGTGAATATATTATATTCTTAAAAATATATCTTAAATATTTTATTGAATTCCAAAAAACAATATAGCGCATCTAAAATTATCTATTACTATAATTAGTTGTTGAAGAAATAATACGAAATAATTTGTTTGTTTTACCGTTCTATTATTCTCTTTAACAATAAAGGAGAATTTATAGTATTTTTTAAATACTATGTTTTGAAACCTTTGTACTTATTCTCAATATAGCCATTAATAATGGTCATAAAATATTTATTAAATATTAAATTGATTATATATAAAGTATTATAAATCTTATTGATAAAAATTGAACTGTTATGGCCAAGAAAGTATTGCCCAATAGGCAGATGTCGCAGCCTCTACATCTAAGCATGATTATCTCAGTGTATTCAACCTCTTGCTCGTTTACTCTCTTTCCTTCGTTTCTCAATAAAATCGTAAATAAAGAGCAACATCGGACTGACAAATAGACCTCGAGCCGACACATCGATGAATGCTAAGCTGATAAGCTTACATTAAGTTAACTCCGGGATTCTTGGTCGAGCACTTGGAGCTGGGCAGAAAGCGAGGGAGAGAGATAGAGAGAGAGAGAGAGAGAGAGAGAGAGAGAGAGAGAGAGAGAGAGTGAGAGAGAGAGGGCGGGAGAGAAAGAGGGGGAGAGTGATTTATCAGACTCCGCGTTCGTTCGCGTTCTGCACCCCCCTTTTCTCTCTCTCTTTGAGTCTCCCTTTCTCTGTTTCTCTTCTCTCCTGTAATCGAGATCGGTTGATCGATCGAGCATCGAACGAATGTCCGTAGCTGCACCTGCAATCGTTATCCTCTTCGTCCGCGAGTTGCCACCGCCGCAACCGCCACAACCACGGCTATCAGAACGGGAAACGTTCTCTGCTTTCGACCTATTTCGCACCTGCTCTTGCCCCGTATGGAGACGTGCACGTGTGCCTGTCGATTTTCCCAGTGTGCCACGAATACACTCGCGTCACTGATCGTTACGACTGACACAAGCAATGCTCTTCCGTTTAGTATCTCTACATAACTATTAACTTTAATATATATCAACGCAAGATTTTAGAGCAATCACTTTTGCTTTAATTTAAAAAAACATGTTTAAAAAAATTATAATTTCCGTTAACTTTTTATTCTGTCCGAAGTCAATCATACTGTCGCATAGAGTCGAATAATTAGAAATAGAACAATTTGAGACTTGTTGCATATATTTAAAAATATGTGGGTCACGTTAGAGTATACGGATTAATGGCAAAAATCAATAATTGAAAAGGAAAGTTAAGTGTTGAAAGGGAATAATCAAATGAAAATTACTATACAATGGCTTTCTAAATAATTATCGAATCGCTAAAGGTAAAGGAAACTAGTCTATTGACATGATAATGTGTTGCGTTTAGTTTAAATCGCTGTAAAAATACTACAAATGCAGCATTAACGTACTAGCATTTCTATTATGCATTGGAGGTCAGTAATAAACGATGAATTGAGCGTAGTACACAGATTTAACAATTTTTATTTCAAGATGGATTAAATGTGTAATCGGAGAAGTTTTAATCAAAAGCAATAAAATTTATCATTGGCTAGAGAATTGTTCTTTACCGAAAAACTTTGCGGCACGGCGCGGGCATACGGCTCGCACGGACATAAAATCGGCGCGATGCGGCGCAAAAGCGATAAAGCGACCCGACTGCCTGATGGCGGACGCCGGACAAGAAACAATTAAAGGAAAGTCCGAGAGGGCCCGAGCGCCGAGGCGAATGGGCCGATCGTTAAGTTCGCGTGTAATACTGGTCTCGCGCTGCGCAGAGGCCTAGCGTAGGGGCGGGCGGGGGGGGGGGCAGCGAGCGATGATTTCCGCCGGCCGGGGCGCGTCTAATATACCGCGGCAGCTGTCGCTCTGCGAGGCGAAGAGCTCCGAGACAGGAGGGGAGGTAGAGAAATGCGGGAAGGAATCGCGAGGAAGGCGCGCGCGAGAGCGAGCGGCGAGGAGCAGCGGCCGAAATAGACGCGAGCTCCCGGGAAAAATCGAAAACCAGTCGAAAACCGAACGCGCGAGTACAGGTGCGGCTCTCTTCGTGCCGACGTCAACGACGATCGTGGCCGATGTCGTGGCCGATGTCGTGGCCAGCGTCGCGCGGACAGCGGCGGTAAAATGTCCGCTCCGATCCGAGCGCGGGTTGTTTCGAGAACGAGTCCCGCGAAACGCAGAACGGGCTTTGCCGCCGCGTGCCTGCATTTTGACCCGCTGCAGGGCCTACTCCACTCGTCCTTAAGAAACGACGACGACGGCAACCTTTTTACTCGCCGAGCGCAACGACCTTCCCGCGCCGTTCTAAGTTACGCCGCGGCTATTGTTTTTGGCTTGACGAGCCGCGACGATAAAGAGAGAATTCACCTCAACGAACTGCGTACGCAACCTAAGCGACGTTGAAATTTTCTTCATACTGATAATATAATCGATCGGCACTCTTAAAGAGCTCGGTTCCTTTTTGCGAAATTTCATTTCGTAGAGTCTGAGTCGGAACAATCGCTCGATACATAACGAATATTTAGCGTTTAATAAAGCGTTTTGACAATAGCGTAGGTGAATCTTTACGCACCCATTCTGCATTATAACCTCGAGAAAAAAGTTGCATATTATATTATACGCTCGCTGCTCGTGCACGTTTTATCGCAGACGCGCGGCGACGTCTTGTCAACGATCTTAAACATACATGTATATATGAAACTTGCATAACGCGCAACAGCATTAGAAACGCACCCACTTGCCTCCATAGAGATTTCCAGAGCTGCATATCGAGCGCCGCTGAATTCCAAGCTCAGATATTTTCTCACGATCGCGAAACTCCTTTATTTCTCTCTCACTCTCTTGCTCTTACTCTCTTCTCTTCTCACCCTACTGCCCCCTCTCCCGTTTTTCTTTCACCCTCTCCAGACATTGACTTCCAAGTTATAAAAGCTACTCTGAACTCGAATTACCAAACGAAAATTCTAGAACTTTTAATTGCCGATTCAGAGGTGAAATAAGCAGCACGCGAATATCATCGAGGTAAATCGTTATAAATTTTCATTTAAATGTTTAGTCATAATAAATTACTCAGAAATATCGGTACGCATGCTGCACTGCAAAATGTATCGCTAATCCCAATGTATTGCGTAACAAGTCGTGCATGTGATTTTATGTGGACTCGAAAATTCTAACGTAATCAAATTCACATTTTAGAGAATCTCTCAATTACAAACAATTTTAATATAACCAGTACATTCGTGTTTATTGAAAATAATTTTTAATTTACAATTCAAGGATATGCTAAAAACTGCAGTGCTAAGTAATATAAATAATTTACTTTCACTTATATGCAAGTGTGTAAGCCGAATTGAATGTTTGATTGTTCATAAAATGTATTATAATAAAAAAATTTTTTTGTTTATACAATTCACTTTTTATGAATAGAATTCACTTAAATACTTAGAAGTCCTAAAACTAATACTACAATTTCATTGTATGAATGTTTTAGTTAATAAGTAGTTGTAAATTTTGAAAATTATATATATATATATATATATATATATATATATATATACATATAATAAGTGTGTGTGTTTAACTTATAAACATAAGTACCATTTCAATCTCATATCAACAGATTTAGTATACAGTAAATAGTTACCGTACTGCCGGTACTACCCCATCACATCATATTAAGCATGTAGCAGTTGTTCCTTAAATTGCTCCATTTAATATGAAATCAATGTCCATTGGGAACTCTAGCTGAATCAAATAGTAGTCTGGAAATTTCAGAAAAATACTAGATATTAAATTTATTTAAAAACATAATAAATTTCATAAAATTGATACATGTATTAAGCAGATGTGGAATTCAAGCTAATAAACTAAGGTATACAGTGCGAAATAGTAACATTAATAAGTTTAAATTATTTCAAAATTTTCGATTTAATTTGACTAAATCTATTGATTTAAGTAATTGTTAACAATTACTCTTACAATGAGTGTTTACATTGAATCCAAACAGATTATATATTGATGTCTTATTTTCGGAGTGTTGAAATCTTTACGAATAAGCTTAAATTTTAGTTAGTTTTATAAAGTTAGTAGAATTATACGAGGGTCATTTTTCGACTATTTTCCATGAAAAATTACAATGGGAAATTAATCTTTTCTTCACATTTTTCATCATTACTATACTATGTCTCGACAAAATGCCAATGCTGAAATTTTAATATAAACTGTACGATTGTTGTTAATACGAACAGTGAGGTTATATAAAATCGAAGAAACCACCTTGAATGGACTAAAAACTCTCCGGAAGAATAAAATGAGTGCACAGCCATTTTATTCATCGGAGCAGGAGTGGAAAAGAACTGATCAATGTTGACACCATTTACCAGTTATAAATTTCATAAAGCTCCGATCGGTGCACGCACGGCGCGCGGCTGCGAGTTGAGCTCTGCAGGTTGTTCGCCAAAGTAAAGGCGAGTTGGAAACCCTCTTGGGCTCGTGGTAGGTCAGTGCATACCAGCCCGAGGGGACGAGAGGAACAGAATGGAAGGAGGAGGTACAACCGTGGAGCCTGCGCCATCGACTCCTGGGACAAAGAGTGGCCGCCGCATCGAGCTGTCCACCAAAAGAACAAATAAACGAACGACGGGAGTGCGCACTGCGAAAAATAAAAGCACGCGCACCTCGGAGGTATACGATGGCGAAGGAGAAGAGGCACCAATCGCGAATAAAGGAGAAGATAAAGGGGGAGAAGAAGAACGAGAAGGGATAAGCCAGGGGAAGTTGGCAAGTGACAAAATGAAAGCCGATTTCTTTGGAGCCCATTGACAACATAAGATTGTTGCTGAGGATGTTTCAGAAGAGCTGCTTGAAAAATTATAAGTTAGGCGGATATAGAACAATTTATTATTCTTTATAATAATAAAAATTATTTTTTATTCAGTTGTCCCGAATAAATGATTTACTTAATACTCTTTTCGGTTAGATGTAATGCAATGAAGTATTTCTCTGGCTAATGTATATTTTTAATGGAAGAGGACATCGAGCACACCATCACCGCCAGTGTGTAATTAACGAGGAAAATGCCGAGATAATTGATATAGGAACACATTAATTAACTACTATCAGGGTCGGATCGGAAATCTTAATAAAACAGGGAATGGAGACCGATCGTTAGCAACTCGCCAAATCCTTATAAGATCGCTCCCGCGGAATTCCGCAAATCACTTATCCACCCTCGCTTATTTACCGCAATGCCCGCGTTGCAACGAAATAGAAGAATTCTGTAATTGCGGTAATAAAAGAGGAGCACGCGCGTTCTCGCAACGCTCCCTACTCTCATTTCACTCTCGTTTGTGAGTGCACTTTCTTCTTTCACTTTCTCTCTCTCTCTCTCTCTCTCTCTCTCTCTCTCTCTCTCTCTCTCTCTTCTCTCTTTCATTCTCTCTATCTCTCTCTGTCTCTCTCTTTCTCTTACTCTTTCACTTCCTCCCCTGTCACTCTTACCCGCTATCTCTCTCTTTCCCTCTTGTTAAGGAAGCGAAAGTAAGGGCAAGTGTTGATCAAAAAGATGTCACCTCTGCAACAAGAAAGAAAGTGAATCAACCGTTGGTAAGGATTGAATGCACTGAAAAGAGAGAGGGAGAGAGAGAGCGAGAGAGAGAGAGAGAGAGAGAGAGAGAGAGAGAGAGCAAAGACCAAGGATACAGTGTGTGCATACCGAAAATTCAAGGGCGACCTGTTGTAATTTCATCGAGGTTCGCTGGCCGGGCTAATCGGTAATCTTACCAGGCCTCTGTGAAAAGGCGTGACTCTGACTCCCCCCTGTCTTCCTCTTTACCCTTGCTTCTCCTTCTTCTTCTTCTTCTTCTGCTTCTTCTTCTTCTTCTTCTTATTTTTCTTCTCGTTCTACCTAGTCGAAAAGTGAGAGATAGAGAGAGACCAAGAGGCTATACTTCATATGTTTACTTCACAATGCTCTGGTTTCCTTCTCCATACAGGGTGTCCCCGATATACATAGATAGAGTTGCATATTACTAACCATTAAGTAAATTTTGAGCAATTGTATGTAGTGTTCTCACTATGTGTCAATTTTTCTCAGTCAATAAGAACGCTTTGATTAAGTTCAATAAAATATTTTTGTACTACGTATTTCCTGATTAAATTCAGAGAAATGGAGAGGGCGGTCGGACATTTAACGATAATCTGAAGAACATCAGCTATAAGAAATGATACTAAGAAATGGTACTAATCTACGATAACCGAAAAAACTACTGAACCGATTGTTCTGAAATTTCACATATAGATTCTACATTATCTTGGGAAGGACATAGACTATGTTTTTTATTTAAAATCATTTTACATTCATCAATAAATTAAATTAATAGTTTTAACAATCAGTTTCACCAACAGCCACTAAATGGTGTCTTGAATCACGAACATCAACTCAAAGTAGTCTGCTTAAAGTATTAATACCAGGCCAGCTCAAATGAAGGTTCATATCCAATTTTGAGATTCGTATCCTAAAGAAGGTGTGACGTTAGTCAGTATTAACCTTTTTGTTCTTTAGGTTAATCTGACACTACTCTCAAACTCTCACACCTTAAGGATATCTTTTGATTTTTGTAAATTTTTGTTCTCTTACGTCGGAAAATCTGTTTCTCTCTCTCTCTCTCTCTCTCTCTCTCTCTCTCTCTCTCTCTCTCTCTCTCTCTCTGTCTATCTCCCTGTCTTTCTTTCACCTTCTCTTATAAAATGATTCTGTATGCCAAATTATACTGAATATATTTTGTGACGAAAAATTATATTTTTGTTTATATACGTTATATTAACTTGAGAATTGTGGCAAGAGACTATGTTTTTTTTAGTTTGAACAAATGAAAGGATGGCCAAATATGGTTCTTTACCAACAACCTCGAAACTATGTATATATATATGTATATATTTATATGTATATATATATATATATAGATATATATATATATATATATATATATATATATATATATATATTATATCGTCACTTCTGCATAAAAAGGGAATATCCATCGTCTGCTTAAAAAATATGCTATTCGTATACCAACATTTTGCTTCAATTTGAGTTGGCATCATTACGAAAATATTCACGGTATTGAAATGAAAAAACGGAAATATACTATATATATATATATATATATATATATATATATATATATATATTATATGTATATTATATTGTACATATTATATATACACATTTTAAATACGGTTTTTACTGATTAATATTGTATTGGCGTGTACAGGCGGTTGACTACGATATACCGTTGTCCTCAAGACGATTTCTATAGGCAGTTGTGTATTCGGATGATAGAATGCAATGTCCAGGTGTCTCGGGACGACTTTTACTGGGATTCTCGTGTTTAGTTGGTAGGAAATGATGTTCACGTATGTCGGGACAATTTCTACGGGGAGTTTCGTGTTCGGATGATAGAATGCGATTTCCAGGTGTTTTGGAACGACTTCTACAGGGAATTTCGTGTATAGCTGGTGGGAAACAAAATCCAGGTATGCCAGTACGACTTCTCTGAAGAGATTCGTATTCTATCATTCGAACACATACACTCACAGTACGAGTCGTCCCGGGATACCAGGACATTGTACTCTATCTCCCCAACACAAAACTCTCTATAGCAGTTGTTCTGAGACATTTCCTGTAGTCTGAATATGATAGTCTCCGAAAATGTCGTCTCGAGACACTTGGACATCCATTTCTACCGCTTGAACTCGAAAGTATAATTTTCGCCGTCGAAGCCCTATTTCATATTCATATATATGTCCTAAAAATTATTTCTATAATCTGTGTTCACAATATATTTAAGTCAAACTATTTAAAGTCTTAATGAGAACTGCGAATATATAGTTACGTTTCAAAGTTAACAAACTTGCTTCGTTAAATTCATCTGAATGATTTGTAGATTATAATTTATCAAAATAATGTTTCAGGATTATATTTGATACAAAAAAATTAAAGTTAAGTAGTACACTGTAAAGTCTTGTAAAAGAGTTCAAAAGGAGTCATAGATGTGAAATTAATTAGACTCATTTTTAAATTTCAAGTTCCCTTAATATTTTTTTTATTAAGATTGTTATAGTTAATGCTATCAGAGTATTCCATTTTTAAATTCATAAATTCCTTTAAATGTTTGTGTGATATAGAAGTATTATTATGTATAGAATTCATGAACATACTTAATCTTGTTCAATTTCTATCCAGTGATATAAAAAAATATCATCACTCTTCTATCATCTTGAGCATTGAAGTAACTCGCGTGTCTAAGCCTCGCATACGATATTCTGTGGATGCACTCGGCAAAGGGATGATCGATCGAAATCTCCGAGCTACGTACACCTCGGAACGTTCCACCGACAAGCCTTTAGTCAGGGTCATCAGGGTTCACGAGTGCGAGACGATTCGAAGCTCACGCAGCGAGAAAAAAGTGCTCGTACATTGGAGGATGTTAAGTTGAATAACGCCTGCTTTAAGGGTGTGTGCAAAAGCAGAGTAAATATAAGAATAAATTTTAAATAAAGGATAAAATAATAAATATCAGAAAAGTAAAAGCAAGTGTATTCGTATTTGAGTATACGAAAAAAGAAGGAGTAAGAATACACACAAGAATAGAGCACATCTATCAAAGCAAGAAAGTGCGTGAGGAAAAGAGTAAATTTTTTCGCATCTCTACCTCCGACAGCAACGCACATGGTTCAACCACTCGCACACACTAAATAGCATAGAGGTATATACCCACACCCCAAGATGGGGTGAAAGACAGAAACAGAGGAAAGAAGAAAGAGAAAGAGGGAGAGAGGGAGCGAGAGAGAGAGAGACAGATCGTGTGAAACAGAGAGACAGATTTTGCATCTCTTAAAGCACATGCTTTTCCTTTCAACGATGTATGCTATGTAGACTTATCACAGTCTGTGTGTCAAGTGCACTTGCTAGCACGCAAGCTCGCTTCGCTTTTACTTTTTAGTGGCCGAAATGCCTTGAAGCTCTATAGTCGCTTTTTTATTAAAGCAATTCTAAGATATACGTAGAAAGTAGATTGTTTCTTTATTATAATTAATTGATTTTCTTTTGTTACAAAATAAATTAAAGAACTTATTTAACAAAAATGCAATTGGAAGGACATAACAGCACTTGAGCCAAGACATTATCTGGTCAACATCAAGATGCATTTTCATAACTTATACGTGTAGTTTTGACTTATTGGTTTCAACAAAAAACACTGTAATAACATCGACATAATTATAAATCGATCATTATCAATTACTCGCAAGTAATCATTATGAATTTTGTATCATGTATTACCTACAATCGATTCACTTTAAAAACAGAATAATTTATTTATAGCTATGCACTACATGATTTGAAGCAAATAAAGTTTTATCTTATGTCGTTTTAAATACTAAATTGCATCTATGTATTTCTTCGTGACAATCTTTTTGTATGGACTTGATAATTGAAAAACTTTTTAACTTAAAGCTTCATATTGAATTTTATTTATTATGAACTTATTGTTGTAGTAACTGTTGGCAGAAATATAAAGAAATTAGAATCAGTATCTTCAGTAAACTTTTAATATTTAATTTCTTTAAACAATATTTTAATAAATAAAAGGAGTTTGAATATCACTCAATTGCAAATGAATGGTAAATGTAATGGGTTATTAATCATTTTAGATAGGAGAAGGCCATACAGTATTCTACAGAATCCAAAGATCCTCTGACTAATATATTCAAACTGGGAATAAATTATATAGGTAAGGCTTGATAAACCTGTGGGACTGTTGCACGTCTAATTTGTAGCTTTTTGAATTGGCAAAATATAGCAAAAATTATTTCTTGGGCCGAGCAGTCGTATGACTCAAGAGAATACCCTACCAACAGTTATGCAATGCACACTAGAGCTGATCATAAATCATTGTAAATCATTACGCTCGCCGTGAACCTCTAAATAAAATTTGTACACGGACTCCGATTGAATATAACTAAACTAACGACTAAACTGAGATAAGCATATTAATTTGCAAAACAAAAAGGGAATTAGCATCTTTTAAAATTTTAGATCTATTTGTGTGGCCTGGAGACTCGAACTGTGTAAGGGTAAATGTACGTATGTATAACTTTTTTATGAAATCAACATTTATGGAGTCATAATCCTGATAAGTATGAATTCAAGGTCCAAAATGTAAAATTGTTTTATCAGATCTTTTTTGATTATTATTTCATTTAACTAAAAAGTAGAGGTTGTCCACCAGGGGTAACAGATTTAACCCAGATTGAGTGAGATAACCTTAATTTTTTCCAAAATAAGCTTTGTGAGATTTTAGAATCTAACGCTCTCCACATTCCAAGATATAGTATCTTACTAACAATTACTTGTATTAAATGGAATTTCAATAGTCAGTAGCTGGATCAATTTTTTTTCATTGAAATTTCCTACTTTTGCTATTGGAATTGAAAAAAAGAATAACATTTCAATAAGAAAAATCTTAATAAATCTACTTCAGTAAATATATAGTTTCTTATTTATTGTCAGATATTTTTTCTTCGATGCCAAAGGTAGTGCCTCTCATACAAATTATATTAATTCATACAGTATATCCAATTTAATTAATAGGCAATATTATAATTATAAATAAGAAACTTCGACATTTTGATATAAAAGAGCGTTTGTTCTTAAAACTTTAAAGGGGTCATTTTATATCTAATTAGACACCGAGCCAAGTTCGCCACGCAAGATCTTCTGCTTGCTAGACTACAATACTAATAATGTCCTACTAACATCAGTAGTGACATTTAATAATGCTCATCTATTGTGTCCATTATTTCTTTCGTTCACGATGAAACGAAATCTTACGTATGCATATATAATTATATACTTCCAATATCCAATAAGACATCGGAAAGAGGCCGTTGAATATTAGAACCAATAAGGTACTGATACTGAAGCTTCGAAAGACCTAATAATAATTATTAATGGTCACTTTCATTTTAGTAAAGAAATACTTAAGCCATATAAACGACGTATCTTTTCCAGACACTTGCTTTTCACTCTGATCTAAGACTAAGGTATTATTATAGTATTATTATACAAACGACTGGATTATTTTTAGTTCAATGTAAGTAATTAAACAATTTTATATTATATTATTTTATGTCTAAGATTAAGTCAATTTTTCATCTTACAAATGAGGTCGATAAGAGACTTACGGTTAAATGTACACTAATTCCTTCTATTTCTTGTTTTCATTGTAATCCTATACATAATTTTTAATTAATTCATATATTAGGCAAAATATTAATTATTATTATTATTATTAAAAGACAAAACAAAAAAATCGATGTTTAGGACTAGTAGTATGTTAATATATTTGAAAAATATTTCAAATTTTTTACAAATCTATTTATCACATACTTATCTTTTTTTAAGCATAATTATATTAACGCTTCTCCACAAGTCTCAGGTATAGCAGAGTACTTGATTTCTTACAAAATGTCAGCAATTAAGAAAACTCAAGAACCTTAAACTTTTTAAAAATTAGTCTCCCGATCGTCCTCATTCTTTTTGTTTGCATAAAGTTCCGGGGGCGCAAAAAAAGCCTCCTCCAAGGTAAGTTTTTTATACACTCCGGACTCTCCAGCTTCTTCAGCAACCCTTCACACTGCTGTGCTCTCTGATTCTCTATACCAAGAGCATTTCACGCCGCTGCCTACTTTGTCTCAAGCCTTCTAGCTTCCTTCCATCATTACCGTCACCTGCGCGACTGTATTCTCTGCTTTCCTTTTTCCTTCTCTCTCTCTCTCTCTCTCTCTCTCTCTCTCTCTCTCTCTCTTTCTTTCTCTCTCTTTCTCATTCCCTCATTCTCTTCCTCACCCTCTGCCCTCTTTTTCGCATCGCAGACTAAGTGCGTAAAGGTACGCGGAGCGCCGGGTATTGAAAAGAGTAGTCACTCTTTAGCAGCATCGCACGTAAGAAGGAAAGAAACCTCGACGACGAAGACGACAACGAGGACATCGTATGCCGTCGAAAAGATAACACGCATTGACGAAGTTGAAAGAGAAGGGGATACGAGTGAGAAGAAAGAGAAAGAAGAAGAGAAAGAGATATGGTTAGAAAGAACAAGGCAATAAGTACCATGGCGATGCTGTGGCCGTTATTTTTATAGCGTTACGGTAGGGTAGAGCCACAGGGGCTGACCAATCAGGCAACGCAGCGTAAACTTCGAGATTCTATCCTGGTGAGCCGTCCCACACTCCCTCTCCTTTGCTCTCAACCTCCCAGTTCTGTATACTGATAATACACGCAAAATTTCATGGAGAGTTGCTTCGGCAGACTTCGAATCCTTTGATAACGCGCCAGAAGCGCTGCAGCCTATATTTAAAAATAAGGAGAGGGAGAGAAAAAAAGGGAGACAGGCGAGGAGCGCGATAGAGTCCATCTTTCGTTCGATAGTCGCATCTACTTCCGGTGAACGAACATGCCTCATCTTGTTATAACGACAGAGCCTGCTTGGATGGATGGATGAATGGTTAGCTGGCTGGTGACGAAACGAGGTGGAAGGAGACGGGCTGGCACGAAGAGGAGATGAAAATGATATTGTTGGACTTGGAATCTTCTCTCTTCCTCCACTCTTCCCTCATCACTCTTATGTCAATCTATGCATTCTACTTCTTCAACTTCATTTTATTTCTTCAACTTTAGCCGTCGTTCCACACCTCATCCTGTTTTTATCTTTAATTTCGTAAAAACGAAGAAGCGAAAATAAAAGCTAGAAAAATAAAGAACAATAATAAAAATTCTCGCTAGTTCTAGACGCGATCTCTAAATAATAGTGTATCGTTTGAATACCGAGATATATAATGATCCGTCGCTTCTGGAAGACCTCGTCGAAGAAAGAAGCGGAAAAAGATGCAGGGGAATAGTATTTTGACGCACAAGTAATTTTTATAATTAATAGAAATTTATTAGAAAAATGAAGAAGCTTCTTTCTAATTTTACCGACCGATAATTGTTAGATTTGACATTAAAGTGGTACTTTAGAAGTTAATTGCTATTATTTTGTGCTGCTTCTTAATTCTTAAGGTTTGATGTCTTCATTGCTGCGCTGAAAAACGTTTCTAACTCAGCAATTGTTCGACAGCTTTAATTACTTATTTCCCGTGGAACTGCAATCACTTCATTAGCTCTCATAAAAAATAAGTGTCAGGTAAATTCATAGTCTTAGATGACGTTTTTTAATCATTTAAATTTTTTGAAAGATAAATTTATAAATAGAACATACTTTCCATTAGAAATATTATTTAAAACAATAGGTCTTATTTCAATTCTACAAGTCGAAACTAAATTTCATTCTTTTCTTTCTAGTTCATTTATCAAATATACAAATTAAAAATAGCTTAATGCTAAGAATAAACGTAAGTCCATAATAAAATGAGCTATTTATCTAAATTTACCTGTAAATGACATTTGTTTTCGTACAGGATAACTAGATTAATAATATCATTATTAAAGCAAGTCAACTAGCAATTATTTACAACATGAGTTCGCATCAATTATTTTAATTTTAGTTTAATTAATGCTTGTAAGGAATTTGGTGCTTTAATTTCAAAATATACAAATATGTGCCTAACAAACAAGAAACTCAACTTTGGAAAAGGACAAACTTTTCAACAGTATGTAATAATAAAGAAATATTTATAGGTGTGTAATGGATACGGATAAAGGACGCACTCAAAATTGGGTGGCCTACATTTGGCTTCCGCACCAAGTGATACTAATGAGCATGGAGTAGAGATGTTATAATAAAGTGGATAATGAATTTAATTGTTGAAGCTAGATTATTAGGAAGAAAATATGGCTTTTTAACTTATTTTTTTGTAACTTTGATATACTCGGTTGATCATTTTTACAAATATATTAAATAAAAATAGAATAATTATTTAGCGGATGACTTTACATCAACTCCCATTTTTATCATTGCTGCAATCAATATTATTATATTATCGAAGCAATAATCTCGCCCGCCTTCAAAGTTAATCATCGCAATGATTCTATGCTCGATGGCATGCAGCTATGAAATTTAGTGTAATATCCATAACAAAATACGATATATTTGCTACCACCTAAGGCATGAAAAGTCACTGCGGAATATTCGAGCTGAATCCTGCAGCTGATGTAACATTCCGTCTGAGGCTCGGGCTTTTATAGAAAGTGTTAAGAGATGTAGGATACTTTTTGATAATTACATGGAAAGAAGAAAATAAGTTATTTTTACAAAAAATTTATGATATTTTACTAAATCAGTTTAGCAATTTGGTCACACACTTACAATTCTATAAATTTTCATAACCGATGTAGTAAATTTCACTCAAATATTTTGTAATTTATATATTCAAGAAATTTTACTATCCTAATTAATAAATATCTTTTTATTGGTCTTACAGTCCAATCAATTCAATCTAAAAATAAAAATAAAAATAAACGGCTCATCATCAGTCCCTGATGAGGAGCCGTAGCGAGCTCGAAACGTTGGATAAGTCTTCAATTAGGTAAGGGTATTGGGGACAGTCAGACTGCACTTTACTAACAAAGAATTTTTTCAGCTAATATTTTATTTTCAGATTAGTCTACGGGGTGACTGTAAATTTTATTTTTTTTTATTTTTTTTTTTTTTTTTAGATTGAATTGATTGAACTGTAAGACCAATAAAAATATTTATTAATTTATGTATGGGCAGTCGACATAAGTATAATTAAATTAATTTTACTATACGCTTTACTAAATGTCATTGAACACTTTTGTAAATTTTTCGTAAATCTACGTACTTGTTTAATTCAATTATTGCGAGTATATTTAGTAACAGGATAATACATACAGATTTTTATATATACTCAATAGAGTGTGTTCAGAAACAAGCACTAGTTCTTTACAACTTAATTTATTTATATTCAATTGTTTAGATTTCCTAATTAAATACAATATATACGCAATTACCATTATAATTTAAAGTTCTCTTATATGTTTCGTAAGATTACACACAATTACATATATCTTTTTGTAGTTACATGAAAAGGATTAACCGAAATCTTATAAACTAATAATGATAAATTTTTATCGTATAGCAGTTTTAGCATCTCCAACTCCTGCATTTTAGAGTTCACGTTTAAATTATTCAATAGGAATGATCTTAAAATGAAATTTTTTAATTTTTTATTCATATTTATTAAAAAATAAATTTTTTTATAATTGTAAAAATAATTAGTACCAATTTTTGGATTTATAATAAAAATCAATAAATAACAATGTAATGTATGAAACTGAGCAATTTAATACAGCATTCATCGTTAATACGGTATGTTCTAAATTTACGTGATCATATATTTTAAAGCTTGCAATAATAATAATAATAATCTTGTAATTATTGACAGACAATTGTATAATCTTTATCATTTATCAATATTTTTGATACTACAAGACATATAGGACCATTTTCACGAAAATCTACAATACAATATTTTCAAAAAATTTTTTGCCATTAAAAATAATTTATTTATTTGTAATTATGCTTTGTTTATAATCTAATAGTGATATATATTTTTCATAGTCCTTTAGAAATGTAGCAGGAAATAAAACTTAATTAAATTAACGTAAAATTAATAAATATTCATCAATGAGAATTTAAAAATATTTATAAATATCGCAGTGTACATGTAACTCCATACAATCTTATTTATTTTTTTAGAATTAAATAAAGGTTCCAAACTTCATTGTTTTTTAGTATTTCATGAGTAATCATTATGCAAAAATTATGAATGAAACATCGCATTTCTGAATAATACATAATTATATAAGAATTTTTCAGGTGCGAATCTTCAATTTAAACTGGCTTATTTATATTGTGTTTTAAATCATAATAACAAGGGCACAATAAAGTGGACCTGCTTATTAAAACGATCTTTTTCAACAGTACCTATTCAGCTGATTCGAAAATTATACAAGAGCGCACATACGATTGTTACGGTAGTAAAACTCTATATATATGTTGAAAATCACCAAACTTTCAGCTGCTTTCAGTAATTAATCTTGAAAAAGTTCAGTGTACTTAAGATGAGGATTTTTACTACATAGCGCAGTAATGTTTTTCATAGTATATTCTAAAAATTTTTGTAAGATTAAGTTAATTTTTTCTCTCTGTGTATTACATAAAACTGTAATTGTTACGAACAGAAAAGAAAATAGATTTAAGAATTAGTGTCAACCCTACTAGTAAGCCTCCACCTTTATAATTTGTAGAATTAAAGTATTTATTTATCGATTAAAATTCTAGTTATTATTATACAGTAATTAGCTTCACGTAAAACGTCTCTATATTGTTTGCATTACAATTTAAAAATAAGTTATTTTCATTATTACTGATAGATTTATGTTTGTTTATAGTTTAAGAACGTAGAGTTATAAATTTAAATGTAATTTTATGATTTTCAATGTTAGAATTATTTAGTCTGATATTATATTCAAATAATGTGTAATAGTTTTTAAGAAATTTTATAATATTGCGTTAACATTATATATATATAGGTGTAATATTTCTTTATATAATTATATATAGTTATAAATTATACTGCGGATTTAAGATTGAAAAATAACATAAATAAGAGATTAATGTAATACAATATTTCCAAGATAATAATATAAGGAAGTAATGTATATGCGATCTCCTCGGACAAAACGGCGCCACACAAATTAAAAAATAGAAAAACTGTTTATAACTGATATGTAAGTATATACGAGGTATCGAGTAATTCTCGACGAAATCATCGTTGCAAATTTTAAATCTTATTCCATAATTTATAATTTGAAATTTTGAATTGAACTTTGAATGATTTGATTTAATTTAATTGAGTTTAAAGTTAATTAATTATTGTAGTCAGGATCGAGAGAAAACCTTCGTTAAAGGCCACAAAATTATATACAACTAAGGTATACGCTTGATCCGTACCATGACGGGTAAAACCGAAGATTTTCCTGAAGATTGACTTTTATATGATTTACAACTATGGTAATCAAATACTAGTCGGAGGAATATCTTGAGATTTTACGAAAGAGGTTTAACTGGTTATGCTTCCTTAAAAGCAATTGATCCATGCTGTGACGGAAAATTCAGAAATTTTGTTTCTAATAGCTCTGCTACAGATTCACAAATAAGGTGACTGTATTTTAGCTTTAAGAAAATTTCGAGAATTTTGAAAAAAGTATGAACGGTGTCGGATCACCACCTCGGGTTCTCCGACCGTCCCGCTGCGCGAAGTGTTTAGGCTCCGATCGACGAATGGGGCTTATCATCCGAAATTTGATCCGCTAGATAAGAAGGACTGCAAGTCTATAAAGGGCGCTATGTGAGCGCAGAAATGTTTATTCGTGTCTCGTCTATACTAAGGTGATTGTCATTTGTATTTCATTTATTATATCTTAAAATTCAATTTAATTCATACTTTTTACTATTTTTAAACCTTCCAGTAAATAGTTTATTACAGTAATACCGTCATAACTATAATAATTATATAACATATAAAAGAGGATTTCACAGTAAAATATTCAATGTTATTTTTTTCTATTTGATTTGCTTGTATGATAAGATAGTATACCAATAAAATACCTAAATAATACATAAATTAGTACAAGAAGGCTTAATTAAACGATAAAAAGTTTAAAATGTCATTGTTGAATTCGAGATATTATTGTCGAAATTATATTTATCAAATGTGAACGCCTTAGTTTAATCGCGAAGTTATTATAGTGAACCAATAAGTCAACCTGCCTGTCATAATAATTAAAGACTTGTGTTAATTAATTTGTCAGAAGACGAAAAAATACATAATTCAAAGGGCTTGATGTGCTTCTCGACTCGAGTATATAATTCCCGCTGTGTCTCGTAGCCAGCCTTGGTAATTCACAGACTTAAGACCCGAGCGAACCCGAATTGCCGCAGGCCTCAAGGCCAGGCTAGCATTTGCATAATGCATTATAGAACGGCATAAAAGCAGCTTCTCTCCCCCATTACGAATCGCGCGTGGACTTGGCTCGCTATTGCGACGATTCCGCTCGGCAGAATTGGACGAAACGGAAGCGAGCGGCCTTTTTTCCCGATTCCCAAGATCAGCTCTGGCCGATAAACAGCGCGAGGGGCGCGGGCAGAGGAATATTCAGCCGTTTCGCCGAACGCAGGAATTGACGATGCAAGACGGCCGACGGGGATAGAGCAAGTGCGCGCCAGGTGTCCGCACGAGAGAGCTCGCCGAAGGAGAAGGGGAGGCGGAGGAGGAACGGCGGAAGAAAGAGCAGCGGCCGCCCGGGCGGAGGGAAGAGGACGGCTAGGCGCGGCTCCCCCCTAACCGCGGCGGAGGAACCGCGCGCTGCCGAGGCGTTGTAGTTGCAGGAGCAGTAGTGGCTACCGGGACGCATGACTACCTCGGCAAAGTGCTTACGAGCGCCGCGCCGCCCCTGCCGCTCTCAGCCCGCAGTGGACGCAGGCTGCGGTCGCGACTCGCGCCTGGCGTCCGCGTGAAGAGGTGACGCGAAGCGATTTATTTTTCGGGGGCAGAGCGCCGCGGATCGAGGGACTTAAAGTATGCCAACGGCGAATGCTGCTCGAGATGTGGAGATCAAAGGTCGATGCGAGGAGGTGAACGTCGCGGAATACGATAGTTCCTCGAGCAACCTCGAGCAGCTCCCCGAGAGATGGCTTAAAATTACTCAAAAATCTGCCAAATTCATCCTAGCCCACCAGCTCTCATTTCCCCCTTCTGGAAACCGATGAAGGAGACGCGTCGATCCCGCTGCAACGGCTCCAGGGACCATTGTCTGGCGAGCGAGCGAACATAATCCGGCATTCTCGAGTATCGGTCTAGCGACGTTAACGAGGCCACTTGGTGTCGCTCTCCGCACGTCGGCAACTCGTCCCCCTCGCGCGGGCTGTTCGGGATCCGAAACGAGTCGTAAAAAATCCGGCGCGATTCGTAAAGATCCGTCGCGGCCGCGCTCGGCGCATCGAAACGAAACATTCGCCCGCGAAACGAGTTCTAGGAGCGACAAAAACCCGGTACCGTTGCGTCAATACAAGACAGCCCCGCGCGATCGGACGAGCTGTCGACGCCTCGCCTCGGATCTTGCGCCACGCGCAAAGCGTTTCAAAGACGGCCGAGCGTGTGCTCAGACATAGCGGCGTCGCGGCGAACAGCTTTTCTGGCTCATGGCAAGGAGAGCCGTAGTGTCGGGTTTGCCGGATTTGAATTTCGAACACGCGAATGTTGTCAATTTCCGATCAATAGTCTCATTCCGTTCGAAGAAGCTTACGTAAATATTAAAACATGTACGTGCACGTGTTGATATTTCTTGAACATGCAACTATTGGAATTTGCAAATTATTTCATAGCTGTTAAAACCAAATCGAGAATGTAGATCGTTAATAATTTCGATGTAACAGTTAAATTTGTTTTAGGTTCATTTATTTTCAATGTTTCAGTAATACATGAAAGTTATATTTTAAATTTAAAGAAAACTAATCCTTCAATATTTTTTATTTGAAAGTTTAATTCTGCTTTAGTTTTTATTATAATAAAAAATAAAACTTTCTCTAGAAATTTATAATCAAATTCATTATGACGGCTTACAAACTTGAAGAAGAGAAGAAAGGGAAGGAGAGAAAAAAGGAATTGATCAATTTTAATATTAATTAGCTCGATGGTTATTAGCTGAGATTATCTTCTTAAAAAGTTAGACGTGCAATGTTTACTTAAAAAAAATCCCTTTAAACATCTTTCGTGAGGATAATTAAAACTGATAACTAATCTGTGTATAGGTAATTTTCAAAGTAACAGGTAGTTTTCAAAGATTCCCAAAAATTATATTTATAGATATTAAGCATAATAAATAAGAAGTCCAATGAGTTGAAAATTCTATTGCAATTGTAATAATTCATTTTCGCTTCGGATAGAAATCCAATATAATGAGGGTGTACAGTATATTTAAATGCACTTATAACGATTTATAAAGAATTCATCATCATTCTAGATCCAAGTATCTCCAAAAAGTTTTTTTAATACATATATTATTTAATTTATTACAGTAATTATTCTTGTATAATGCACCAATCGAATATTCATTGTCGATGAATAATTTTTTACGAAAAATATCTTATCTTACGAGAAAGATGAAAATTTCGTAGAATGAATAATTACGTAGAATTTCGGAAATTTCGTAGAATGCTTGATGTATTATTAAACGGCGTTAAACAGCATACAAAAGAATTGAATAATTTTCCGAAATTCTTTTTTTTAATGCAATTAGACTATGAAAATATTTGTCTTCAGGTCATCTCATTACCCTTATAATCATTTTTACATAAATTGAACTCGCGCATGATCATATATTTCAAAGCTATCGTATAGAAATATTTTCTCGCATACATATTTTTTTTTAATTAATACGGTTCAAATGGCTACTACTACTTTTGTATTCACTTATTACTGTTTTCAATAGTAGTCAACTCCAGATTTTTTTAAATAACATTTTCTTGTTATTTATGCATCCATATTTTTATATAATCGCCGTTCGAACAAGTTATAAACTCCTAGAGTTACATCCGTCCGGATAGGGAAATGAAAAGCTGCAGAACGCTGCTTCTTGTAGAAAAAATGTATTAGAAAATTAATTAATCAATCAGCCTCTCCTTCAAACTCACGCCCAGACTCGCGCCCAGCGTTTACACGGCGGTATTGTCTGCGCGAACTTCTCCCACCCCCTCCTCCTATCGTATTCCCACAATATCCGCCGCGCGAACGGTCCGTAGAGCCGGGAGGTTCGAAAGAAAGCCGGAACAATTGAGCCGCGGTGGGGCGCAATCGATACGGAATAGCCGGCCGAAAAGCGAAGGAGGGAAGTTGCACCCGGCGGACAAAGAAAAGACCTCCCCGAGGCCGCGTAAAAATCGCCGAATAACTGCAGACAAATACGTAGTGCTTCGCGCCCCCTACCTTCCGTGCGCGCGCGCACACACACGCACGCACGTCGCAGGGGCGAGAGGGGCCGGATGGGGCGGTGGGGGCGAGGGAGAGACATCGTCGCCGTCGTCGCGCTGTGCGAGGCCACGCAGCAGCGTTATAAGATCGATAGCTGATGTGATAGCAGCCCACCCGACCCGAGCGACCCTCCGTTCGTTCACCCCCGCGGCGCAACTCGCTTCTCCCGCCCTCCCTCCCTCCCTCCCTCTCTCTCTCTCTCTCTCTCTCTCTCTCTCTCTCTCCCTCTCTCTCAGTGCACATTCGCGCCATTATCTGTTCCAAATGTCGTCAGCCCCGCTTCGCCGTCGTCGTTTCGTTTACGACAGCGTGGAGACCCGGACGACTCATCCCTCCACCCCCACCGACCTCTCGTGCCCCCTCCTCCTCTTTATTATTTTTACTTCTTATAGTACCTGCGCCCCTCTTACTCTCTCTCTCTCCCTCTCCCCCCTCTCTCTCTCTCTCTCTCTCTCTCTCTCTCTCTCTGTCTTTCCTCTCTTTTGACTTTTCCATCACCGTCATTCTTATTTTTACTCCCTATCATACCTGTACGACCTAGCCACACCCCCCTTGACTTCTTTCCTTCGCTTACCTCGCCCTCTATCTTTCCCTTCTCCTCCATTTTATCGCCTTTTCCGCGCTCTTTTCTATTTCTTTCCGCGTCTGCTTCCCATCAAGCGGGTCCCCAGCCCTCCGCCCTCCACCCCCGACCTCCCTTTGCCCTTTCGCGGCGCCTCCCTTATTTTTACTTCCTACCCCACCCCGCTATCTCCCTCATTTTTTGCTCCCAACCCAAGCCCGCGCTCTCAACCCCTTCCCTCTCCCATTACTTCTTTTCTCTCTTGCTCTCTTTTTCCTGGACGCTTCGTTTGCGCACGCGTCCTCTCTATCCTTTTTACTTCCTTTCTCAATTTTACTTCCCTATCACTGTAGCTCGCGATTTCGTCTCCGCCGCTCGGTTATCTCGCGCGCCACGGCTCGCGATTCTTGCTTTCTTCTCCCGCGGCACTCTCTCGCCTCCCTTGTTTTTAAGGTTATGCACGCTTCCCGCGTATTACGACCCATTTCGCTCATCCCTTCTCCCTCGCCTCGGCAACTCTGTTGCGGGGCTTCGTGCGTTCCACGAATCTGGGATTTCGCCCTTACTGCGCTTTCCTGCCTCCAGCAGCGCCTCTCCGCTCTCCACCCTATCCCCCCCCCGCCCACATCCCCTATCCCTCCTCGAACACTGGCGCTCGTACGCTTTTTATGTGCTTTCTTGCGCGTGGAAGAAGGGGGCTTGCGGCAATTTTTTTGAAACTATGTTGCGTGACCTCGTTGTGCCCTTTTTTAATGCCTCGCCAATGCTCTACGACAGTCCGATATTTGAATCGTCATCCGTTCTGGATTCGTCCTGGCGCTTTTTATGCCACTGTATTGAAAATAAGATTTTGAATGATTTCTTTCAATTTTGTACGGTTGGAAAATTACGTTAGGGCAATTCTCCTACCAGTAATGTCGTCAGCTGTACAATATCTGTACATAATCTAGCAAGTAACAAATGTAATAAATAATAACGACAAAACTACCAAGCCTATGTACAAGGAATTTGTAAAATTGAGTATAATGTCTTTCTAAAATATCATTTTATGGAAAAATATTGTTTTTAATACATAATCTAGTGAAATTTAATTAGATCTAATAATAATATAAACTAAACTTCATTAGATTAGGGCTATTCGCTCTGAAAAATCATCACAGTCTTACTAGCGCAGCTTAATGAAGTTAACTTTAAAATAATTCATTACTATTGCTTTGAAACCAAAAATAAATGAAAGAGGAATTTTAAATAATTTGAGGTAATTATAATTAGTTTTTTCACTGTAAGAGGAATTAAAATAATAAAAGTTGACAATTTTTAGATTAAGCGCAAAGTTAGAAAATAAATGCAGTATAAATTACATTATAAACGATTTTGAATTGCAAAATCACATGCATATATAATGCACTTTTTAACTATAAAATGCTTAATTTTAATGACATAATAACTGTAATCCTTAACATGCATGTTGAAACGTAACCTGCAAATGAATATGTATCAATGTACTAGGACCAAATTTGAACGTTTCAGCAGACTCGCATATGTTCTCTTCGCAGCTTCAATCTGATTTAATTTCATAAATTTATTTCGAACTAAAAACAAGCAAAATCAAAAAATAAGTATAGAGGAATGATTTATCATAGTAATATTTTCCTTTTTTCAAAGGTGAATTTTTAAATTGTAAATTGACAGTTTTAAATTGGCTAAAAAGGTCAGCACTGGATAAGTATGCGTAGAACTCGTTCGCATTATCATAAAGAAAACAGAATTATTTTCAGTTCGTTCTCAAAAAATGTTAGAAGAACGCGAACGAGAAGTGCTGGGAAATCGGTAACGATCGGAGCCTTGCCTCGCGTCGCAATGACCCGGTACCCGGCGTAAAGTAATCGGACGAAAGGGAAACAGCATCAATTCGGGAGGTTCCGCACGCACACTCTTACGCTTTTATACGGTTATAGTCGAATTGTCGTGGGGGGGGGGGGTCGATTGGCGCGCGTATTATCAACGCGAAAATCCCGTGTCCGAACGAGCGTTACAGCATGACGGGGGAACCGCGAGGGCGCGCTTAAAGGCGCTCCTACAAGAACGAGCAGGACAAGAAGATGGGGCGGGAGGCGTGGATGGCAGGAGAAAAGTGGCCACTTTTCCCCGAATGGCCCGCAGCTATTTTCCCGCTCTTTGCCCACGATCGCGAATTTCGCTTCGTTCTCTCTTCTCTCTTCTCTCTTTGTTCTGCGCGTTTCTTTCCCGCTCGCTCTCGCGCGGCCGCAGCCCCAAAAACGGAAGGCGCTTCGTAATTTATATATAAAAATTTTTCGCCGAGTTTTCGCTCCACTTGGGTAGGAGAAAAATGTGGGGAGCGACGCGGCTATTTTTCGAAACTGCCACGTAAAAGCAGTGAAAAAGAAGGAGATTGAGGGTAATAAGAAAGAAGGAAGCGGTGGCGGAGGGCGTAAGAGTTGGGTAAAATAGACGCTGATAGAGTGAACTGGGTAGGACTCGAGTGGGACGGATAAAATGGGAATGTAATCGAGGCGAGGAGGGCGGACGAGCTTACAGTAAAAACTTTGTACTCCCGTTTAAACCTGATTGGAAGATTGTGACGATCCCTATGTTTTTAGCAAGGCCAGCGGGAGCCGATTGTCATTTCTGCAACGGCAGGCTCAAATATCCTCGTCTGGAATTTTCCCGCCCACGGTTCTACGCTCGCGTTACACTCGTCAGGCTCTGGAACTAGCTATTTAAAATTTTGGCCACGGTGATTTACATTCTTCCCTCTTCGAAGCCGACCGAGCGAATATAGTAGCAGTAGAGTCATCCGTTATGGCAATACAAGAGGAGGGAGGGCAAATATTTTTCCTAATTCACAAGCGAAAGCACAGAATATATAATATTTATAATCGCGTAGTATCAATCGATTGTTAAAGAACGCTATCAAAGTACAACATACTTGTTTTAAGTAGCAAGTGTCTCTTTTATCCTGGAAAATAAAATCTAAACCCTTCTACTTTATTCGTGCTATTATTGTACTAACTCTCTCGACCAGATGAGAGATCGAAAACTTTTTATGATATGTTCTCGTCAAGACTCTGTCTCTCCTTATTTAAATTGGTCAATAATATTCAGTAGGATGAAATTTTAATAATTTTGATATATAATAAGCATCTGTTCTTAACAGCATCGAAAATTGTTATGGCTATAATAATATCCAATATTATTTATTATATTTCAAATGATTAGATACATAATTTTTATTTTCTGAAACGTAAGGTTCCATATTATTGATAAAATTTATTTCATAATTTTATGTACACAATTATCATTTTTTTTACAACCGACTGAATTTATTTTGATATCTATATATGAAAGTTTTATACCTTACTAAATATAAGTTTTTATATTATATATATACATATATTTTTTTTTTTGTTTTATATACGAAATTTTTTTTTATATACTGGTAAGTGATATCTGCGATTCACCATATCTTACGTCTAAGGTTATAGAATATCATTCATCTTACTGCAAAACATACATTATGCTTAGCGAGCAACGCGTAAAAATAATTATATTTCTCAGTCACGCAAATGGTAATTCAATTGTACTTCAATAAAATTATATTTGGGTCTTTGCGGAGGAGTCGGGCTAGCATATCGAGAAGAGCATTCATTTCTTATTTACTTATAACATGTAGCATATACCCGTGCAGAAATATACTCGGTATATCCCTAGTTCGGGCTAGATCCTAGTCAGTATTACTGATGATTTCCTCATGTAGGTAAATCTCGCCAGATCCGAGTTAGATTTCCCTTCGATCATCTAATAATCATCTTATATTAATTATTACTTACTCGAATTTATTCAGATTTCCTTATCTTTTATTGATGTTAGAAAGAAATACGTGTTTCCTCTAGTCAAAATTTTACAAGTAGAAAACTTAAGGAAATGATCAGGGTTTCTATCTTGGATCTAGTCAGATTTCCTTAACTTCTCCCTACTTTGGAAAGAATGGCGTTTTTCTAGGCAGAATCTGCCAAGTAGGAGAATTCAGGAAATGGTTAGACTTTCTATTTGGATTCTAGTTAGATTTCCTCAACTTTTTCTAATATTGGAAAGAACGACGTCATTTCTAATCAAGACCTTATGTGTACGAAAATTAAATATTATTTATATATATATATATATATAGTATATAAACACCAGCAGATCTTTCCAACATGGGAAAGAATTTAAAGAATGGATTTCCTATGTATGTTTTATCTTGTGTTTATAAAATTATTATATTATCTTAGGTGCTTTACAGTCATATGCAAACTATAGTATAGTAATCCCACATTGCGTTTTAGCATAGTGCATAATGCGTTAGCTTGCGAATCGTAGGGTCGTGGGTTCGATACTCAGCGGAGGTCGGAATTTTTTTCATCGAATAAAATATTATATGTGTTCAGCAGAGGTGTTTAACATTAAAATTTACAATAATTAGTGTATAAAAAATATATTAATAATTATTAATTGTTATTGTAAATCGTAATACGTAATAGTCATATAGAAAATAATTTATGAATGCTAATTAAATGGTATGCGTCACCTAAATACGTAAATATATTTTTTTATTTTAAATAAATAAATATTAAAGAGTCAAAAAATTATTGACTTAATCGAGGAAACAAAATTAGAATAATTTATTATTGGCTTAATTTCTAGATTTTCTGACTAGAATCAGTCTAGTTTCTAGCTTGGTATACCTACCAAAATCTAAGCTCGTTCCCTATTAAAAATGCTATTAAAAGTGGGACAAATCGGAACTAGGATCAGACTAGATTTCCCTTCTGGGTTCGAACATTTGATAAGGAAAACTCACCCGATACTAGTTAGATTCGAGAATCAATTTCTACACGGGTACTTACCCCGAATGAAAATCATTTGAATTATTACGTATATATAAAGATGAGACTAAATTACAATCATCACTTTTGTTAGCTAAAAAAGATTCAAAGATAAAAATTGTTAAAAGCCTTACTGAAATTAAAATATACATTGCCTTTCAATATTGAAAGCTTTCTTATAGGTTTAAATATTATAACGTTGAATTATATCATGAACTTCTTTTCAGAATGTAATTTACAAATCTAGTATAAACTCACTTTGCATATCTATAAATTGTACAAAATGAAAAACATGTATCTAAATATAAATATCTATGTATTGTAGACAAAAAAAAAAGAAAGATTGATATTGTTGAAAACAGTTTCAATTATTGAATTCAAATTACCGCTGTACAACAGTTCCTGTAATTATTGTCCGAGGAGAATTTGAGGTTACAATTATAAGTTGCAGTATCGTGGAAGAATAAATCGAACTGTTCATGAACACACTGATCCGATAATCTGAAAATGTAGCATAAGAACTTGAGGAAACTAGAATATAATTTTCTTTGCTTCTATCCAAGAATTCCTATTATAAAAGTTGTGTATGCAACTGTTGGTCGTCATCTCTATTTTAGTAATTACGACGATTTGACCTCAGTTTATATATGTACAACTTTTTCTCTATGTAATTTGTAGAATAATTTCTTAGAATAGCTTATAACTTTATCAGAAATCAATTGTTTTCCAAAGATTTATTTATGTATAAGCCAAAATAATTTCAAACTGACACTAAAAAATCTTTATATTCTAATAAACATAACTCTATCACAAAATCTTTGAAATAGCTTTTACAAAATCTTTACCTACATTTATAAATGATTTATTTATTCAAATTAAAAATTGTACTTATATCGACTGTTCTGAATTAATTTAATAAATATTTTTATCGGTCTTACAGTCTTTATAACATAATATATTCGCTAAGATAATAACAGTCAGACTATCCTTGTTTATGATCATCCCCGTACAATCTGAAATAAAACTTATTACTACATTAAATTTTATCAGAAGATTAAAAATAAAAATAAAATAAAATTAATAATAAAATATAAAAAAATAAAAATAAAAATACAATAATAAGAAAAATAAAAAATAAAAAATAATAAAAGTACTTATTTTATGTTAGTAAAGGACAACCTGACTGCCCCCACCACCATAAATTTAGCATCACCTTCTTGTCCGACGTTTCGAACCGCTACGGTTCATCCTCAGGAACTAAACTAAATTCAAAAACCCAGCATGCTACTTTATATACCCCATCTCACTCTAAATTTATTAGTATAAGATTTATAGGACCCCCTTTTTTTCTTTAACTTAAGTGGGAAATACAAATTCTATATTAATAAGGAATGATAAGTGTTGCCCAATTTACTCGACTCTAACATTAAATTTAAATTATTGGGATTCTTCAAAATATGAATAGTTTCAAGAGTTTCTCTTTTATATTTATTGTTAATACCATGTTCCAAAATATTTTCGTTTTCAAAGTCGAAAGAATGTAACAAGTTTAAACCATGATCTTTTAGTCATGATGTACCATTCATGCTTCGTAAGCTATATTGATGTTCATATATGCTTTGTTTTAGGTACTTTCCCGTTTGTCCAATATAATATTTGTCACAATCCTTACAATTTATTTTATATACTACTTCTGTCTTCAAACATTTATTATCCTTATCTTTACAATTATTAAATAGCTTTCTAATATTATTATTGTTTCTAAAGTAAACTTGAATCTTATGTTTTTTAAATGCACTTCTAATTCTTTCAGATAATCCTTTTATATATGGTAATACCATGATTATATTATTATTATACCTCGTTTCCATATTGCGATCTCTAGTGCTGTTATAAATTTGATCCACTCTCTGTGCAATTATCTTATCCACAAAGTCTTTTGAATAACCATTGTTAAGATTGTTAATGAATATCTCTTTAACTAATTTTAAATTATCTTTTCTAAAATCTCTGTGTGATAATTCGATTGCTATGTCGCTGACTCCCTTTACAGTACCTATCTTGTTTCCGAATAGATGGTGTGACTTAAAATTTAACAACCTTCCTGACCATGTAGGTTTTTTGTACCAATTTAATTTTGCTCTGTTATTATTAACTCTAATAACATTGACGTCCAAAAAACTTAATTTATTATCTGATTATAATTCCTTTGTATATTTAATGCTATCATGGATGGAATTAAAAACATCCACCATTTCGTTTACACACCTTTCTGGCACAATTGTAAAGATGTCATCGACATATCTTTTATAGATACAAAATTCAACTTATTTAATATAATATTTTCTAATTTTTCCATTACCAAATTAACAATCACCGGTGATAAAGGTGATCCCATTGGACAGCCATATTTTTGTCCATAAAAATTATTTTGAAAAGAAAAAATTATGTTATTGAAAACTAAATTTATTGCCTTTATAAATTCATCTTTTGTTATTTTTATGTATATGTTAATTTCTGACCATTTTTCTTCTAGAATTTCTTTAAATAAATATAATGGTGTATTTGTAAACAAAGATACTACATCCAATGAAATCATCTTATAATTATTCGGAATATTAATATCTTTGACTGCTTCATAAAAACTCCAACTATCTTTAACACAAGAGTTAGTTTTTCCAACGATCTTCACTAATATATTTGATAAAAATTTTGCAATATTATATGTTGAAAAATTAATTGATGATATTATTATTCTAAAGTTAATTACTCTTTGTGAATCTTGGGAACCCCATAACATTTGTTCCAATTTCGCATTTTAAGCGTTTAAAAGTAATTTCATTAATGTAACATTTATTTCTCCATTCTTTTACTAATTCTTTCAATTTATTTTCTAGCCTATTAATAATGTAAGACCGATAAAAATATTTATTGATTTTTTTTTTAAATTACTTAGAAATTCTTTTGTTGCAAATAATAATTAACTAATAAATCACCTTAGCAGAAATCAAAATAATTTAATTAGTCAAAAACTAATTGTTGGTTAAAATAATGTTCAAATATTACAGTATTTAAATGTTCAACAATTAGCTAATATTTACTTTCTAAAATGATTGAACATTTAATATGATTCAAAATAGTGAATTATTAGAATACAGTTTCTGCAAGAATCTAGTTTTAATGGCCAATTATTGACCATTATTGGATGAAATAACCAGAAAGGTTGAAATTAACATTCTGCATAAATATTGGAAACACAAATGTAAAATGTAAATAGGATTACTATTTATAAAAGTATAATCATTTTAGATTAAAATTAATACAAAATACAATAAGAAGTGGCCAATTCTTGATCATAAAATCGTTTCAGTATACATACCACTTTTTATCCAATTAAATATTCAAATCGTATGGTTTTATGTGTTCTGTGTGTATGTCTCTCTCTCTCTCTCTCTCTCCCTCTCTCTCTCTCTCTCTCTCTCTCTGTGTGCATGCTCGCGCGTCATTATATTATATGTTCTCACCAGCGGCAAAAAGATACCTTGGTTAGTACAGAAACCCGATCAAGAACTTATGATACACTTCTATTGTTTAGTAATCGAATAAAATGTAAACAGTCTGTCATTTGTTAAGTATGTATATTAGTCATATATGTAAATATGTATCTATATGTATCTATGATACGTTTCAATATAAGTATAATATAAACTGAGGATAAAAGTTGTAAGCATTTGCGCATATATTAATAAGCTTGAAAAGACTATAAAACTTAAGGACTTTTAATTAAAAAAATCATGATTATTACATTAATGGATATTGATATAAAAACATTTTTAATCTCAAAATTGTCTTGTAAAAAAGTTAATTAAAAATTCTCATACCACTAATTTCAAAATCACAAATTCAATATGATTTTTCCGCTAAAAATATCCATCTTGAATAAATAAAATAGTCTTTTATTTTTAGTAGGATTTAAAGATATATATATATATATATATATATATATATATATATATATAGAGAGAGAGAGAGAGAGAGAGAGAGAGAGAGAGAGAGAGAGAGAGAGAGAGAGGAAGAGATTAAATGTATTCGCATCACGCTATTGTATCAAGAAATAAATCGTCCATGAAAAGCTAATTTCATTATTCCACTTATGTTATAATAATATTTAGAAAATTATTAGGTAATTTCTAGCCATTTTCCTTATTGAACTTTTATAGAATTGGTCAAAAGGCCTTTATTCATTATATATCAGAAAATATTTATCTAACATCAGTCTCATTCTTATCATATCGTTCTTTCTTATTTTCTATTTGTAATAAAATGAAAATAAATGTCTCGTCACCAGTTAACAAAAAAGTAAAGATAGTGTTGGTCCTTTTTGGCTTTTTTAATGATGTCTTTAGAATGATGAATTAGAAGCGCTTTTAGGGCCTCAGTCAATTGGTGTTGAACAAAGCGTGAACAAAGCTTTCGGAGGCCCAAATGCTCAGTTAAAATGCGATGAATATTGATGTTGCTGACAAATTAATTCCATTTTCACGTAACGCACCAACGATTACAGCTCATTTGTGATGCATTGACGTACTTTCTCGATGTTCCTTTCGTTTATCACTTCTGTCGGCCAAGCCGAATGTCCGTCGTCATTGAGATTTTCCCTGCTATCTTTGAAATGCCAAAATCACTCATTAATCATTACATGAGATAAACGATCGCTAGCATAAACTTGATTCATCATTTGATGTGTTTCGGTAAAAGTTTTCTCAAGTTTCAAACAAAACTTGATGTTAGCTATTTGTTCAATGCTCCTTTTTCGATTAACAAACAAAACATCCCGTCACTTCAGGCGCAATAAATTCGCTTCTATTCATCCAAATCTCATGAAATTTCGGGATAATGCAAATGGATGATGGCTTTTTTGAATGTACATGATCACAGGTGGCACCACTGGGCGCGCGCGCGCACACATACATGGAATTATAACAGGATACATTTATATTAATAGGAATATTAATGACTTGAGATTTCAATTAGCCTTTATACGAATAATAAAAATAAACTATATACTGCGTTAGGAAAGGACAATCTGACTGCCGCAAACGACCTTAAATTTAAATTTACCTTAGATGCTCGACGTTGCAAACCGCTTCGTTTCATCTTCAAGGACTAAACTAAAATAAAGACATAGAATACTAGTATTTATACCTTATTCCCACCCTATATTAATTTATAGGATATTTATAGAACCCTTACCATTTCAAATTCTTCAGGAGTGATTGTAAACAAGGACAGTCTAACTGCCATTATATTAATATAATATATTATTGTATAAAGACTGTAAGATAGCTAAAAATATTGCTGATCTGTTAAAAAGAACATTCAACTAATTAGTATATTATTAGCTAATTCACTGCTTCATTTTGCCAAATAAAGATGAATTTCCTAAAATAATATCTATAATGATTTTGGATGGACAGATAGTATATGAATAGAATCTTAAAATTATTTGTAATTCTGCCTTTCTATACACAGTACAGTTAGATCTACAATTATTAGAATTTCCTTCTGGCTCGTGTCGAGATTATATCTCATCGATATATTTAGAGTAGAGTTTCCCGCTAGTAAAAGACTAATACGTTATATTTTAAAGTTAACTTCATAATATCTGACGAGTTCTGACTGTACTTTTCCATTCTATCTAGTAGGCATAATATGTGAGAAGAAGGAAGATATTTAGAAGAATAGAGATAGTCAAAAGAGTAGCCGAGTACTTAGTCCACCGCGAAATTTGCAAGAATGGTCGAAGCTGCTTCGTCTTCACCGTGTTCGCGCCCCATCTCACTCTCTGCTCTTCTGTACCCAGTAATGCGTGAAACGCGAGCATCTGGCTCAGGACGCGGCTAAATGTTGCCCGCGCGTGTACGTTCATGGATATTATAAAAATGCCCGTTGCACGGACCAGACCCGCCGTGACGAGGTTCTCTTCGTTAGCGCGCGCGCACACACGACTAAGGGAGAGTGTGCATGCACGAGAGAGAGGGAGAGAGAGAGAGAGAGAGAGAGAGAGAGAGAGAGAGAGAAAGAAAGAGTTTCCGCGAGAAGGACGGCACGCGTTAGTAACGATTTTTTTCGAGGCAAAGCGTACGAGCAGCGCCTCCTTCTCATATAGGAGAGCAGGATTTTACGTGCCGGGACGCGACAGGGCCGCGCACGCATGAGGCCGCGTGCACAAGCACTTTTCTTTTTTCCAATTTGAGACGGTATTATCCCAGCTGAAGAGCATAGTGCGAGTTTTTCCGAGATTTCGCGACTGGGGGTACGCCACGAACGGATGGAGTATTATTCATGAAATGAACCTCCGCAAATCCGGCAGTATTTTTTTCCTTTTTTTGGTGACCAAGTTCTCCACTTAGTTGATTTTATATAGATCTGGACTTTACCACTCCTGACATGGAAGACAGAGACTGAATTTTGCACCGAAACCTTCCCCCTTTTTCGAGAAGAATCTCTCGAGTGCCGGAAACGTTATCCGGGATTAAAGGTTTAAGAATCGAGATGGTAGGATAATTTAGGAATTTCAGCAGAACAGAATCTTTCCTACTCTAATATAATTTTCCATCTCTTCTCTGGATTTTACCAATAACATTGTCGTATACAGTCAATTTAATAATTTTCATATTTCGTTTTTTCTGTTGCAAGTTATATATATATATATATATATATATATATATATATATATATATATATATATATATATATGATATAATCTTTTCTTATATAGAATATTTTCAATGCACATGGATAAGTACTTGACATCATAAATTAATTATACATAAGATCATAGCTTTCTCATATATAATATTCAATTTGACCAAAAAAGAAAATGTTTAAATGAAATATCTTATATAAGAAGCATGTCAAGTTTTAAGATTATATATATATATATATATATATATATATATATATATATATATATATATATATATACGTCTGCATGTAAAAACAGTCTAATACAGAGGGAAATTCCGTCCAAGTTTGGATCTCAAAATTGAAGCTCCTTCGAGTCTTTCATACAGTGCGCAGCGTTGCGAATAAATCCGTACGAGAAGTTGAGTTCAGCGAATATATTTACATGGGACTCGGAATGATTGTTGCATCTATAACATAAAAATAAAATCTCCCGTTCGTTGCAGAAACTACGAAGAATCGAGGGAGCTCAAATCGGTGGATGAAATTCGCCATAACTCCGTATCGATTCGCGGATAAATTGGGGCTAGCAAAATAGCATGAATTAATAATAAAGCGGGAGACTAAAGCCGGCCTCGAAAAAGTCCGGCTCCGTCTGCACGCAGGTGTATCGGCGCAGCCGTGTGTCTCTTTTTATATACATACGTGTCTGTCGAGGGTAAGAGGGTGAGGGAGAAGGGGCGTGCACGAGGGTGTAGAGGTCAATACACCAGAGAGGCAACGCACCGGGCGCAGCCGAAGAGGAGGAAAAACCGCGCGCCGCAAGCGAGTTTGCCGCTCCGGTGTTCCGCGAAGCCCGGCGAACCCTTCCATTTTCTACGCAAATGATTTTGCCCGCGCGCTTCGGGTTCGATGACGAAAATGATTTGGCCTCGCTCGATGGCCGAGCTCCCTTCTCCGTTCCCGACTTCCTTCCCCGGCGCGGCCGATTCGGAAAGTTGTAACGAGTGCCGAGCGCACGAGGCCGGGCGAAACGAAGGAATATAGCCGTATGCGATGACGATGTTTTCTCCGAAGTTGAAATTCTGATTGGTTACAATACAACGCTTTTTTCCAAGCTAAACCTTTACCTATAATAGCAAATGACTTTCTTTTAAATACTAATATCATTAAACTTCTAGAGTTGTATAATTACTTGTGTAATTTATTGTAATCATCGTAAAAAGTCACTTTTACAAACGAAATTGTCAAATAATTATACTATATACTTTTTAAAGAAATATTATCACCGCCAGAAATCTAATAGACATAAATTTACAATACAAGTATACGCAACATGCTTCTTACGCGAGCCTACAGACTGCGATAAAATAGCGCACATATATTCTATACTATTTTTCTTACGATCGAACGAAAAGTTTATCTACATCGATTATTATGAAACACTATAAAGTAGTTGGACAAGAACCGTGGTTATAAAAATGTAAGCTCAAGTATCGTGGTAAAGTTTACATCACTCTAACCCTACAATCAAAAGTTTGCCATGATTTGTCGGTACTTGTAATGTAATACAAAATTTAGTACTATCGCAAATCTTCTTCACAAACAGTTTGTCACGAGGGACGCGTTTCGGAGTAACAGCACAATGACTTCACATGCGAGAACAGCTTTTAGAGAAACGAACAAGTTTAATTACTGGTTTTTCCTCAATGTTTGTTCGTATCATTTTTTATTTCACGTTACATACATATCAATCTATGTCACATAGATATTGCATATTTTGAAATGTCATCAAACTATCATTTGGAAAGCACAATTGAAGTTACTAAAACATCATATAAAAAAAATCCTACGTATAATAAAGAACGTAAAATGATGTGTTTCGATAGGTCCTTACTGAAGAAAGCACGAGCAACCATTCTTACATAACCTATATTTTCAATTAGTTTAAGGACACACGTATAATGCATACCCGAGCGTTAATCTAAATGTCTTGTAATATGGCATCTGAAAATGCAAATACACGCGCATAATATCAAATTTCCAATATTAAAGTAGGAAATATTGCATTCCGATACTCCTGTGGAAGTTGATTATTTACCTCCTGAAACATTTTGTCCGCCCCCCCTTCAATAAAGATAGGGAGGAAATTCTCTTGAGCTAAAATTATATTTTCGAGATGAATTGGTGTAAATTTATTAACTTACGAAAAAGTAATATGTAATTGGACAAGCCTCAAGCAAATATTTATCGAGCCCATGACTATTCAAAGACTGCAGATTTTTAAAGAGCAATACTCTAAACGTAGAGCTTTAGCACATCGTATAAAAAAGACATTAAATAAGTATTTTTGTAAGAATTATGTGTATCTAGTAAAACAACTCCCGAAATAATACGGGAGTATCGAGCTCTGCTAATTTTTAAATACCCTGTATGTCCAGAATCAACTATTTTAAATTTATTTCAAAATTTTTATGTCGTTTTGCAATTATAGTTTCAACTCATATAGAATAATTATTAAATGGTAATTTTTATAATTACATTGTTTTTCACTTCCCATGCGAAGATTTTTTATATCCTTGTGCACTCCTACAGCAAAGAAATCATATTCGAATGTAAATTAGAAAATTTTTCTAAAAAAGCTAGTTTCATAATTTTTTTCATAATCAAAAAAATGTGACTTTTTTTAAGTCGTTATTCAAAAATTTTTTTACTAAATTTAAATATTTTAATCAAGATTTGATAACAATAAATTTTTATCATTTTACTCACAAGATATTAACGTTTTTTGTATTTACGGAGTGAAAACGTTGATTAAACGATGAGTGCAGAAAGTCAAAACAAAACAATAAACAAAAACTCATACAAAACAAGCAGAAAACATCCCCGTAAGCTTATTATAACAAATATATATTGTATAATTAATTATATTTATATTAAACATGTTTTAAATACATTATTGAGTATATTTAAATGAATTCATTTTTATATTAAATATTATTATTATATATATATATATATATATATATATATATATATATATAATATCATATCATAATAATTTATAAAGACGAAGCATGTTTTTGTTTACATGATAAACAAAAAAACTACTGAACCAATGGTTTTGAAATTTGACCTATAGATTCTATATTATCTTCGGAAGAGCATAGGTTATGTTTTTTATATAAAATCATTTTAATTTCATCAATAAATTAAGTTAACCGTAATATCAACTCAAAGTAGTCCGCTTAAACTATTAATAATAGACCAGCTTCAGCAAACAGTGTCTGTCCCCTGGAGCGCCAAGGCCAAAGAAGTCGAGAATGAGGAAGCCCAAAGTGAAAACCATGTTCATTTGCTTTTTTGACAGCAAAGGAGTGGTTCACAGAAGGTTTGTACCACCTGGACAATTCTACCGCAATGTGCTCGAAAAATTACGATAAATGGTGCTCAGGGTGCGTCCAGAGATCGCGAAGACTTGGGTTCTGCATTACGACAATGCTCCCTGTCACTGTGCGTTCAGTGTCTCAGTTTTTGGCGTCTAAAGATATCTGAACGTTACCACAACCGCCCTATTCACCGGACATGTCACCCTGCCACTTTTTCCTATTCCCCCATTGAAAAAAAACTCGTCAAAGTTCGACATTTTGACTTTGTTGAAGACACTCAAGAATCTGTGATGAGGGTACTCGGAGAGATCCCACAAGAAGCTTTTCAGAATTGTTACGAAAACTGGACAAATCGCTCCTTACCATGCCTTAATACAAGAATACGTTGACCTTGGCATATGGAATTTCCTCCATCAGATGAATGCAAGGTTGACGACGGATACTTTTTGCCTCATCATTCAGTATTCAAGCAGGATGATAGCAAAAAAAATAAAAGTTGTCTTTAATGGATCACAAAAGGATAAAGCAGGAAATTCATTAAACTAATTTTTATATCCTGGTTCAAAGCTACAGGAAGACATCGTTGTTATTATTGTTAGGTGGTGTTTTATTAAATATGTATTTGTATGTGATATAATTGAAAATGTTCGTCAAATGCTTGTCGACCTTACGGATACTAAGTGGCAACGTATATACAGGCGTTTTGCCCCACTTTTATCTCTTCAAGTTTGGCGGTTACTTACTGTTACATATGGAACAGTATTAACTCCATTTTTGGCAAATGCTTGCTTAGAAGAATTAACTAGTTTGATCGCCCATTCATATAAAATTGGATCCACAATGATTCTCAGAAATAGATACGTGGATGACTTCTTAGCTAGCGGAGATACATTAGATGAAGCTGCGCAAGCATATCAGGAGCTTACTGAAATGCTTAGTTCTGCTGGCATGACTGTCGGAAAGTGTGCAGCAAACTAAGACCATTTAAATTAATTAAACACTCAAGTCGATTTTAAATACTTAAATGAGAAGGAGACGGTTTCGACTCTTAGTCTATGGTGGAATCTCCTTGATGATGCCTTTCATTTTCGAGTTAAACTGCCTTTAGCACCTCCAGCAACAACTAAGGGTTCCATTTTGTCGGAAGTATCTAAACCCTTCGACCTTGTAGATTTTTTGTCCCCATTTATCATTCGAGCAAAAATATTAATTCAATGTTTATGGATGCAAGGTGTAGATTGGAATTCGCCTGTTTCAGGTCGAATTCAGAAGGAGTGGCTTCTCTACAGACAACAGCTGACTGGCATAGAGAAGATTCGAATTCAACGTTGGGTGAATACAAGCAAGTCTGAATCTTGGGATTTACATGGGTTTTGGGACGCTTATGAGCGTGCCTTTGCAGCTGCAAATTTTGTGACAGTTAAGTGCCAGATTTGCACCACGGCTGCTCATTGCTAAAACAAAGGTAGCTCCACTTAAAGTTGTACGTCTACCAAAGTTGAAACTCTGTGGTGCAGCATTATGAGCCAAACTTATGGCTAGAATACTTTCTAAATTAGACTCTTCACCTAAAGAGATTCATTGTTGATGCGACTCTAAAGTCGTTTTGGCCTGGCTAATATCACACCCATCTCACTGGAAGTCATAAATAGTAAATAGAGTTAGTGAGATTATAACTCTCTTACCAACAGCTAAATGGCGACATGTGCCGTCCGCACATAATCCAGCAGACTTAGCAACCAGAGGATGTATTACACTACAGTTGGAAGAATCAACTATGTGGTGGTCAGGACCTATTTGGTTGATTGAGGATGAGTGCTTGTGGCCCACCCAATCAACTGAAATTTCAACAAACTTAGAAATTCAACGTTTAACTTGAAGTATGGTTCATTCAAGATCATCAAGATTGGGAGGAATGGTTTGTGCGATTTTCCTCCTTTGATAAATTAGTTGCTATTATAGTTTATTGTTTTTGCTGGTACAGAAACCTGTCACTCTCTAAAGAACAGAAAAGAAAAGCTTGTTTGTCAGCTGAGGAGATCTCAATAGCAACTATTACTTTAATTAGATTAGGCCAACAGTCAGTTTTTTCCAACGAGTTTCGAATTTATCTTCAGGACTATATTGGTAATGTCTTTTATTGGTATTGATAACTTGCTTCGTGTAGGTGGTAGATTGCACAACTCTTTCTTATCGCAATCAGAGAAGCGCCCAATGATTCTATCAAAAATGCATCATGTTACCGTTTTACTTATCAGAAAAGCTCACCTCTGTACTTTACATGGAGGAGCTACAATTGTGCAAAGCTATTTACATAGAAGTTGTTGGATAATACATGCTCGAAATATTATTCGAAAAGTAGTTCGTCAATGTATCACCTGTGTTCGATATCATGCTCGCACTCAGGAGCAGTTGATGGGATCACTCCCTGCAATTAGAGCAAGACCTGCTCTACCCTTTCAACACATTGGGGTCGACTTCGCAGGCCCCTTTTGCATTAAGGCGTCTTCTAGAAGGGGACAAAAATCCTTTAAAGGGTATGTGGCAGTCCTTGTATGCTTGGTCGTTAAAGCAGTTCATTTGGAATTAGTATCTGATCTTACCGCACAAGCATTTTTAGCTATGTTCCGGAGGTTTACTGCTCGTCGAGGCCTCTATAAAGTTATTTACAGTGATAATAGCAAAATCTTTCTCGGTAGTGAAGCTGGAAGTCAGCGTCTCTTTACTAAAGCTTCTGCTTCAGAATAAATAATTGCGTCTTCTCTGGCCCAAGATCAGGTGGAATGGTGTTTTATTCCTCCCACCCTTCAAAAGACATTTTTACAGAGTCATAGGCGAGTCAAAATTGTAGTTAGAGTTATTTTCAACTCTCTTGGCTGATATTGAGGCGTGTTTAAATTCTAGATCACTCAGCGCACTTAGTTCAGATGCTGCAGATGTGAGTGCAGGTCATTTTCTCATTGGTGGTCCACTTGTAGCACTCCCTGAGCCATTTTGTGAAATTGATGAATCTCAAACTCTCTGCTCCAAATGGAGGTTAACGCAGCTGATGAGAAATCATTTTTGGTAGAGATGGCAAAAGGAATATCTTCGTCACTTACAGCAGAGAACCAAGTAGCTTAGGTCTAATTATAGTTTTCAAATTGGCCATTTGGTTCTCTTCACAGATAACTTGCTTCCTCAAATAAAATCGCCATTAGGACGTATTATCGCCTTACATCCTGGTAATGATTAGTTGAAGAGAGTAGTGACCTTGTGTACTGCTACTTCTGAATACAAGCAACCAGTCAACAAATTAATTTTGCTTCCAGTTCATGACAATACATCAGCTAATCTATTGTCATTACAGTCAAACTAATAACTATTTATGAATTACAAGTCTTATACGTCCAGTAACTAGAATTCAGTTTTGCCTTACTGAAGTAGATAACGAAATTTCAATATAAGTTCCAATACTACAGATAAGGAGATTTTTCGAGAGATTTGAGAGTTTCCAGAGATTTTAAAGTGATTTTCAGAGTTCTACTAGACTGTTGCTAAATACGCTTATTTTACTTTCTTGTGAGAATATCGAACTATAGACTTGGAGAAGTCGACTTAGCTTATCGATATTGCTCTTGGAAGGTATTGAAGTCTTACTTGACTTATACACTTCCAAACAACGAAGTGGCGCAGCCAATAATAAAAGAAAAATATTTCTAAAACTAATTTACTACGTATAATTTTTAAGATGACAAAATCGAACGACAGGCAGACTTTATTATTACTTTGTAACTTTTTAAAATCATTAGTTTCTATATCTTATGATTTTTCTTTTATTAAATCAACAACATAATGTTATAATATTATTTAAATATTAATTGTCAAAGAAATTGCTCATTTACTAACCAGAAACAACGTTAAAAAAAAACCTAGTTTTTACCTAGTTTCTACCTAGTTTTTAACTAGTTTTTAAACCTACTTTCTACCTTTGTCTTAATTTTATTGACAACGTTCACATTTTGCATTCTAAGATTTACCTTGTTTCTAGCCACAATGATTGATTCTATTTTTACTACCTAGTAACTACTTTCCAGCCTATTAAAAATTTAACAATTTTCGAATTTCGACCAGGGCTGGAATAGATCTATAGATGAGGGGAGGGGACTGCTTTGAAGGAGGTCTCAGCGATGTACCATAATTTTTCAACTGTTAAAGAAATCGGTTATATATATATATATATATATATATATATATATATATATATATATATGTATTTATTTATTTATTTTATTTTAAAAGTTATTGGTATAATTCCACCATATAGTTTGATTATTCTATTGGTATAATAATTAATACATTTGTAAAAGATAAATATATACCTCAAGTATTCAAATATCTATTTAAAAATAAGAAAATAGTATACAAGTTTTCTATAGTAGCATGCGATTTTGCTCTCATTACTCCACTTAAACTTAATCAGGCATGTATCCATATTAAAAACAATACATGCATGCGTAGGAATCGTATATACAAACATATTTAAAGTAAAATACGTATATTCTATATATGGTATTCTGATATTCAGGGTCGATGTATGCCAGTTACTAAAAAATTTGTCTATAATACTTAACTTACTCGATCAGAAAGATTTTTTTACTGAATTTCTGTGTATCAATCCAATGCTGAGTTACTACAATATCATAGATTGTAGAACTTATAAAGCATTTAGTCTGTTAAATTTGTTGTTTTTTATATAGTTTTACTTACGTAGCGAAGAAGAGAGCATCGTAGTCGGATACTCGCTTAATCTTAGGTTTGTATAGATAAATTTTTATCATAGATTATGTAAAAAAGTTCAAACGCTTGTTAAAAATGTTCAAAGCTTGAGCTACGAAACACACATGCGCTAAGCTTATAAGAAAAATTTGGAAGATGGTTAATATTATCGACACATTTGTGTATGAAGATCTCTATATATAAAATGGTATAAAAAGCCGAAGTTATTAGGAATAATTTTAATGTTTGTTGGTTTTTTTTTTGAAGAATTTATGTCATGTCTCGTATAACAATATAAAATAGGAAATACTTAAAGGTTTCCTATCGAATTCCCAGCGTCGTTCAAATTTCCAGGTGAAAATCTAGACTATTTTGTCCCAATAGCATTTGAATGTTAATTCGATCTTCGATAGAAAAATTGGAATCGAAATTTGTCACTAATTTCCAACATAAACTTGACAAGTTAGTGAATGATTTGCGAGCATCCAAAAAATGCCCGGTTGCTCTGCCCTAAAATCGGGATAGCGGAGAAAAAAATCAACGAATCGTCGGACAATGGGCGGAGATCGGCAGAACCATGCGCGACCACATCTATAATGCCGCTCGCTGGCGGGTCGCCCGAAATTCGAATGGGAGCGCGGGGCCAATTCCGAGACTGCGCGAGCCCGTCGTGCCGGAAAAGCGCGACGAAGGAAACCAAGCACATCGCGCATCACGCCGCGAAGACGAGCGGCCCATTGTCGTGCGGAGTCTGCGAACACAAGCGTGGGACCTTTCCGCTCGACGGCGCGGCGCGCGTATGCCTAAATTTAGGCGGTCGCGCGGCGAACAGTGCCGCGGCGTAATGCGTGCTGCCGTGCTCGGGGGCTTCCCGTGCACGCACACCCGCGCGCGGACACGCAGGCGCGCAGGACTCCCGGGATTATGCGAGCAAGAGACTGCGTACTGCGTCACGCGTTCACCCTAGGTACCCAGACCTACCTCAACTCTTTCGGCGGCACTACCTCCCCCCCCCCTCTACGGCCCACGATATGCTTCCCGTACAATCACTTCTCGGCGGTTCGGCCCTAACCCTCGCAATTCTCCTCTGGCCTCTACTCATTTCTTCTCCCCGCTCCGTTCCCCTCCCGATACTCCGCCTTCCCGTCTCTACTACTACTACTACTCTCTCCCTCTCTCTCTCTTTCTCTTTGACTTTGGTTGTCCCGCTCTTATTCTGGCTATACCTTTTTTCAGCCGTCGCTTGTCAGAGTTCTTGCAAGTCGTCTGTATTCGCTTTTCTCGCTTCTTCAGACGTGAAATTTTGGTCTTATTTTACTGAGCGATATATTCGTGACAGTCGATTTTTTAATTGACTACGGTTTTTTGTTTGTACAAATCTAATTTATTCCATATACTCAAAGACAATAAGCAAGCATAATTTGTTAAATTAATTCATCGATTAATGATAAGCTTGCTAAAATATCATTACTAATTAATTTTTGTTATAACATCTAATTTTGCTTTATTTATATTTAAAATAAATAAATATAAATTGTTCGAATTTACTCAAAATATTTTGTTTAACTAAAAGCAAAAAAAACAGAAATATTCCTTTGTAGGTAAATTTACTGGTCTATATATTTTATTAAGAATTTATATGTATTTTAATTGATATTAATATAAGATTCTGTATTATTCTAGAATAATTGTTGAAAAATAAATATAAATTATTACTTAATTACTTTAACTGTGGCATAATTAAAATTGATACACTAATCTAGAAAAATTGATATTTGATTTTCGGGAATCTAATACAGATGCGATCGCACAAACATTTATAAATCTACAATGAAAAGGTCAAATGTATTTTTTATAAATTACAAGAAATAGCTCTTCGCCATAAAAAAAACAATTAAAAACTAAAACACATTGTATTCGAATAAAACATGACATCTTTAGATTAGTTTAGTGCAGTTAGAGTATCGAAACACATCATGAAAATTTTACATTTATTTTCGACTATATGATCTGCAAATTATTTAGTTTTACTAATATAAATACAATAAAGTTAGAACTGTCCTAAGAGCACAATAATTTTTTTGATACATCAATATGACGTACGCTTACACGTTTCAAAGCAATTTATTTTGACTTTTCACTCTGCACACGCGACAATGAAATAAATTGGCAAATAACACTGATATATAGCAAGAGAGAAGTGGGAGTAGATAATGAAGGGGGAAGGATAGATAATGAAGAAGTAAGAAATCCCCGAATTAGGACCGATGGATAGATGGAAAATGGATATGCCGGGATATGCGACTTGGTCAGGAGTCCCTCCCCCCGCCTTCCTTCCCCCAATAGTCGGACAAAAGAACGGTTTCAGCTGGCGAAAACAGCGGCTCGCGCGTCCGTCCTGAAAGTTTATACTTATGTGTATATGTGTATAAAGCGAGAGGAAAACGTCGCCGCGCAGTCGTGCCCACGTCTATTTCGCACACTTGCGCACATCCGCCACGCTGTGTACCTAGTTACCCACACACTCCCTGTGTTGCAGAATACGTCCATCTCTGTTTGGCCCGCCGTCGTACGTGTCCCGTCTAGTCCCCCTTCCGCCGTTGCTCATTCTCTCTCCCTCGTTCCCTCTCTCCTTCTGGTCCCCTTTACCGCGCGCCGCCCTACCCACCTAGATGACGGCTCTCCTCCTCTCCTTCTCCCAAGAGTGCGAGAGAGAAGGAGAGCACGGGTGGAGGAGCCGTTGCCCCCGCCGCCGCCGTCGCCGCTGCCGCTGCCGCTGCCGCTGCCGCTGCCGGCGTTTTTCCCCCACCAGCGACAGCGCAGCGACGACGAGCGAGGCACCTCGAGGGGTGAACGAACCTACTAAATGACGGCCATGAAAACAGCCGAAGCTCGGGCAGAGAGAAAGAGCACGAGTGGGGAGAGGTGTGCGCGCCCGTTTGTGTGCGTGAAGCGCGGCGCGGGGGGCAAGCGGAGGATGTATCGGGTGCCTCGGCGGCAGTGAGAGAGACCCTCTTTTCCTTTCGCTCTCTTTCTTTTTCGCGAGTCGAGGTCTCGGGCTTTAGGGCCGGACCACACTGGCATTGCGCCCGCGCCGACGGCCCCCGGCCCCCACACTTTAATCGAGAAATATGCTTTTTCCAAATTTCATTTCATTATGACTTTGAGTTTTATCAGCTTTCTCTTATTCCGCGTCTCTTCCTCCGTCCCCTTCTACCTCCCTCTTCCTCACTTTCTCTCTCCCCTTCCCTCTCACTATCTCTCTGTCACCTTCGCTCTCAACGGTATGATTCAACGGTGCTCCTTAATATTGTTATTCAATAATTTGGCACGTACACGAGTCATTTATTCGCGGGCTATTAGGAATTTTGGAGAATATGGTAATTACATTGAATGTTGGCATTATACAGGCAATTCTCATAAAAATAGTTTGAGGTTGTGATCGAAAAAGAGTGACGAATAGAAGAATTTTGTCCAATACGTCAGTAGTATTTATACTATAGAACGATCTCGTAGTTTCCTTTGAAATGTCGAGGGAAGGTATTATTTAATGAAATTCCGTTTGCACCGAAAGATCATAAATAATTATCCGAGAAAAATCACATAAAGCTGGTATCTCGCGCAATATCTTTAAGAATTTACGTGCTTAAATGCCTCTGTCAAGATATCTCTCGCCGCGTTTACATTTGTCGCGCGCATGTACTTATATCTTTACTGGCATAATTGCATTATATTAACGATTGAATACTTAAAGCTTCGGGAAGCGGTGATGCTGCTACGACGCGCGCGGCGAGAAATTAATTTTCTTTCTTCATAAAAAGACGTGTCCAATGCACGTTTTTATAACATTCCTATACCATTATATAATCTTAATACTATGACTTCTGGCATTATGTCTTGTTCCGCGCGTTTACCGCGGTCACACGGGATGTTCCTAATTGAAAGAAAAAAACATCCTTTATACATACACACCGTCGCTGTACTATTACAGTGAATCGTCAAGTTTTAATACAAATGCTTCTTCGATCAGTTATGAACCGCATTCTTATCCAGCAATCGCATCTTAACCCCCCCCCCCTCTCTCTCTCTCTCCCTCTCACTTTTTCTCATCTGGTTATAACGCACTCTTTCCTAGAGATAGTCAGCCTCGTACTGCTCGGGCATCGAGGGAGATTTGATTAAGCGATACGGATCTTATGGTAATTGCATTAGAGCTTCTCTATATTCTTTACACACACGTCTGCGCACACGCATATAAGTATGTTTTATTGCAAGTGCCATCCGTTTGCTATATCGCTGATTGCAATTTGTAAATATAGCCGTTCGATATCGTAACAGAGAATGCAAACTGTCGTTTGTAAAAAACAAAGCGTGTATATATATATATATATATATATATATATATATATATATATATATATACCGGGTGTCCCAGATTTGATTGGACAGATTACCTTATCTGTATAGACTATGGAAATCTAAATAAAATAATAAAATAAATTTTAAATAATTTCTTATTAGTTTACGAGTTATTAACCAATGTTGAATAGTCAATCAAGACTGCAGGACTGGGATTTTCGGTGGAGAGACAGGAACTAGAAAATGCAGGCGGTGATTTTCGCGGAAACAATTGGAAGGAAACGAGAATCAATTGTATTTTTTTCGATAACCAGAAAGGTTATGATGGTGTAGTCATATCGTTAGTCGATGGTATAGTCGATCCACTCTGTCGTATACTTAAAACTGTGGATACAGCATTGGCGCGCGCGTGTGTGCGTGTGCGTGTGCGTGTGTGCGTGTGAAAGAAAGAAAAAGAAAGAGAGAGAGAGAGACCGAGAGAGAGAGATGAAACATTTTTTTTCATACTTTTGTTTCTATTCTCACCGTGATGTATGAATAATAACTACGCAGAGTAAAATCGATGCTTGTTTTCTTAGGTAGATTATGATAGAATATGTAGAATTCGATGTGCGGAGTACCCACAGCGCGGGCGCAAGATTAATATTTTTTATCATTGGTAGATGAACAGACCTACGTTTATGACCGAAATCGGACGCGACCCCTCCTCACTCTTTTAACATGATCAACTTTCTCGCTATAAAAAAAAATAATTGATGCTCGTTTCCTCCTATTTCTTTCAGCATCCGCGAGATTCTCCACCTTCATTTTCTAGTTCCAGCCTCTTCATCGAAAATCCCAGTCTTGCATTCTGAATTGACTATTCAACATTAATATGATTAATTAATACAACATTAATATTAACGGTGTACATATGTGTGAACGATGTATCAAATTAACAGATCGAAGACCGATCTAGCGGATTAAGTAGTATTGTTCTGCAGAGAAATCTCGAGCTAAATATACCAAAAATGAAGGTGGAATATTATTTGATATATATATTTTTTTCGATCTCCAATAATTAAATGATTGAGGTGTAACTTCTCGTGTAAAGGAAAAAACTTAATAAAGAAATAACTAGCAAGTTTTTGATTTAAATGAAAATGAAAAAATACCAAAACTTGGTGGTTGTCTTGTTCTTCTACATTTATGTGATGAACGCATTGATAAGATCGCCTCTCAGCTACTGTAATCCAGCTCTTATTCAAGTGCCCAGTCATTCGTTTCGATTTGCTCAATAGCGTATTCACAATTTTTCTCTCATTCTCTCTCCTATTTGGCCTATGAAGGACCACGAGTCCTTAGGCTCTAATAAATACTATTCTAATTCTAATTCTCCCGCTCTCCCTTTCCCTCTCTCTCTCTCCCTCCCTTCCTCTCTCTCTCTCTCTCTCTCTCTCTCTCTCTCTCTCTCTCTCTCTTTCCCTCTCCTCTTTATGTCTGTTTTTATATTCCAACACTCTAGCTTTTCTGTCGTTTAGGACGCCGCATTCCATTTCACTTTCACGCTCATCCGAAAGTTTTTACCCAGCAAAAGTAAGCAAAGTACCTGGGAAGTCGTTCGTTTTGAAAAAGACAATAAGAAAGTACCATCGCATAATAATTATCTCTTGTATATTTTGTAAAAAAATGTACTTTTAAATTTATAATCTTATATAATTATCTTAATTGTTTTTATCAAAATAAATTTTTAGCATAAAATAACAATTATTCTTTGTCCATTGAAAAATCAATAACTCTAATATAGAATTACAGAAAAATTTGTAATTTGAACAATCGATTCCAATTTCTTCTTTGAAAGGTTAAATCATATTATAATATAAGTTTTACAAATAGATTTGACTTTCGCTATTTGATTCTTTTAAAATTTTTTCATTTCTGATACAAAAATATATAAAAATATTCATACTATGTGAAGTCAAATAATTTCCTTTTTGGTAATGAAACCGAAAATACTAGTTCTTAAACATCGTTACTTTTCTCCTAAATAATTCAGGCGGTATTCAAATATAATAATAAAAATGAACTTTAGAAAAAAGAAATAAATTAAAATAAAAATTTAGAATTCTTCGTTTAAATCACTCTCCGATATTGAAGCTTTCCTCTCTGTCAATTCGAGTATTTTGTTTTATTCTCTTTAAGCACCGAAATAACGATTGTTAAAATGGTTAAAGAACAAGCAATATTTACTAGTACTAAAACTTGTGTAATAGAGGATAAAAAAGAGAGGAAAAAGGAGCGATTAGAAGGTAGTCGATAAAAGGGATTCGAAAATTGCGGGAAAAAAGTACCTAAATGCCAAACTGCAACTAATAAAATGGAAAAATAAAGAGAAGAATGGAGAGAAAAAGAGGATAATAGACGAAAAAGAGAAAGCACGATTCAGCTGAATAAAAGCGCTAGTATGAATCGCGTGCGACTCGTCAATTTTTCTAATCAACTTCATATTTAATTATAAAAGTTCAGTTGTCGATTTTGACCTGCCAAATAACGAATTGCATTAGGTCATCCATAGTAGAAATTTTTTTTCGGAATTACCATCTTTGTTATGTTCAAGTTGAGAATATGAGAAATCGATAAAATAAATTCATACATCCAAAAAATTTAATCATGGGTTCAAAACATCTAGCATTTCGTCTACAAAATATTTTATAAATGAGTAGTACTAACTGTAAATCTTAATCTGGTAAATGGACTATTTTCTCATTTTTCCCTTACCAGTTTAGCACGTACCGGTGACAAAGCTTATCTAATAAATAGATAAAAAGTAAACAGAAGTAAACAGAGTAAACCAAGTAAACAGAATTATACACTATATATAAAATATATTCAATCTTAAATGAATATCGCAAACGGTATAAAATACCGAATAATAAGTTGCACGATATCAGTAGAAATTATTCATATATCTGTAAGCTATCCAACAATGAAGAATGTTGCCGGAAGAAGTATAGGGAGCAGAAAACCGAAAATCAAATTGCTCGCGTTCCTCGTTTATTTTCGTCCGTCGTCACTTATTTTTGTCCTGAAAACTTTGGAAATCATACGCGTTCCTCAAAAATTCGTAATCGAAAAATTCCCTAGCGGGTAAGCGAAAAACAAACCGCAAAAATGGAGGCAGGAGGATCGGGCGAGAGAAGGCTGAGGAGTTAGAAGGGGTTGCTGAACGCCGGCTGAACTCGTAGCGCGGCGCAGACCTGGTTTCCCTTCAATTTCCCTTCCCACCTTTCTCGTTTTCCAGCTTTTCGCCGATCGCACAAGACGCCCGAGCAGCTTTCAACACCTGAGTTTATGCCCCGCGATTTCAGACCCACGAAAAACGAACGGACGCACCCACGCCTCCCCAGCTTGACTCGCAGAATTACTTAATTTGCTTTACTTATACCCTCGCTTTGTTACCTCTCATGAGCTTATTGTCTCTACCTTTAACAACTTTACGTGCTCGAATTTAACGCGCGTTATTTTTGATAAACGAATGTTGTAATTAACTTGATTTTCTCTCTATAGGTTCGTGTTAAAACTTTACCGAACTTGCTTAACGACAATTGCTTTGACTACTTAAAATTTATTAAATTTTATAACCCACATAATAAAAAAAACATTAAATCTTCAACATTAAATAGCTACGTTCCGCGTACTTTATTCATATATTTATGCCCGAGCAATCGGATAGAAAAATGTCGATGAATGAATTATATGACATGAACAATCTGGTAAATACATGTACATATAAATATATCTAATATTTTTATAACTATTTAGATATTAAAACTCAAAGAAAAAGTCAGTAGTTCACATTCTAAGATTATTCTGCATTTAAAAAAAAAATCAAAAAACAATAAATCGTATATAAATTGCATTTACTTTTGCAAATACGCAAGGTCGCATGGTATTTAGTCAGCGCCATGCGGCTCCATTCGGTTGTGAAGCGCAGCTGCGCAAGTTTCGATTTCGAGCTCGCTTTCGCGGCGATCACTTACGAAATTAAATTCTAACTTTGGGGCCTCCCTGCCTCATGTTTTTCTTTTTTAGTTTCTTTAGTTCTATTACATAGATGACGCAAATTTCCTATTTTAGATGCGTTCGACGTTTACGACTTCCAAGCCGATACATTCCGGGCCTTTACTACTATCTCTTAGAAGCTGTTTAGGTCTCGCCAAAGTCGGTCTTTATCTACTTTGAATATAACCGAAAGCCTTACGAAACCTTATTATAATCTTTAAATTGCGAACTTTATATATAATCAGATTTTAACACAACTTATACATAAATCCAAATATAAAGTTAAAAGCAGACCTTTCCAATCTTGGGTTTGGATACAGCGGGGCATATTTTCATCGCTCCTTTTCTTCTATTATTTTCATGACATGTCAATAATTTCTCTGTTACTTCTCACTACTACTCTGATCATACGAGTTCAGACGTTTAAGTAATGTCACAAAATTAAAAAATCGACTATATTTACAATCCCCTTCAAAGCAGCCCCTCCCGCATCTATACACTTATTCCAGAAAGTTTTCCAGTTTTCGTAACAATTCTGAAACGCTTCTTGTGGGATCTCTCCGAGTACCCTCGTCTCAGATTCTTGAGTGTCTTCAACAAAGTCAAAATGTCGACCTTTAACGAATCTTTTCAAATGGGGGAATAGGAAGAAGTCGCAGGGTGACATGTCCGGTGAATAGGGTGGTTGTGATAACGTTGTGATATCTTTAGACGCCAAAAACTGAGAGACACTGAACTCACAGTGACAGGGAGCATTGTCGTGATGCAGAACCCAAGTCTTCGCGATTTCTAGACGCAGCCTGAGCACCCTTCTTCGTAATTTTTAGAGCACATTGTGGTTGAATACTTTATTTACGGTTTGTCCAGGTGATACAAACTGATTGTGAACCTCCCCTGTGCTGTCGAAGAAGCACATGAACATTTTTTAATTTTGTACTTCTCATTCCCGACTTCCTTGGCCTTGGCGCTCCAGAGGACAGACACAGTTGGTTTTGTCGTTTAGTTTCGGGGTCATGTTGAAAGAATCAACTTTCATCACCAGTAATACTCGATCGAGAAGAGTAGGAGCCCTTTCAAACTGCTCGAAGCAATATTGAGCGATGTTCATTCAGTGGTGGGCTTTGCTCATTTGAAAGCTTCTTCGGTACCATCTTCGCGCACAGCTTTTTCATGGCGAAATCTTCGATCCAAATCTTTGTAAGTGTTTCCTGGTTAATATTCAACTCCTCAGAGAATATTCGCATAGTTAGTCGCCGGTCTTAACAAACAAGGGCGCGGACGCGGTGCGCATTCGCGTCGGTTCGCACTTCAATTGGCTTTCCGCTCTGCGTCTCGTCTTTGACGCTCCCACTGCGTTTTTTAAAATCGTCCTGCCACCGAAACATCTGACTATGTCTCAGGGCATCACTAACATACACTTTAAGCACATTTTATAAGTTCCTATCGCGATTTCGACGAGTTTCGCAAAAAATTTTACAAAACACTAAACAGCTGGCGAAGAAATAATCGTACAAGAATCGTCAATGTCTCAATCGAGAGAGTAGGAATCTACTATTACGGTGGCGGAGTTACAGGATCGCAGTGTTACCACAGGCCGAAAAATAAAATCGGTCGCATTCCTTAATTGTCCGACCTTGTATTCCATCGTAATATAAAAATCAACTTTGATTCAATTAAACTAAGTTGTCAGCAATAAACGTCCTATTTTTCCCATGAATTTTTATATAATTATTTATAAATAAATTCAATAATTGTATAATTTTATAAGAAAGCATTTAAGTATATTTTTCTATTTATCATTGCATCATAAAATTTTTAATTATAATCCCGTTACAAAAGATTATGATAAAAATCTATTTTACTGAACTTATAATTGTCTATCACCTCGAAGATAGCTGGAGGTGTAAAACTCAATTAAATTAAATTGGGTCAACGATCCGTCAGTACCTTGGGTGAGCGCCGTTGACTTGGAAATATTGATTCGTCCCAAAGCATGTTGTTACCTTTATCAAAATTGCATTTATTGCGTTTTCCTCTCAGATATTAAAAGGTTCTGCATAAATTAAATTTTTTACATCAATGCTTAGGCATCTGGAAAGATTGGAAAGTATAATTTTGTACAACCTCACATTTTACATTATCGTATTAGGCAATATTTCACATTAGATCGTTGGGCTACCAACGTTAATTTTGAAAAATATTCAAATTAGTGGAAAAAAGCTTGTAAATTGTTTTTCATATAGCCTAGAGAAAAATAAAATCAACAAATGAAATATTCCGTGCAGAAATATACTCGGCATATCCCTCGTTCGGGCTAGATCCTCGTCAGTATTACTGATGATTTCCCCATGTAGGTAATACTCGCCAGATCCACGTTAGATTTCCGTACGATCATCTAATAATCGTCTTATATTAATTATTACTTTCTCGACTTTATTCATTTCCATATCTTTTATTGATTTTTGAAAGGAATACGTGTTTTGTATAGTCAAAATTTTACAAGTAGAAAACTTAAGGAAATTATCAGGCTTTCTATCTTGGATCTGGTCAGATTTCCTTAACTTCTCCCTATGTTAGAAAGAATGGCGTTTTTCTACACGGAATTTGCAAAGTAGGAAAAGTAAGGAGATTGTTAGGCTTTCTATTTTGATTCTAGTTAGATTTCCTCACCTTTTTCTAATATTACAAAGAACGATGTCTTTTTTAGTCAAGACACACACGCACGCACGCACACACACAACACACACGCATACACGCGCATACACACATTTATATATATATATATATATATATATATATATATATATATATATATATATAAACCCGGAGAACTTTCAAACATGGGAAAGAATCTAAAAAATTGATTTACTATATATGTTTTATCTTATGTTTTTTAAATTATTATATGATCTTAAATGCTGTACGGTCATATGCAAAGTATAGTATAGTAATCGCATATTCCGTTTTAGCATAGTGAATAATGCGTTAGCTTGCGAATCGTAGGGTTGTGGGTTCGATACTCAGCAGAGGTCGGAATTTTTTTCATTGAAATAAAATAATTTATATGTTCAACGGAGGTGTTTAATATTAAAATTTACAATAATTAGTGTATAAAAAATATATTATTAATTATTAAGTGTAAATTGTAATACGTAATACGTAATTTAGCATATAGAAAATAATTTATAAATTCTAATTAAATGGTATGCGTTACCCAAATAAGTAAATATATTTTTTATTTTAAATAAATTAATATTAAAGAGTCAAAAAATTATTTACTTGATCGAGGAAACAAAATTAGAATAATTGATAAATCGTCTTAAGTTCTAGATTTTCTATATAAAATGCTATTAAAAGTGGGACAAATCGGAACTTGTATCAGACTACATTTCCCTTCTGAATCCGAACATTTAAGAAGGAAAACTAATCCGATACTAGTTAGATTCGAGAATGAATTTCTACACGGGTAAACTTAATTTTACTAAATTATGACGACTAATACAGTGTAATGTAGTGGACTGATACAATAAATTTAAGGCTAAAAAGAGAACATGAGTAAAATAAAGTAATAAATTTGCATCAAAAGTAACAAATTATGTGTCTAGATTGAGTAAACAATTTATTAATCGCCAGCAACGAATATAGAATTGTAAGTCTTGACTATGTAACCTAATATTAATTATCATTAAATAAAATTTATCCGATAAAATATTATATGTAAAAATATAAAATAAGCAGTAAAATCTTTGGGAGATATTCAATGTGACCTGCATTTCAAAACTCAAGCCAAGCCTGCATTCTTAAATTCCAATTTTCTAGCAACAATTCCTCCCACGTCTCAGACATCGATCTAATAAAATTACGACACCGAACAATGCACTCGCGCGCCATTCATCAATATCTGCGATTCGATCTCGTATCGTTCCTCCCCATTCTACCTTTTCCCCTCCCTCTCCACCCTCTCTCCTTATACCTATCTATCCTCTAAAAACCGTCGGTAAGAAAAAAGGAAGAATTCCGGATAGTCATTGGTTTGAAAGGGCACGGGCAATCTTTGAACGGCGAGCCGAGATCAATATGGAGAGCGACGTTTCGTATTTCAACAGGCCAATGTGTACACACACAAATGCATACATACATAGAGGGAAGAGGAAAATCACCTCAGATACGCTTTGAGACTCGCTTCGGGTGGGCGATTATTAGTGCGTCGGCTCCGAATGTAAAAAAAGCTTCTCGGGCTTCAGCTCGCTGTTGCGGCGTCACGACCGCAGCGACTTCCTTCCCAAATCGCGCGGTCGAGGAAACAATGTTTATGCCGATTGCTCGAAATGCATATCCGCGATTTCCACGTAACGGTGCATAGATTGCGATAACATGAATTACAATGCATATATGCATAATGTTTGCACCATTGCTTTCATTTATCAGTTAGAACGGAGTTAGCTTTTCGACTTTTAACAAAACCAAGTTTTTTACTAATCTTATCGATCATGGACTTTATGTATTAATTGTTGACTTATGTATATATAAGTAATACGTATATTATATATATATATATATATATATATATATATATATATATATATAATTTAAATAACCGATGGGAAATAAGAATTAACAAAAGTATTAATAAAAAATGCATTTTACTATAATAAATTTATTTATTGTACCAAATTTATATGCAAGTTTATGATAAAATTAGTGCAACCTAAAATGAAGAATGCAAATTATATCGGCGAATAAATTTGACTCATTTTGACATCGAGGAGGAATACCAAACTATCCTGAAAGTATACCTGTCATATCAGCGTTTCGTTACAACCTGTATGAAATTACAAAAAAAAAACGCATGCTTGAACTATAATTAATATTATGTAGTGTTAAAAATAAATTTTTTAATAAAAATTACCAAATGATTGAAATATATTAATGATTAAAATATAATTCTTATTTGCAATAATATATAACCTCAATTGTATCTCAAAAATATGTTTATGCAGTTTTTAGCTAAACCGTTTTAAAAACCTGGCATTATAGACCAATTTTAAAGTGACAATACTTCGGATATACTAAGTAAGTAATATAAGTATATATGATATACTAATAAGTAATACATAGTAAGTAAAGTATGATTTATACATGCAAGTTTTACTGGACTGCGTCATTGTCGTTATTAAATGACTAAACTATTGATTCACACAATAATTGTAATCGACAACTTTATGCTCAACCACAATGTAGTTAATTGACGATGTATTTAATAAAAACGCGAACTTCATAAAAGTACAACTGAAAATTATCTGGACGGTTTAAAAAAGCTCGTACCAACTTCTCGAGAGCCAAGGGAAACTTACTTCTTTAACTAACCAGTTTCTCAGAGTAGAACATCGACAAATTGTCTACAATCGTCTTGAATTTGTGGCTGGGCTAAGGGAAATAAGAAGAACCAGCGGTAAGAAACGATAAGTGGGAAGGCATAAAGGGGCCGGGCGGTACGTAGGCGAGAGTAAAAAGAAAAAGTACAGCCCCCACCTCTCTCTCTCTCTCTCTCTCTCTCTCTCTCTCTCTCTCTCTCTCTTCGTTTCTGTGTACCTTTCCTCTGAAGCACGGTAACAAGTTTTGCACTTTCGAGGGACGATGGACTCAGTACTGGTTCCCAGTTCTAGGATCACTCAAGAACTGAGTGCCCCAGCAGCACTTTCGGCAAAAAAATCATTGGACGTGAATTCCCTTCCTCCCCCTTCCATTTCATCGACTATACAATGGCTTTCGATTTTTATAGCACATTCGCTACTTTCTTCTTCGTCTAGCCTGTCCTTTCTTCTGCTCTGCTGCGGTAATAAAACCGCGCAACCTGCCAAGTATTACGCTCTCAAAAATTGTCATTAAACATTGAAATGAATTAGAAACTATCGATATTAAATGTTAACTCATACTTGAATATCATGGACAAATCATAGGACGTTGTAGAATCATATATTATTTTTACGTTTAGAACTCTTATACTGTTCAATGATTGTCTTCTGATGTATTTATATGATATAATCTTCATTCAGAGTGACTTTTTCCTGAGTACGATTCATTAATAAATGATTAGTTTCATTAGATACGTTAGTATTGCGAACGATGAAAATATCGAATAATATGGAAAATTAAATCACATAATTTATTAATATTCTTTACTCTTTATTTTTGCTGAATGCAGTGGATTTGTATTGCTATAAGAAAAATTATAATTCATAAATTGTAAATTTTGATTGGCAATGCGATGGACTGGATCGATAAATTAATTTTATGAAACCATTTTTGATCAAAGATCAAATTAGTTGGTAATAAATATGCAACTACATTTAACAATGGAGGAGGGAAATAATTTACTAGACGGACACAGGAAATAGCTGTTTAATTCTAAGAATGACTATAAAAATGATAATTCCGACTACTTACGAAAGTAATGAGTCAAGGAGGTCCAAGCCGGTCCACGCAGTTGACACGTATGTTGAGTGCGAACTCAGAATTAGGAGCATGATCTTTTGAATGATTTCCCTCGGCTAAATGAATCTTTCCAACATGGGAAAAAATTTAAAAAAATGATTTACTATGTATGTTTTATCTTGTGTTTATACAATATTATTATATTATCTTAAGTGTTTTACGGTCATATGCAAACTATAGTATAGTAATCGCACATTGCGTTTTAGCATAGCGAATAATGCGTTAGCCTGCGATTCGTAGGGTCGTTGGTTCTGATACTCAGCTGAGGTCGGAATTTTTTTCATTGAAATAAAATAATTTATATGTTAAACAGAGGTGTTTAACATTAAAATTTACAATAATTAGTGTTTAAAAAATATATTAATAATTATTAATTGTGAATTGTAAATCGTAATACGTAATAATGCATATATGAAATAATTTATAAATTCTAATTAAATGGTATGCGTTACCTGAATACGTAAATATATTTTTTATTTTAAATAAATTAATATTAAAGAGTCAAAAAATTATTGACTTAATCGAGGAAACAAAATTAGAATAATTTATTATTGGCTTAATTTCTAGATTTCCTGACTAGATTCTGTCTAGTTTCTAACTTGTTATACCTACCAAAATCTAAGCTCGTTCCCTATATAAAATGCTATTAAAAGTGGAACAAATCGGAACAAGGATCAAACTAGATTTCCCTTTTATATCCGAACATTTATAAGGAAAATTAACCCGATACTAATTAGATTCAAGAATGAATTTATACGCGGGAGTAGGTCTGCCGCAGTTAGAGTCAAGTGCGTGTATGCGAGGGGTCGCCGCTGTTCACCGGCACCGTGCGCTCTTCCATAGTTTATGCAGAGTGGCCGCGATGGGAAGACGAAAGGGAAAAACTAGTCGGAGCCCTAAAGCCCCCAAAGCGGCAATAATATTGTACGTAAAGTCTCGCGTCCGGTCCTCGTGTTCCTGATTGCCGAGCGGCGTGAGCGGCGACACGCCGATGCAAATAATGCACGCGCCGAGAGCGCCGCGGAGTTAAGCTGCCGAGCCAGAGGGTCAATCTGAGGTTTGCTCGCAATTTTCTGAAATTATATATTCCTCCCGGCTGCTCGTTTCGCAGTAGGCCAGTCAACCTGCATTCCACTGTATTCGAGAATCTACAACCGAACGGCTTCCATGGTCAGTAATTGTTCCATAGGTCGGGTATTCCTTCTTAAATTCTAAGATAAGAATGTAGTGGATTTTTATTTTTCTGGGATCAGCTGTAAACCAACTATCTTTAACCTTTACACAATCCAATGCCATATATCCGCATAACTCTATATTTATTTATTTTATTTTATTATCCTCTTCTTTGTGAGATTCTTTGGTAATATATTTCATCGCTTTCTGTTATTACATTATTTATTTATAACCATCCGTATACTATTTCTATTTATTACCACTATACTCGTTTTCATAGGTCCAGAAACGACCGAATCATAACAAATATTTATTTTTGTATGTCATAGTTATGATTCTGAAGTACACTTTACAGATATTATACTGTAAGAGTATCTCTATTCCATAAGTTTTCATACTTCTGATCAAATATAAAAATTAAGAAAACTCTGCATATACAATAATCAGTAAACAGTATTGACTGTAACATTATATTGAAAAGAATTAATTTTCGCATTTTCGATAACTCTTTTAAACAGTATTTAAAAAATCATTAGTTCATTGGTAATGAATAATTCACCCTATAAATCTAATATATCTCTAGAATTTAAAATCTAAAAAGTAATGAAGTTTTCACTCGGTTTCACTTAGATTCAGCACTAGCAGTCGTTAATAAAACTACTTTGTACTCAAATGCCTTCTGGCATATTGCCAATTCTAATCACCTCCTTGTTAATCTTTACTAAACGATGTTCACCGATCCAAATAATTTGAACAACCTTGCAAGTCTCAACTGTGTTTCACACCAATCCAGATTGCAAGCTCAACAAGTTTCCAAGAAAGCTTGCCAAAATCGCGATAATCTTGGTCAATGGCAAAGTCACGTAGAGAAACAAGTATATCCCATTCATCACGACACTGTGCCAGACCGACTTTTTGCCACGATTGGCTAAGACTCGGATTGGCTGGCAGCCATCGATTTTCCTTTTTCCAGAACGCCTCTCTAAATGTCACTACAACGAGCTGTTGATGCTGTCTTCATTTTACTGAAAATTAGCATTAATAGAAAATCTAATTTCGATTACTCTTAATTTTCACATATCTCCTTTCCATCATCAGTCCTACTCAATACAGCCTTGATAAAATACAAACTGATTTTCTCTCATAAACTAGGTCTTTAAAATGGCATTACCTAATTATTATTAATCATAAAATTACGCAAGGTATATTTTCAAAATGTTTGCATATCCATTTTCATATCAGTAACAAGATAATTATTGAATTTTTAAATCTATTGAAATCGTCTCTTAAATATTATGATAAATTAATAATTTTAATTAGCAAAATTGGTTAACCGAACTAATAATGTTAATATGTAACATTATTTTTGTCATTTAAATCTCAATTGCACGTAAATATAGAATTTTCCTTTAAAAATTATGTGTTCAATAAATTATTCAAAAGCTAAACTTTTAATTAGCGTTAATTATTTATCATAAATATTTTGTAGTACAATGATTAATTAATGAAAATGTATCGATTTTTTGTTATATGAATCTGAAAATGAAATCAGATAATGGCAAGTACACTTGAATTCTACCATTGTCGATCTCTAAAAGATCGAATACTTACTAACATTTTAACATTCAAGTATTTGAACCAAGTCGACAAGAGCATACTGATTTTTAAATATAAAACGCTTGGCATATTGGTTATACAAGTTTGAAATTTTTTAGGCAGTATCTACTATCGAAAAAACTCCTGTCTCGTGTAGGCACGCACACACACGCACACACACACACGCATATAGTATTTTGATTACGTATAGTATATTTATAGTAGTCCATATAGTAAAAATCTAAAATAATCGAGTCTGATTCGATATTCATCCTCGTTTCTGCACGAGGTATATCCTACTTTGGGCTCTCTTTGAGCGAATAAATTGCTTCCTGTCACCGAAGCCGGCGCAGAACTCACACGAACGTGCGCGCATAATCTGTGTGCGTGTGTGCAAGTGTACTTACATTTGTTGCAGGGCAGCGATATCATCATTCGCGACCGCGTACAGTGGCTTTGCCGTACTATACCGAAACCGAGCACACGCAACTCCAAACATCCTCTTTCGCTTTGCTCCCCTCTCCTCCGGCATCACCTAACTCTTTGTAAAAAGTATATGTTTCTCTCGGTATTTCGTTATCGTCAAAAATTTCTTCGCGTTCGTATTTTTCTAAAAACGAATTTTTATAAAAATCAAACGAGTACAGATACTTTATAAGGGGGCTTGGGATCGTTCGCCTCTATAAGCACATCTCTAACTACGATAAAGGAATGTTTTTTTTTAATTTCTTCCAAATGTTATTGTAGCATTGGATAACATTAATAATTCTATGAACTAATTCGAATAAAGTTCTGTGTAAGGACCAAATGTATAAACGTAATCTGAACCTCACAATGGCACATGTAATTATTTATTAAATGAACAAATTTAACAATTTTTATAAAATAAACATTGTAGCTTTGGTTAATTTCTTTTGCTTGACTGTTATATTGATTTTTTATATATTATACATTAGAGATTGCACGAACCGTCATCTTTCTGTATAGTTGTTATTTATTTATTCAATTATTATCTGTTTTAATAGCTGATGAAAAGCCTCTTCTTTTAAATTAATGTATATAGATACTCTTATAGGGTAAAATTATTAAAGTAGAATTTTGACGAATTTAAGCAACGTAGTTGCTCTGCTAAAGGTTCTTGATAGACTGAAGGAAGATCGCTGCGACGCAGTGCAGCATTACATGCAGATATAAATTGCATGTGTATATCTGAAATGTTGGCTGCATATTTATTTAATTACACTAGGTCGGGAAAACCCCCAAGGTGTAATAAAACTTTAGAAGCACGATGTTGCATGTAGAAAATACTAGACGAACAATATCGGAGGCTAAACATCCGACAAAAGAAAAATAGATCAAAATAATTATAAATTAATATAGTGTAAGGAACACTTAATAAGTACACTTGAATATGTTCACAATTTTTATTTATTTTGAAAAACTGACAGTTGTTTCGACTATAACGTCATCTTCAAAGTTACAAATGTGTATATTCATTTGTAACTTTGAAGATGACGTTATAGTCGAAACTGATGTTACTTTTTCAAAATAACTAAAAATTGTGAACACATCCAAATGTACTTATTAAGTGTTCCTAACACTATATTAATTTATATTTCATTATGTTTCACCAAGTGTGTAGTAAAGATTCTATTAATTTAATACAAAATAACTATATTTGAACAATTCTATATAATACATATTTTCATATAATTTGTTAACCATGCTTATATACTTTGAATTATACTTTACTAAGAAAACTCTAGGCTATTATTATTATATCTAAAATAAAACCAATTGATTCATGTAAATGAAAAGAAAGAAGAAGCTACGCATTTTATTTTTATTTCTTTTGATTTAGAATAGGAGCGAAAAATTAGAGGAAGTGTTGGCACTTTGATAAATCTTTGGTAAAGGATGTTTGACAAACTAACAAATAGAGAATAGCGGAGAAAGCGAAAGGGGGCTAGAGAATAGAAGAGAGGCGGAAAACTTCAATTACCAGAAATTGAAGTAAGTCTATCGTGGATCCGTTTCACTCTGTTCGCTCTATCGTATGTATATATGCTAAATTTCGTCCAGGGGAATAATTAGAAGAAATTAGCATCACTTATACGTATTGATCGACTATTCTCTATATAATTCGTCATTTTTATCAATATATTTGAACGAAAATTCAAAATCATAACGTATGTTTATATAAACAATACAATATATAATAAAAATTGTGCACGAGACAAAACAACTTTCATCATTAATTTTTTTATAAAAATAAAAAATTAATAATCATAAGAAATTGGTGCACTATATTGTCATAACAGTTCTTTATCGTTTTCAAATATTATAAAAATGTATAGTTGGTAAAAATGGTAAGTAGTTAAAACTGTAAAATTGTAATAAAAATTTGGCTCGTCAATGAAATAGGTGATCTAATCCTACAGATTTAGAGTTTTTTAGTTCGCTCTCTACGTGAAGGATATTAGGTCACTTGTTAATACTGCTCATGCTAATAATCAATATTGGACAAAGTGTACATTTAACTTCTGAATAGTTTTTTTAAATGAATTTTCTTATTTCAATTTTGTCATTTAAATTATTTATCGTGGACTAGATTTGACAGATCCAAAGAGATTAACACATCGTTGTTGCAATACATATCATATAACTTCAGCATCTACGTCCAGACTCATTAACAAAGATTTCTTTATTTCTATTCGTAAATTATAATGTATGCAGATGTAGTCGAAGTTATTAATATAAAAAGCACATTAAAGATCTTTGATGTTCAAAATTGATTTACATTCATTGATTACGTTTATTGATTTCATCGACTTTTATGTCTTACTGGTATGAGAACAAATTTATCCACGAACATGAACTAAATAAAAAAAGTTCTTAATAGTTATAGGAAAGTGTTAAAAGTGTAAAAAATTCGATACTAGAGACATTTCGATATTTGTGCCTACAAATACGTAGAAAGAACGCCACGCCATGGCCCACGGTCTTCGTGTGCCAAAGCCGTCTCTGGCAAGTCCAGTTTCGGAAAATTTTTGCTATACGTATATCACGGTCGAGACATATATATATATTGATCAGGTCCTCGACTGTTCAGCAGATCGTCTTCCACGCAGTAACAAAAAGTTGAAAGCAGGTGCGAGAAAAAGTAACTGTATACAGTTATAATTAAAGTCAACGGCAAGAACATAAACTAACGAGCAGTCCGGCGAATGATGAGGAAAGAGCGCGAGTGTCCCTGGCGCGAGAGAGAAACAATAAAAGGGAAACCGGAGAGCGGGGAGAGCAAGAGAGTCGACCGCGGAGAAAGGAAGAGAAGGTCGTGACTCTCGTAGCCTACATCCCGGCTCGCTCGCGTCGGGCTATCTCTCGGCTATCTCTCTTCCGAGCGCGCGGCGCGCGTGCATTATGCAGGCCGCCCGCGCCTCCGTCGTCTCGGCCGTCGTCTCAGCCGCCGCCGCCACCGCCGCCGCCACCGCCGCACCGACGAGTATTATGTAAAGGGGTCTGCGCGGTCGCGCGGGTATTAGCGCATAGCGCGTCTTATCTCGGCGCCTCGTTACGGAGTTGCGGGGGATCGCGCGAGTAGGCCGACTAGAGGCCGACGTTTGAACGAGAGCACTGCCGCGACCGGCCTTCGGCTCACCGTCTCGGCGGTCTCCGGATTTGTTTACCTTCCGCTCGGTACGTCGGCAGGACTTCGATTTCGAAGCGAGAAGGTCGGGCTCCCCCTCGCCCTGTCGTTACCGGGCTAGTTTTCCTTTTTGACAACGATGCTAACCCATGAAGTCGGTCGAGCTTCCGACTCTATGTGGCTTAAATTTTCGCCCCTTTTCCCGGCGAAACTCTCGCCCAAGGCTTCCGACTATTTCAATACCGATGAAATATTATGCATCGATTTTCACCTGTTTTAATTATTTAATGACTTTTTCTTTTAGTCTATAACTAGACTTTCGAATGTAGACGAAACTCTTGAGACAGAATAGGAATAAATAAATCAATAATCAAGAAAGTGCATCTGGTGCAACGCTCCGTCTGATGCGACACTTGAAATCGAACTTTTATGCAGCCAAATTTATTCTTGGCACATTAACTTGTACAATAATACAAATAACGGTGCACTCCATGCAAGTCTAAATATGAATACATGAAAGTTACAGCCTAATTAGGCTTCATGCTGTAAAGGTAGAGATCTTACAATTAAATCTTAGGCAAGTTTACCTTAACAGATACAAAGTATCGACTTTTACTGCCTTCACATAAAGGTAACGAATTTCCAGATGTTTATTTAGATTTTTAAGTTTTTGCTTTAAATCTTTCCCCTTCATATATGCAATATATAATTTTTGCATTTTTCAAAGACAGCAAATTTTTAATTATTATTCATTTCTTCTATATATTTTGTATTTATTTTTTAACGAATAAAATCTTAGGAGTTCTCTCATTAAGATTAATGGAATTATCATTTAACAGCATATAAATTGAACAACGCTTGTAGATCTATTTAGCATATATTTCTTCGACATCCCCAGTAAAAAATAATAAAAAATTCTTCAATTGTTAAATAAATAATAACGATTATATAATATATATATATATATATATATATATATATATATATATATATAGTATATAAAACTTATTGTAACTTTAATTTTAATATGCAAACTTTTTACTAAAAATTTGTATAAAAAATATTAAATTGTAAAATAGAAAAAAAAATTGTTCTAACGAACGTTAGGTAACTCATACGTAGCCATTTCGAAAGCATTTCTAAACAGCCACGCCTCTTTCGTCGCCATTTAGAAATTCTAACCTAGAGGGCCCCAAAAACTTCCCATTGAATTGCAACCGCCAATCCCGCTAAGCCAGCCTCTGACACGCGCTAACTAACCGGACGCAACCAGACGCAATGCCATCTATACATTTTTATAGATCGCGATCCTCCGCTTTCTAATCATGGGCTTCAAATTAAATTAGGCATTACATTAAATTTAATTTATATATATATATATATATATATATATATATATATATATATACACATATATATATTTATATTTGGAATTAATTATGTAAGTAAATGGGTATTCTTAAATAATAATTATGCAATAATGTATATGCAATATCTTTTTGCAATTGTCATAAACTAGAGCATTATTATAAAATTGATTACGAATTGAAAATATATAAATATCTTGTATTAATTATGACACTTATTCTCTTATAAAAAAAATGTAATATTAAGGTCACTTTAAGATAAAATCGTAATAGCCAACTGTATATCTTCTTTCTAATATCTGAATAATTTAATTTTTACATCTAGTACTGTTAAAGTACATTTCAGAGTCGAAAAAAATGATATATATAAATATATTTGTGCAAAAATGTTTTGAGTGGAGTATTTGTATGGAAAGGATAACGTAGGTCGATGCGAAGAATAGAAATTCAATCGGATTGGCTGCAAACTTTACGCATAGTGCAACAGCTAGAGCAAAGTAAAAAAAGAGAGAGGTCACCCTTGCAAGCACATAGACGCCAGCTGGAAGGAAAACCGGCTGAAAACTCGAGGACGGGAAACGCCTCCTGAGCTGCAAAGAGTCAGCCAGGTCGTCCCTTCCGGCCGGCGTGATGCGCACTCGGCAAACGCAAATTGGCCTGCGCATTGCATAGACAGCGCATAGCTCCATATAGACGCGCACGCACGCCTCGACTCGCTTCGAGCAGCAGCGCGAGCCCCCCTCACAGCGGAGCCGCGCGTCGGGAAGCGAGGCGCAGAGGGAGCCGCCGCCCGCCGAAGGAGCCACGCACGCACTCGGCCGGGCACGCACGCACAAGGCACGACGCGCCCGCGTCATACGTGCGCGCCATGCGCAAGAGCGGGCGGCCCGAGCCTCTGTCCCGGCCGCCCGGGGTCCCCGCGCGCGCCGGCGACGTTGGTGCAGGTCCAGGGCCCGGCCAATGGCCGCGGCCCCTGGGGAATTGGTCGGCCAATGCGCGCCGAGGCCCCGGTCGCGCTCACCCGAGGTCGAAGACCCCGACGGCCTGAAAAGCGGCGGGCGCTCGCTCCCTCGCTCGACCGTGCGCCGCGCCGGCTCGTCGTGTTCATTTATTTTTACGCGTACGTAACGCGAGCGTGCGCACGCGAGCGAGAGGTTTTCTTCCAAGAGAGGATCGAGGATTCGGCCCTTGCGGAAATTGACGATTCGGCTGTCGATTCTTCCTCCGGGCGCAGGACCGGACGGAGCGGGGGCAGGTGCGGCGGAAGTTCTGATAAACCTTTCGCCCATAGGGCTACGTAAGGAAAATAAGAGACAAGCGGCCGGATTGTTTTATTGCTCCAGCTTTGAACTGATTTTTACCCATCGACTGCAAAAGAAATCCAACGCAACGAGGCCTTGCTTCTGTGAAGAGCCTTGCGCGAAGCCAAAGAAATTTTCTTCAGCAGAAATCCAGATTGAAACTTTACTCTTTTTATAGCTATCCAACGCTTTTCCCATATATGCCTCTTACCCGACGCTTTTAATATCGAAGCGATCAGCCAAAAAATCGAGCAATCCTCGCTCGGTGCGATTAAATATCGCTTGCGCGATGTTGCTGCAGCGACGGAAAAAGTTCCGTAGGTAGCTATAACGCGAAATTAATTGTAGTACTGGCGATCCGTTCGCTGCCGGTCGGCCAGCTCGATTTATTTCCATCGTTCGGCCGGGGGAAGAATTTACGCTCAGTCCTCCCCAGCTCCTTCCGAATCAAGAATGCACTGCGCGACCGAAAGTTCATAAATTACTTTTAATATTCGACGATCGGTGCAACCGGGCCCGGCATTAAAGCGAAGCTGCTGGTTGAAGTGATCGATTGATCAAAAAAATTGCGCCGCGCCCTCGCGTTATATGCTTTCGCCTCTCGGCCACGCCGGCCGTATCGTCCCGGGCGCTCGCCGCCCGCGGTGCGAGAGCGATAGAAAGACGGGGGGAGAAAAGAAAGGCAAAGGAAAGAGGGAGAGCTCGACTCTGTGTCCCTTTGTTTGCTCTCGGGCGCACTCGATGTATGTATATGCGAGCGCTGCTGGAGGAAGCGAGAGGAAGCAGAGTGAGAGAGAGGGAGAGAGAGAGAGAGAGAAAGAGTGATTGGGGGAGGGAAAGGGAAACCGGGCGAGTTCGCAGCTCGGCGAATCGCGGGACTTCGTCTTTCATTGATTAGTATTGGCCATTAAAAAAGGGCGCCCTTATTTTATATATACGAGGCGCTTGCCGCCGCCGCCGCCCGAGCGAAACCGCTGTGCAGCGAAATGTGTAGCGAAACCCATAGCGAAACTGCGTGCCCCGGGAGTCCACCGCTGTCCTCCCGCGCATCTCTGCCTCGGATTCTCCGCCACCTCCTCACCTACCCCCTCCCTCGCTCTCGCCCTCTCGTGCGTTTTAATTTCTTGCTTCGCTTTGACTTTAAGGTCCGGATTACTATTTCTATTTTCTGTCTTTTCGCACGTCCGCGTATATCTTTAGAGCTTACTCTGTTTCGCTAGCAGACGCTACCGGCAATTACGAATATCAGTTTATCAATAATTTTGGACTATAAAAATTGTTTCAACAGAATAAATTATAGAGATTTTATAAAGCTACAATTTTTATGACGAATATTAAAGACCCAGTAGACTTTCACTCTCAAAGAATAATTTCTATCATTTTTTTATATTATTTAGAACTTCGGAGAAGTATATTTATTCTTTGAAATATTCGATGTTAGCCCAATAATCATATGAAGACATATAGTCTTAGTGCTGGGTGTCTTCCAGTTTGCAATAATGTAATTTAACCTCCAAGAATACATATTAATAAGTTTTTAGTTGAAAATTTACCGTTGAACAGCAACTCTGATTACTTGTAAATTGGCTATTAATGATTAGCATTTTCAGAAAATTGAAAATGACACACTACTTTTCAAATTTTTATTGATTGTCTTAAATGATTTTGGACGAAAAAAATTTATCTTGAAAATGATTTTAAGATTAAGCATTGATCTTTCTCTGTATATGTAAATCGTTTTGCATACTTTGATTAAAAAACTTTAAAATCATTCAAATATCTCGAATTTACAACAAATTTTGAGCTTCTACATGAAGCATAACTTTTTTAATATATATTTTTGGAGGATGAACGTTAGAAGCTTTTTTGTTGAGATTGGCTTATACTTTCAGAAATAAATTTGCTCGGTTCATAATATTAATTACTTCCTACATCTTGAAAAACTTGCTATTTAAACAATGTTATACTCTACTTAATAAGAGAGGTCTGGATTTGCGTTTTACGGGTTAAATTACAGGGAAAAAATATTTTTTATCCTTCCCCCCGTTGACATATCTCAATTCGGGCACATCTCTCCCACACTTTGCAGTAGTTTCGCCCCCCCTCCTGCTCGACACCTCTTCTGTTTCTATTTTATATTTTACATTTATCTTCGTTTTTCCTCATCTTCCGACATCGTTTCATTTCTGTCTGGTTCTTTGATTTTTCTCCTTTGCCCACATTCCCCAGGGTCCACAACTCTTCGAAGCTAAATCGTGTACATTGCGACGGGCAGCAAAAGAGATAGATGCAGAGGGGGAGAGAGAGAGAGAGAGAGAGAGAGAGAGAGAGCTAAGGCAAATGAATGAAAGGGAAAGAGAAAGAGAAAGAGAAAGAGAGAAACGTTGCACAAATATATACCAATATGCGAATGACTATTACACCATTCGAAGAAAGGAAAAATTCCAATTTTAAAACTTTTTTCTTTGTTTCAACTTGGTTTCTGCGTGTCACACGAGTTTGTCAAACCTGACATATTACTCAGTTCTATTAAAAGTGATGATCATACAAACTGAAAATTATAAGCATACTACAATTACTACTTGTTGGATTAAATTAATAAAAATTCGTGAATGACGAGATGAAATCATTAGTTCCATTGAATTAGAAAGCAAAGTGCGTCCAAGTTTAAAAAATAATACCCGGAAAAAGCTGTACGATGAAGCTCGTCACTAATAATATACATGACGGAAGAGCGAGAAGAGTCCAAATTTATCTGCTCGCTTCGGAGGACGCATAACACCCCAAGGAATTCGAACGCTGCTCGTACGGTCGCAATTCTAAACACCGAAAAGCCGAGCTTCGCAGAAACCCACCGCATTCCCAATAGTTCGCGTTCGCGGCTCTCCACTCCTACGGCGAAACTTCCAGTCGTCTATCTCACATTGCGTCCGTGTCCCAGAGAACTGGAAAGTGCATCATACGTACGAGCGCGCGATGCGGTCGGCGTCATAGAGGCACCAACTCAGCCAGAGCCCCGGGGGTAGCGCATGAGAGAGTGAGAGAGAGAGAGAGAGAGAGAGGGGGGCGGAGGACGGCGCAACGGTGACGGCGGCAAGTAAGTCGGTGGCCCAACCCTTGTGGACTTTTGTATCGATTACCCATCGGTTGGGCGAGGTTTTCGCCTCCTCCTCCTCCTCTTCCTCCTATCCGCTCTTTTTCTCCTCGCGCGGCTACCAACTCTGTCTTTCTCTTTCTCTCTCTTCTTCCGTCCTTGTTTTTGAGTGCTCCACGAGGGAGCGAAAAAGACGCTCGCGATTCTTTTTGATGTTCTTCGTACCGCTTCGTTTCTTCCTTTTTTTGCCTCGGTGTCTCTTTCTGATTCTGGCTGTGCTCGTTCATTATTTTACTCGATTGGTAGAATTTAATGCCTAGTCTATCCCTATTCCATCTTTGAGCAGCAGTGACGGCGGCAGTAGCAGCATAAGTAGCAGCAACAGTCGGAAGCTTTTCCTTTTTATCGCTTTTCTGTTCGTGATTGGAATACGTTCAATAAATTAAAATGCCAAAAATGAGGTCTGAATGAACTATTCGAAGGACAATTTTCTAGAAATGAATGTGCGATCTTATTTTGTGAAAAAGGCTAATAATTATCGCAATCGTTGAGGTTCAGAAATTAATTTGGTACGTTGATCAAACAAATATTATTGTTCATTTTATGCCCCTATAAGCGAATTTAATTATGAATAAAAAGCAGCGACTACGGAATTCAGATTTTCTTTATAGATGATCTGAAAAAATCGGGACGCATTACCTTTTTGCTTAAAAAAATGCAAAAACTTTTGATACAGAATAATACGGCTTCGCCAGTACAGTAGAACCCAACGTTCCACATGCAACCCACTGCTACTACCGCCTACTGATGGTAGTTAAGATTGTAAGAAGTATAGAAGATAGGGCAGAATGTCTCGATGAAATGGTATGATGCTGATTGGTCTATTGTTTTGCTATGCCGAGCGTAGTGACTAATTCAATGCACTGATGCGCTTTTCTTCAAATTTAAAATATTTAGTTTTTTCGTTACTTGATTCGAACATGATCATTAAAATTTGTACATATACACCAGAAAAAATATTTGATACAGAAAAAAACTTAGTATAAATTTAATGAATATAATGAAGGATTTATCTTCATATATTCAATTAAGTATATGAATATTTAATTGCCTTAACTGTCAAAATAAAAAATTATTACTAAAGAACATTCAATATAGATTAATTAGTATTTCATAACATTATTCATTGCTTTTGGATACATGAAATAATTGTTTATTAAAATATTTAATTTTTATTTCTATAATTTTGAATATAAAGTCTATTACATGTATAGAGTTGTATTTTTAATTTTATTCAAATTATTTTATAACTATGATATATTATCTTTGTTTTATGTTCCTTCGTTACTTATAGTACTTTTATCTAATTCTTTGATCTAGCCAAATACAGCCAATACGTTCTCTTCTTATAGGACATGTGATGATTGTTATTCGCATCATTAATAAAATATAAGGAGAATGATCTAAAAAGTATTACTCGCCATCCAACAAGCTTTGAATTGTCATGACAATTGAAATAGAAAAAAAAATCAGCGGAGTTATTAACAGTTAAAAATAGGAAAAAAATAACAGGAATTTGACAGTAACTTAGCATTACGACAAACGCAGTTATTTGGAAACATAAATGATCTGTTTGGATTTATGGATATCATTATTATAAATCAAATGCACGATTAAAATAAAACTATGTAATACAATCAATTATTTTAAAATAACTCTTACATTCTTCCAAGAACTAAAGGGAGAGTACGTTAAAAATATGAAAAAGTTTCAGCTTTAATTATAGTGAATTAGTTTTCTACGTATTAATGTGAATTAATGAGTTTTTCAGAAGAACGAGCGATTGAATCTCAAAGCTGATAACCCATGATGGCTGTGAATTGACCTAAGGAGTGAGCGTTCACTGACGAATTAGAAATCGACCCTCGTATCGATTTACCTAGATGGATTTCAATGAAACTCAATGAATCTCAAATTCGGTGGTTCTTTTTCTCAAACAGATGGGAATTCCAAGTCATTATGTCAAAAACAATTAAGATATATGAAAGGATTCATCAGTTAGGTACTTCTACCACATTTAGCTTAAAACCTGATGGCCACATCGGAAACGCTCGAGATCTATGCTCGCTTCAATTCATTTCTCTGATGGCTGAACAGAACTCGATATTTTTCTAGAAGTATACCTCGTATTCTGAAGACAAATTGGATGTACTTCGGCTCATGGATCCTTTTTTCCTTACGAGATCAATACTGTCGAGCTTCAGACTTATGTTAGAACGATGATACGAACCATCGCGTACTTTTGAGTTTGTGCTGGATCAAATTTCACGAGTTGCGGATCAGGCACAAATGGGACCATTCCGAGCCTACAGACGTTCGCTCAAAAGAGAAATTTCGACAAGATTTTCGCATACAGGTGGTAAAAGTTTCAGTATATGTATCTGCATTAAAGTTAAAGATAGAAAGCCCTAAAGTTCCAACATACCGCAAATCACAAGAATTCGTTTTTCTAGTAAACAAGCTACGATTTCTTATAAAATATCACGATATTTTATTGATATTGTGAACTCAAATGGGAGTATGGCTTTGCAATAGTAGACCCATGTGTCTCCGTAAGCCAACGGTTTATGGTATGTTTATAATGTTTATATGGACCTTCGTTCGTTTGTGTCAGAGAACTGATTAATTTAAAAAATAAATATAATAATGCTGATAACAATCCAAACCAGCATAAATTAATATAATGAGAAAACTATATTGTTAGTATTAGATTTATTTTATTATTAAATGCGAGGAAAATATGATATCAGAAGGTATATTTGTACCTATATGTGATGGCATCGGTCAAAACGACTCTCTTCCAATTCTCTACGATATTAAATTAAAAAAATAACTCAACGGCATTCTTCTTCTACGGATGTATGAGATATAATTGTAACGATTTTTATTTGCGAAAATCTCCATTTTACATTAATTCTAAATAAACATTTAAATTTTATAGAAAATTATCATTAAAAATCATATTAAATCTATTATCATTACTTTAATATTATGTTCCGTCATAAAAATACATTAATTAATTACAAATTCAATATATAATACAATTTATGAAAATATTCACCACAAGTATAATATTATCATTTTTTACCAATACAGCACTATAATTTATTATATTCATAATTTATATGTATAGTTATATATATGTAATTTACGCCAGCATTATTTCGGAAATTCTTCTATTAGCGCATTTTACTCTTTAAAGTACCCTAAGTCTAGTTTTCTCTTAAATTATGTGTTCTCAATGTTTCCCTTATTTATATATAATTATTGCAGAATTAAAAAATAAATCCGTAATTTTAACAGCAACTAGATTAATCAGTTTCTGTAATTAATAAAAATATTTAATTTTATAACCTATTATGGGTGAATGAATATAAAACATATGTATTATAAAAATATGATTTGAACTAACATATTTTGTATTAAAATGATTAAAGCAACTATACTTACATAATCGAAAATACAGCATGGTACTATGTGGGTCAGCCAATTTCACTTATCTCGAGTAACCATCCAAGTAAACACAGACGCATACAGTCTTGCATGCGACCCTTTTGCATTTTCTGTCTCGACATCCCAACATCCCTTTCCCTCTCACTAGAGCTGCTTCGCTTGCATCTTTTTCGCTCTCCTTATTCCGAGTCGTTTTTGGCTACATACACACACACATACAGAGAGAGAGAGAGAGAGAGAGAGAGAGAGAGAGAGAGAGAGAGAGAGAGAGAGAGAGAGTAATTTATAAAGACAAAGCGTGCTTTTGTTTGTACACGATAAACAAACAAAATACTATACCGATTGTTCTGAAATTTGACGTATAGGTTCTTTATTATCTTTGGAAGGACATAGGCTATGTTTTATATTGAAAATCATTTTACTTTCATCAATAAGTTAACGGTTTTAGTAGTCAGTTTCACCAGCAGTCGCTGGGTGGCGTCTTGAATTACGAACATCAATTCAAAGTAGTCCCCTTAAAGTATTAATACCAGGCCAATTCAAATGAATGATTAAACAGCACCCGAACTCAGGAATCCAATGCCTGAGTAGTATCCTTCCTAAATCGACGGATCGCTACAGGAGGCCTTGCCACCTGATCAACGATCCGTAACCCCATCAGCCACCACCGGCCACTCCGTGCTTCGTTTTCGTACGTAAGCCTCTGCTCCCATGAAGGCAGAGCCCCTAAACTCACCAATTCCTCTCCCCTATCCACATTCCACCCCCTACACCGTTCCATTAATAATTTTATCCCAACAGGTATAAAATTCTCTGGGTAGGAATCCCTGCGGGGAGGGGTTTTAGTCGGTAGGCATGCGAGCAAAGGCTTCATGAATCCGACACTACCTCTCTTAGAGAGGTAACTTTAGAAGATTTCTCCTCCCCGCGTTACCAAAAAAAAAAAGATGAATGATTATATCCAACTTTGGGATTCGTATCCTAAAGAAGGTGTGACATTAGTCGGTATTATCGTTTTTGTTCTCCAGGTTAATATAACACTGCTCTCACACCTTATGGTTATCTTTTGATTTTTGTATATTTCATTTTCTCTTTATGTGGGAAAATCTCTCTCTCTCTCTCTCTCTCCCTCCATCTCTCTGTCTTTATTTCTCGCGACGATAGGTAAATTACAGTCAATTATTTATAGAAACATAGATTTTTATATAAAGAGTACTTTTTACTTCAATATTATTGAATTATTTATGAAATCGGTTAAATTATTATCTCGGTCGAAGTCGAGACGGGGGAAGCTAGTGTGTATATATATATATATATATATATATATATATATATATATATATATATACCGTCTCGTTCTTTCTTTCGTGACGTCTACGGAACAGTAGACCGAGTTCCGTCATGCGTGAGAGGCTCGCCCGGCGACCTCGAGCGGCTGCGCATGCGTGCACACGTATATACGTACTCGAATGCATATTCGTTCAGACAGAGAGAGGGGAATGAGAGCCAAACGGAATAATTCAAATTTGCACGAAAAGAGCGACGATATACAAGGCACCACCACATCTCTCGGTCTTGTTCCGTCTGACTGCCGTGCTTCCGGCTCCCTCTACCCTGCAACGCGCCGCAACGGCGTCATTTGCCCATTCGCCTTACTGTCTCTCGTCCCTCTCTTTTTTTGTCGAAAATTCAAGGCCGGCTTTTGAATGCACACAAGAACTGACGTCAATCGCCGATGCAGGCCAACTTGCTTTTCAACAGATAGTATGAAATAAAGAATAATACAAAACGAAAACTTTTTATTCTCTATATATATATATTCATATACCTTGGTTAATATTGCTTTTATAAATGATTAATATTTATTTCTAGGTATTGATGTTCACTATTACTCTATTCGTTAATTTAGTTGTGTTATATATCGTTTAATTTAAACACATATTCCGCAAGATTCAATTACTAATTATTTAATGAAATATAAATCTATAAAAATGCTTAGTCTTATCGAAAATATGATATGATTAGAAAAAAGTTACTCGTTCCGAAACGAAAAAAATCGATTACAATTCTTTTACAAATAAAAATTACTTGCAGAATTATTTATTCAGAATAGCAAGAAATGGAGTTTATCTCGTTTCGTGATATTTTACTAAATCCATAGAGCCTGGCAATCCATTAATATTTAGATTATTGAAAAATGAATAAAAAGTGAAAATGTATCTAAATCATAAAACGCAATTTTGAAATAAAATTGCACAAGCAGCAGAAATATATAATTTATTCGACCTGGCTAATACAAGTTGCTGCCTTTGCCAGAATTCAATTATCCTGGTATATTGACGCGATGATAGCCCCTTATTTCTTCAATACTAAGGTGCTCAATCATAAAGCCGTTGAAATAATATCAGTTTCGTATACAAATGCAATACGTGAAGGGCATCGATTATAATGTAATGGTAGCCATTTAATACTATAGATCGTATAAGTAACTAAACGACCTCTACGTATAGCACGAAAGACTTGAAAGCATACGGCAAACGGATGTTTTCCCTCTCAAGAACAAGTCCGTTCCTTCGCCCAGGATATTATCTATCAGTAGTTAAAAAATTCTCTCTCGAAACCTATAATTTTTCATTCGAATTTTAACGGCTTAAGCGCAAGTGAACCGCTGAACTCGGCGCGTCCAATTGCATTACGCTTAATTATGCGACCGGCGTCAGGCTCCCTTCGACATAATCATCAACATTCTCAACATCTACCACTGTCCTGGACGCACGAAATTTTCACGAGCGTCGCGTCGTGCGCGCAGAATACTGACGTGCAGAATGTACACGCAGCCGTAGAGAGTTATATCATATCAGCCCAGCAGAACGTCTTCCCGTGGAAAAAAGAGAGGCGCGCACGAAAAGCTCGGAGGATTCTTGCGCGCGCGCGCTCTGCCTCCTATCGACCTCGAGCGATCTGCGCGGGGAAGGGCGTGCGTAGGTAGCGCGGAAGAGAGGAGAGAGACCTCTTCCGCAGAGAGGTTAAGCAGGTCGCACGCCAAATGAACCATTCCCATGTATATTGCGGACGGATTTTACGCTCGCGGTCTTTCGCTGCGTGGAGATTTAAATTGTTTTTGGGGGGAGAGAAATTCTGTATAGGTACGCCGCCCCTCGTTACCCCACGGCATCCCAGCGGAATTATTATTTTAAGTAAAACTCGAGGCTTCCCTCGAACAATTCGGTGAAATACAATTCAAACGAAACGTTTCGGCGCAATACTCCTTTCTTTACGATATTCAAGTTTTTGCAGTATTCGCTTTCTAGTAGGTTCCTTCCCTGTTCATTGCTAATGACGCGTCTAATCCGCAATAATTTTTAATAGAGCGGTGAAGAAAAACGAACGAAACCCTTATGATTCGTGCCATTCTTCTATGAAACGCAATAGTTCGAAGAGGCGAATTGTTCGCCCTTCGACGCGGGTCTGCTGCGCGAATCCGGCCCACTGCGTCCGAATCCGAGCTCTACCGGTCTCGTCGTGCACCGCGCGGCTAAAAATAGCCCGGCTGAAACGAAAGGCCCGTCCGAAAGCCCGGCAAAACTCCACATATATGTGCATGCATATGAAAAGGGACGCGCGCTACATAGCCGTCGCGCATCGATAAGAATCAGGAGGCCGGAGCCCGCTCGAAATTCACTGCATTGTTATCGACGCGAGCTGCAGTTTCGCGATGGAGGGCCGCGACCTTGCGCGCGGGCGACTCCTCTCGCGCTCCTCTCTCGCCTTGGACGACGGCTCGGACAACTCGGCCCCCCGCAAATTTCGCGCTGCTTACGCATAGACGAGAGCTCCAGCGATGGAGGTGGTTTTGCGCGCGCTAAGCCGATTATCCGCGGCTGATTACGAAGCCGGAGACATGCATGTAGCTTAAAACTGAAGCGCTTTGGCAACTCCGGCAACTCCATGGCTCGCCTCTTTATTCAGTTCGTCTCCGACGCTTTTTATTCTACCTCTTTTTCTGATCGAGACACGGATCCGCGTAGGCGACTCGCGAAAGACGGTTAGCTCTTTCACTAGCCGTTTGTAGAGGACACTCCTGTCCTTCGCTATTTATGCGAGCCTGTTTATGGGTCGAGGCATTTTTGGAAAAAACATTTATCTGTATAATTTACGAGGAATAAACATTTAATTATTTTAATTAAATTTTATTGAATATTTATAATGCATTCTTAAAGTTCTGATCAAACTTGTCTTAAATCAAAACTTATATTTAATTATGGATAATTGTTCTAAATATTTTAATCAATGAAATTTATTATATTTTATAAAAAGAAATTTCACAAAAAAAATTAAATATTAACAATTTAATATCCATACGAATATAAATTTCTTAACTATGGCTCCGACAATAGCCAAGATTACTCTTGACATTATCCCTTCTCGTATCGAAATTCAAGGTTAATACCAAGAGAAGACTGTATAAAAAGTTTATATACAAGACCGGATCCTGAGACACAAGAATAATACTTATTGGCAAAATTAATTTTTTAAATATTGAAAAATCTCAGTTATGCCTACATTATATTATTTTAAATCTGCATTCTATTAGACACTTCAATTTTCTTTAAATATTCAAGATCATTAAACATCATTATATATCATTAATCCAGGTACATTATTGCAAGCGTTTATCTAGGCTCTAGAATACAATCAAATAAGAAAATCTTTACAATCAAGTTTGTCTAAAGTATTATTCTTATGTGCAATTATAGATCTACTTTAATTACAGCATATATGAAACTAGCTGTATATTAAACTAGAAATATTTGAGTTAACTTGTTATCGGTTTGGGATTTAGAAAATTAAAAAATTAAATGTCTAAATTAATAAATAGTTTTATCGGTCTTACAGCCTTTATACTATAATATATTATAATAAAATAACGACAGTCAGACTGTCCTTGTTGATAATCATCTCCAAAGGATTTCAAATAAAACTTAATACTTATAAAAATAAATTAGATTAAAAATTAAAAATAATAAAATAAGATAATAATAAAATAAAAGCAAATAAAAATAATGAAAATAATAAACTGAATTCTATGTTTGTGAAGGACAACCTGACTGTTTCCACCACCTTGAAATTAAATTTAAATTAAATATTCTGATGCTCATATATAGCTTACGAAGCATGTGGTACATCCGGGTTAAAAGAACATAGTTTAGATTTGTTACATTCTTTCGATTTTGAAAATGTGGATATTTTGGAACAAGCTACTAAAAATAAATAGAAAAGAGAAACTCTTGAAACTATCCATATTTTGAAAAATTCCAATAATGTAAATTTAATGTTAGAGTCGAGTAAATTGGGCAACACTTATCATTCCTTGTTAATATAGAATTTGTATTTCGCATTTAAGTTAAAGAAAAAAAGGGGGGTCCTATAAATGTTATACTAATAAATTTAGAGTGGGATGGGGTATATAAAGTAGCATGCTGGGTTGTTCAATTGAGTTTAGTTCCCGATGATGAACCGTAGCGCTTCGAAACGTCGGACAAGAAGGTGATGCTAAATTTAAAGTGGTGGGGGCAGTCAGATTTTCCTTCACTAACATAGAATATAGCTTCTTATTTTTATTATGTTATTTGATTTTATTATTATTTTAATTAATTAGTTTTAATTTTTAATCTAATTAAATTTAGTAATAAGTTTTATTTCAGATTTTACGGAGGTGAATATAAACAAGGACAGTCTGACTGTCATTATTTTATTATAATACATTATAGTATAAAGGCTGTAAGACCGATAAAACTATTTATTGATTTAATTCAAAACAGTCAACATAAGTACAATTTTTAACATTAATTAAATTTCTAATAATAGAAATAAAAGCAATATAACTATAACCATATTATTATACAAAGATAAATGATAGATCAGTTACAATCTCAATGCATTATAACTGCAAAATAAGCAATCCATCAGATGGAAGACTATAGGATAATAAGGATACTATAAATGATTTTGGTTCACTGAGGCCTTCTATAAATAAAAATGCACGTTATATCAAGTTATATTGGCAGTAATTACCACCATCGCTGCTCGTGTCACATCAGTTTTTTGAGAACGACTCTTTTGAAGTAAAAGCGATTTGTATTTTCAAATGAAAGATGTTTATTAAGAGATGAATTAAGAGAAGCTGAACTGTGCAAAAATCAAATCAAATTGAAAACATATATATATATATATATATATATATATATATATATATATACACCATTCTTTAAAATTTTATTGTATGATTATTATGGCCTTGTCATGAAGAAATATTACTCATTAAAGAATTTTCGTGGTCTTTAGAATATTTGTACATTCCTCAGTACATACTTTAAAGAAATACTCACCCCATTCACAAAATTAAAGTGCATACAGTACATTAATTGATGATCATTTTCAGATATCAAAAATCGGAGAAAGGCTTATCTTAGCAACATATATTTCTCTGCATTTTAATTACTAAACCTTAAATAATGTATATGATAAAAATATATCCGATTTCCAAAATATTCCATAAATTTACAAGGGCTGCTTTTGATTATATATATATATTGTGCTATATGAGATATAGCACAAATCTCAATATAAATCGTCCTTGTAATATTTACAATTATGTTAAAATAAAAAATTAGAGCTTAATTCCGTACTTATACACGCTAAAAGTTTAAAGACCGTTTAAAATGGCCAACGGACATTTATAATAAAAATAAAAATAATCATCGATATATGATATTGAGTGTAACCGTAACGGATAATAACTTGACATTATAAAAATGAAAAACATTTGCCGCGGATAGCACGAATAACAGGTTTTCTTGTAAAAATTCTATCAGAATCTCTTCTCCGATCGTTAAAACCTCATACTCATCTGCCTGCATTGGCGACATTATCGTTACAGACAATAATAATATAAAGTATATAATAATTAATAAAAGCTGAAAACAGTGATTGATAAGAACGTGTTGTACAAAATATTAGAGAGAAATATTTATAAATGATTATTTCAAAATATTTATTATCTACTTACTATATAACTACTAAAATATACATATGTGTATTATAGTTTTTGAATTATTAAAGAGTTGAGTATAGCGATTTCTGAATGATAAAAGCGATTGTGAAACTATGACTCATCAATGACTCTAAAACAATATATTTATCAGGATAATATGTAAACGCTTTGCAGAATTTACGTTATTGGTATAGATAAGAATTGATTTAAGGTTAAATGAAATTCAACCTTACCATCTTATGAAATTAATAATTAATGTGAAAGCGATTAATCGTTCGCTGATTTTATTTAAAATATACTATAATTAAAAGTATTTGAAAGAAGTCGATGAAAAAACAATAATATTTCGCTGCTCGTACGGATTCTTACCAAAGATTCTATGTCATCCAAGGCCACTAGTGCGGATTCCTGGGTTATTACGAATTAATATATATAACAAAATATGTAAGTAAGCATGATGTATGTAATTGTAAACTAATAAATATATGTAATTGATTTTATTAGTTACTGCGCTATGAAATGTATTTGGAATAGTTAGCATTAATTCCATTAAATATGTTATAAAAATATCGATAATTATTATAATTGCATAAAATTATGGGGCGAAAACGTCGGCTGGACGTGGATAAATTATACACTTATATTTATTTAAAAAAAATCATTTTTATACTATAATGCAAAGTACTTAAAAGAAACCTTTATCCATCATGCATATGTATAATACGTCGAAAGACGTATCAACATAGTGTACCCACAGCTATTCGCTTACATTGCTCGCACGCGTATACCGCCGCAACCAGTTGCAACCGACGCTTAATCATCTACTGAAAAACCTCATCTCAAACCGGAATGAGGAATGAGCTCTCTGCAGGACGATCGAGTGGTTTCCATTTTCCGCAGCAGCGGTGGTACTCGTGATTTTTTTCTGCACAGTACCTTGTGGACTTTGGAATCCGGTATTGCATAAGGCATAATGCCCGAAGTCGAGGATGCGCGTCTCTCGTCACGCGCTCCCAAATAGAAGCGGGAAAAGAAGCTTAGAATGTAACTCGTCGCTTCTTAGCCGATTCTTAGTTGTTCGAACGGAAAGGCTTGCGAGCTTCACCCAGCAGGGCTCGAAAGAAAACTAAACTTATCTATAGCATCGAATTGTATATTTATTTTTTTACATGACATTTCCCTGCTTGTACAATGTATATATACTGCGAGCAATCATCATCAATAATAATTAAATTTATTTTGTTTTCTTCTTGAATAAAAACTATATGCTAAACTAAATGTTAAAAATATCATAATACATATAAAAATAAATATAATGTCAGGTTTCAGAATAACGGATGTAAGGCGCGTGTGAATAAGTCTTGTGCAGAGAAACGACTATCCTGCACGCGCGCTCTGATATAAACCTTACTGAATCTAATGCTTCTGGCGTATATATTATATATATATATATATATATATATATATATATATATATATATACATGTACATATATACATGTATAGATACGTTAGAAAAATATACGATAGGGCTGTTGCCAATGCTAAAAAGGAAAGAAGGATGTTACATGGATCCTGCATTGGTACAGCGGCGATCGGAACGCGTTCCCGAACCTTCGCCCCCCCCCCCTAACTTCAGAGAAGCACAACCATCGAGCACTTCCTCTTATATTCTTGCAACTTCGTATATGCCAGGAATATATTTTAATTTAATAAAAAAAATTCATATACATATATACTATCAAAGAAATTTGATATATTTTACCTCTATAATTATTCCATTAGAATACAAAAATTACGAAATGTCTTTAAAAAGTTACAATTATCTTTTTGACTGTATTATGTGTTTACGTTTATATAGTTGATTTTGAGTGCGTAATTTGAGTTAATTAATATGCGGTACAGAATATGCGTTTCTCGATCTCGGCAATCTCGCAATATTATCGTTCAATTTCGTTTGCGTCCCCCACTGTATTCCCATGAAAATAACACTTCCAACTCTTTTTGCGCGTGGCCACCTTTTCCCTTTCTTCGCTTCTTGCATCTGGCGATCGTCTTCGTCGGCTACTGTTTGTTTGCCTCTCCCTCCCCCCTCTTATATAAGACTCCTCGTTTCATTCCCCTCTTCTTACACTTCAATTCCAATTTCGTATCTTTATCTTCCTTTGTCTAATACAACTTTACTATCGCTCTTCTACCTCTTATTATTATTAACTTTTATCGAATTTTTTACATATATAATATACTTCGTCTAAATCGGGGAGTCATTAAAAATAGCTGTTCACACTTCTCTTCCTTACGTTACATTATAATTTAGTTTTCTGCGGTTTTACGACTCCGTTAAAATCTAGCAGTACTTTTTGCCAGTTTCTTACTGACTAGCCGTTAAAATTTTGTTCTCTTACTTAGGAAGTCATTTATTGATCTACCATTGTATTCTTCCAATTCAAAACGAGTGTATTAGTCGAAATATTGACTTTAAAATATTATATTTAACTGACAATATGATATATTGAATTCTAGTTAATAATACGTTTACCCCCAGAAACTTAACTTATAATTTATGCATCCTAAATTTTGATTTAACATCTGTTCAAATATTTAACTTTTCTTAATACAAAATTCATTTAAATAATAGACATTTTGATCGAAATGACATTATGTTAAATTATACGTATTTAAATCAATTCTCTAGGAATAAGTGAATTTTCTATATGCAATTCCATAGTTCTACATGCAAATACTCGTTTGGGTTGACTAAATAAAGCATACGACTGTAGAAACATGTATAGTTGACTTTAAATAAAAAAGTACACAATGCGTGTTTGATGATCAAATAAATGACATGGACATATATAACACAATACATTAAGTGAAATAGAATATGATAAGTTACAGAAACATTCTCTCTCTCTCTCTCTCTCTCTCTCTCTCTCTCTCTCTCTCTCTTTCTACACACACACACACACACACACACACACACACACACACACACACACACACCAGTGTGGAGTTTTGTTGCTTTCTCCCATCTGGCGCCTCCCCAGGTTGCGGATAGGGGATGGCTCGCTATAATTTGTAGAGGGCACTGAGGAAAAAAATACTCAGGGCGGACAGAAAAAGCTAATAGGGAGGGCCTCCCGAATTGAAGGCCAATTATGATTAATGTTTGGTATAAACAAGGCTATACCCCAGGGAGTAACTCCGGCAAGACCGGTCAATCTCCTCACCGATTCCAACAGAATGCAAGCCTCTATAGTCGGTGGTAGCCCCTCGGATTCTGGGGAGGGCAAATCAAACATAATCATAGATAGTACACTGGGTACTAAAGGAGATGTCATGATGGATCAAGAAACAACGGATCGAGAAATCTCTATCACGCGCAGAAACAATCACCTGGAGCGACACACACACACACACATACACACACACACACACACACACACACACACACACACACACACACACACACACACACACACACACACACACCCACACACCAGGATGAATTAGGCTAGCTGATTCTATTTGAATTTGCAGAGGATGAGCACCGAACCCCTGATCACTTGTTGTGGATGGGGGAGGTAGGATAACGTCATAAGAAGAGCCGTTAGGAGCCGTATAGGCTAACTAACAGCCCCGCCGAAGTAATATTCCCGGATAGTTCCGGCGGGATGCTGGTATCGAGAAGCCACTAGTGCAGAGCTTGCTCTGCCTACGCCTACAAAAAAAGAAAAAAAACATACACACACACATACGCGCGCGCGCGAGGTTAGACAATTAAGTAATGCGACAAAATTCAAAAATCGAGTATATTTAAAAATTAAGGTACATCGCTTCGATCCCCTTCAAAGCAGTTCCCTCCCGCATCTATACACTTAGTTCAGAAAGATTTCCAGTTTCGTAACAATTCTGGAACACGTCTTGTGGGACCTCTTCAAGTACCTTCGTTACAGATTCTTGGATGTCTTGAACGGAGTCAAAATGTCGACCTTTGACGAGTTTTTTTTCAATGGGGAAATAGGAAAAAGTTACAGCGTGACATGTCCGGTAAATAGGACTGTTGTGGTAACGTTGAGATATCTTTAGACGCCAAAAACTGAGAGACACTGAACGCACAATGCCAGGAAGCATTGTTGTGATGCAGAACCCAAGTCTTCGCGATCTCTGGACGCACTCTGAGCACCCTTTTTCATAATTTTTCGTCTTTGACGCTCTCACGGCCTTTTTTAAAATCGGCGTACCACCGAAATACATGACTGGCTCAGGACATGACTTCCATATGCTTTAAGCAGTTTTTCATAAGTTTCTGTTGCGGCTTCGCCGAGTTTCGCACACAATTTTATCGTGCACCGTTGCTCTAAATTTCTCTATTCCATTTTCGTGATATGTACTACTCGCGCGTTGTTACAAAACACTAAAAAGCTAGCGAAGAAATGATCGTACAAGGATTGTGAAGGTTTCAATCGATACAGTAGGCATTTGCTATTATCGTGGCGAAGTCACATGTTGGCAGTGTTACCACACCGAGAAATAAAATCTGTCTCATTACTTCGGTTCACATCTTTTGGATTTTGCAACACCGTCACTCCCTTGGATATGATGTATGATTGAGCGGACTTGCAATACTGTTTCTTAAGAACAGGTCTATTTCTGCGTTGATACATGCGGTTGCTGTAAAATAACAAATAAATTTTTTTATCACCGTGTATACGTATTTTAAGATCCATCGTTTAATGCTCGAGTTTAACTTAATAATTAGATAATTAGATGATTAGATGACTGCAGAATAATAATATTAATGTCAAAATCTAAAATTAAAAATCGCAATGACATATTCATCAGTTTAAGTTGATTCTATGAAAATAACATTTGAAGCGCACTCACATAAATAGAAAATTACATATTAATCTACATATCCTAATATATTGTTTATATTATTTTATTAGATAATTAATGGATTTTTGAGTAAATAAATATTGACAATTTATAATTTAACATATAATCATATGACAAGCTGTATTACAATCCATATTTATCGATAAAACTTTTAAAAAGTAAGATAAATATATAATTCGTGTACAATATTCGGAAAAGATGATAAAAATATAAGCATCGAGTTTTAATAACGGGATAAAAAAATTAGGCGCCGCAACATTTAACAATATATAGATTATTGAAAATAGAAAAAGACACCTTGAGATATGTCTTCGCCTGCAAACAATTTGTAATTATCGTCTAGGAAACACAACTAAATAATTGAGTAAGAAAAACATCGCAAGAATATACGAATTAAAGTCTAATGCAAATGTTACGATACAAAGTTCTATTTTATAACGAAGATAAAAGCGTTAATATATTACAGTTTTTAGAATTATAGAGTATATAGAAATTCCATTAAGTTCCAATTAAATAATTTTATCAATATAATGCTTACTAATTAAATGAAAATGTATAAATTTTCATCAGAAATCCTCGTACATTCAGCCTACGTTCCCAGAACCAACTTATAATTGCATATGAAAATAAACTGCATATTAAAATTTAAATTAATATATTGTATTTACGGCTAGAAAAATGTTAATAATATGATTATTACACTAAGAAACAAAGTTTTTAATTTGCAATCGGTAAAAGTCAGTGAGCGCGCAAAATGACTGCCCGTGAATTAGTAGACTCTATGTTCCGTTTCTTTGTCCAGCCCGTTATCCCGCCTCTTCCATTCTATATCCAGTTCTAAACGTTTCGAGTCTGGCCGACATGGCCCAGGTTCTCCTACCTCAGTCACTCTACACTTCATTCTCCTCGAGCGACGCCTTGGCCTCTGGTGCCTATTTTCATCATCCTCCTTCTCCTCCTCTTGCTCCTCCTCTATCTGCCCTTCTCTCCTCTACCGCTCCTTCTTTGGCACTCTTCTATTTCTCTAGATTTCAAAGCTACCCGAACAGGTTTCAAAATCCCGCCCAGGGACGAAAAAAATTGGAGACCATCTCCGTTCCTCCGCCCCCCGTCCCGAGAGGCGTGCGCCTGTTTTTTACATTTTTGCCCGCCATCTCTCTTCTTCCGTTCCATGACTTCTGTTTCCTCGGCTTCTTCCTTCTGTCCGACTTATCCGCCCCGACAGAATTATTTGCGGCCATTCTCGATTTCTTCTCTTCTTTCGCGACTTTTTTTCTCTATTTCGTGCTCGTCCTTTTTTCTCGTTACTCTTAGCTCGCATAACCAATGAATTCGTAAAGGTAAAGTCGGCTGTTGGAGGCAGCAGTCCAGTCGAGGAAAGTGCGTGGCGTACGTTAAACTCGAGAACAAAAGCTCGATTGTAATCGAGACTGTTTTCTGTTAAGAATTGTCTTCTCTGTGAATATGCGCACTCTTTTCTTTATGCAACAACGAGACTTTTAGGCGTTAAACATTATTGCGTTAAAAACAATGAGTAAGTCACTAGATGGAACGGGTGGATCGGTCGCTGTCCTTTATAGAAAAGGGGAAGTTATATAGTAATTACCTCGGTAACTACGTAAAGATTACGTAGAAAAGAATTTATTACCTTTCTCACTGCACTGTGTGTATTTTATCTAATGAATTGAGAATAATAAAAGTAAACATCGTTTGTTTGTTCGATTTATTGCTCGTTTATCTTCGACATTCACAGCGACAATATGAGGAGTCTCATCGCAAATCAGCCGAATATCGAGCCGTAAATCATCGAGTCACATATGTAGTAGCAAATAGGCCAGTTCGTAGAGAGTGTCGGCAGGCTCCTCCCTTGCACTCGGGCATCGTTCATCTCGCTCCCTCGCCGATTTTCACGATTCGCGCGTGCTCGGGCGCTCCGATAGACAGCTAATGCGTCGGCACCGCGACAACTGGGTCACGTGCTCCGCTCCCGCGTGTGCGCCCCCTCTCAGAGGGAGCGAGCGCGCGAGAGGCGCGCCTTAATTAAAACGCGTCTGAGCGAGCTCGAAGGGAGAGGGGAGAAATTTCTTTCGCCAACAATCGGCACTTCATTCAAGCATAATTAGCCTCGTCTGTACTCGAGATTTCGAGATTGCCGACGGATCGAGCTCTTCTAAATTACTCTCCCCCTCTCTCTTTCTCACTAGCTCTCTTAGTACGCTTTCAACCTCATTTGCATCGCCTTTTTCAATTGTAAGATATGACTTAGACAGGTTCTCTTGCCGTCTGGAGTTTACTTTTTGCGGGTGACAGTGACGAGTTGTAATACGTCATACCTTGTTTACATAGTCGACTAGTGGGACTATAAGAGCAATTTTGAACATAACAATGAAATTTACTATGTTTAAATGTGGCAATCAATGGTGCGTCCAAAGTCTTATATACAAAATTGAATATGTACGAAGCTGTAACTTGCTAAGTCTTAGCATGTGAATCGCTATCATTATAAATGAAATATATAGAATAAGAGTAACTTAGAGTCACTGGTAATAACTAAAAACTTCCAGCCGGCTGAGAAACGAATCGCAGGGAGATATGCCGCTCGATCAATTAATCGGCATTAACTAAAAAGTGCTCCTCCTGTGTATGTATGTATAAACGAAAAAAAAATTTTACATTATCAATAGATCTGCTATAAATAGGTGATATTAAAAAGTTAGCAACGTAATTCTATAACGCGTCCTGTTAAATGGGAACGATCTTGCAAAATTTTAAAAAGCCACAAGTGGACGCAAGCGATCGAGCACGCTATAGGCATACCGCATCGACATACAACATATATGTTAGAGAAGAGAAGAGAGAAACAAAGTGTAAAGCGGCAGGCGGCGCACTGCAATTACGCAAGAGATAACACAGAAGTGGGAGAAAGAGTCGAATGCTGAAAGAGCTCGTAAATCGTGGCAAAGCCACTCGCAACACATCCTCCATTCTAACGCCGAGTTCAGGGCCATGCATTACTCGGCTCTATGCGCTTTCCCCCTGAATATCTCTACGCTGAGTCTCGAGCTAACTCGGCGCCGCGGCTAATTCAAGTCCTCGACGACGTCTTGTTGCTTTCTGGCAAGCTATCGAACCATTGTCTAATCCCTCTCCCTTTCCGTCCTCCGTCTCTTGTTCGGTAGTTATCGAGCGGTCGAGCGCTAAATATATCGGTGCTGCCATCGAACGGCACGATTAGTAGTTAACTATACGTTTAATTTAAAGTCCCTCGTTCGTCAACCCGGAAGACCTATCGAAAGCTCTTCCGAAACTGTCATTTCTGGAAATAGTTTCGTAATGCTCCTGAATAATTTTTGCTTAAAATCTTCTTTTTCCACTTTAATATTGAACACTTTAATATTAAACAATATATATACTCAATAGAAATCTCCTATCCCTCAATATTCAAAAATATCGCATGAAAACAAAACTTACAGCTTTCACAAGCTGATTAAATATAAAAGTGGAGAAAATTTTGAAATAAGTGAAACTTACGTATGTTTCACTCTAGATCATTTACTGCATTCGTTAATAGGATCATGGGTGGTCTATTCCTAAAAAAACTAAAAATATTCCAAAATGAAACAAAATCTTATGAGGTGCAAACGACAAATTCAGCAAAAAATAAATTACTTTTTTCAGTTTGCACTTTGTAGATGAATGATTTACTTGGGTCTACTGATACTTTGTTCTCATGATTTTCTTCATACGTCTCGAAATAAATCACTGGCTACTCTGCTGACGAGCCCCACAAATGATCTAAGGCGTACATTCTAATCACGTACATGCCAGTTTTACTTAATTGTTACTTCTTTTTCAATTTACTCAGTCTCTAAAGGCCATTTTTTTATTATTATCATTTTTATTATACATGACGTGTAAAGTTCCATAAATTTTTTTTTTAATTTATATAATATTCATATTTTTAAGAGACTAATCTCGATTTTATAAAAATAAAAACAAGCTAGTAAATCTTTTAAAAATATTTTTTGATTACTTAGTTTCTATTTGTGTATTTTTTTCATGCACGCGATTTTAATATAGAGCGGAGATATCAATTATGTCAGAGAAGCCTAACAAATTTCAAAAGATTTTTATAAAATATTAAAACTTCACACTACATTCCCCGGTAGAAATGCTAATGGTAAAGATATTCTATTTTCCAACTAAGATAGAGAGCGATGTAGTTGGAGCTGTCTGTGACGTAGTGCGTGAACGTGCGCATGCTCAGTCGCGGCGCCGCGATTTCGATAAGGAGAGATAAGCCGCCGCCAGCCATCGCTGATGACACGCGTAAAAACTTGTTATAAATATTGCATTTTAACATAAACATAAAAAGAGCTGTTTTTGCTATTTTGCAATAAATAAATACGCCGCCGATGGGGTACGATCTCGACAATTTAGGGTCTTATTCTACACATCCTCAGCTATCATTTAATGCAAAAAATAGGCGGTGGAGAAAATGTTGAATCAAAACCCTAATTCGCCTGGACTAAAGATCATTTTTTATCATTTGCGGGGATCTCCAGTCACCAGACATGCAGTGTGTGCACTCTCCATAAATTAAAGCTCCGATATAAACTCCAATTCACACGAATTTTAAAATTATTTCAAAAAACAATAAAATTATATTATTTATTCAATTTTTTTTATAAATAAATAGAATAATATCTTTAATTAAGTAACAATAATTGAAACAGCTATAAGATAAAAAACATAATGTTTTTGAAGGTCTTTCATCAGTAATGTTGTCATAATTTAAGCAGTGAAAATTATTTTTAGATAAATGTATACTTTTGATCTTGATATTAGTTATTTCTTGAAACGTTCTAATGCGTGTGCGTGTGCTGTCTGAGCAACCGAAACTAACTGCAAATTGATGTAATAGCAGCCTAAATTTAATTTATTTATCCAATTGTATATAAATCTACTTTGTTGATATTGAAAAATGCCAAATCAAAATGTTGATGAAAACCAAAAGAATAACGATCAAAGAAAGTCTATTGAATAATATTTACAGTTTCTTTCTGAATAATAAAAATCTTTTAGGTTTGACAATTTGAATTTTCTAACTAATATTTACAATCAAGATGATTATTTACTTGAAATTAAATCCTTTTCTTAACGTTTGAAATATTTTTATTAATAGTTTGTCATAGTTAAAATAAGAAAATGTTCAAAGCCATGTTGCTTTATAAAAATCCTTCTGCAGCACCTATGCATCATGTACCATAACCCTGATATTATAATAATAATAATAATAATAAATTATAATAATAATAATTTTTGTTATAATACTTCATATATCTCATGCTATTTTGAATTACGCGCATATTGCATTGTCGAACGTCGTCTGTCAGCTCAGCTGTACGGCAGATATTGTACTTCCAGCAACACACAATGGCATCGCTATTGTAATTAAATATCTCCTCAAAATTACCATTGACACTTTACTTTCAAGATATTATTAAAATCTTACGTATCGTATCCCTGGTAGAATTGCATTCTATTTTTAAGGTATAAACAAGGAATTTTCAAATGAAGATACCTAGTAACAGGGTATCTTTGTTCGGTAGTAAATAGAAAAACATGTAACGTTTTTTATGGTCATTCCGGCCGATTTATAGTTACTTTTTTTCAAACTATTTTTTCGGTAATTAAGGCCTATAATAGTTAGTTTCATATCAATGTATTTTTGGTTATGACTAAACTTTATCTTAAAACAAGGTTCAGCTAGGTATAACATATAACCGAGCCAAAAAATTGATATCGTTATTATACTTTCTTATATAAATTCATTGACTTTAATCATTATTTTAATTAATTAATTATAAATGTATATCAAGTTTATTTCGAAAATTTTAAAGTAACTTATAAGTATGTTGGTTCTACATATCTTATACATCTAAATACATATACAACGCATTGACAATAGCTTACACAGTCATATACAATATATGTAATACTTATGTGAAGACATAATCGGGCTTATATACTAATCAAGATAATGTTTTACCACGTGCGGCAATGGGAAATCATCAGACATGCCGTATGAACACTCTCCATAAATTCAAGTTACGAATTATAATTATGACCTCAGCATGATTTTTAATTTAACAAATTAATTTTATTTTATAAAATTTCAAAAATTTGAAATAATATTATTTCTTTTATAAAGAAATAGGATAGAATTACTAATTAACAACCAATAATTGAAGCCGGTATAAGACATCAAAAAATAGAATTTTTTAATTAATTGCTTCATTCGAAATTTTAGATAATAAATAATAAAAGGAAAATATGTATAATTTTTAAGATAACAAAATTGAAAGAAAAACAGACTATATTATTACTGTGGAATTGTTTTAAATTATTAGTTTTCATATCTTATGATTTTTCTTTCCTTAAATCAACAACATGATGTTATAATATTATATAAATATTAATTGTTAAATAAATTGCTCATTTACTAATCAGTAAGAAGGTTCAAAATAACCTAGTTTCTACCTAGTTTTTAACTAGTTTTTAAACCTAGTTGCTACCTTTTCCTTAATTTTATTGACAACGTTCACATTTTGCATTCTAAGATTTACCCTGTTTATAGCCACAATGATTGATTCTATATTTACTACCTAGTAACTACTTTCCGGCCTATTAAAAATTGTTAAATTTCTAGCAGGCATATTATCGATATTAAGATCATACGTATCGTATGATGTTCCTTTTATTAGATAAATCATATAATATTATAATATTGTAGAAATATTAATATTTTCGATTGTAGTAATTGAAACTTACATAAGAATTAAAATGTTCATTTACTAGCCAGAAACAAGGTTCCAGTTTTAAGCCTAGTTTCTACCTCTTTATTAATTTTACTGACAATGTTCACATTTTTCATTCACGCTTTGCCTAATTTTAAGCTATGATATTTGATCCTTTCTTTAATACCTAGTAACTACTTTCCAACCTATTGAAAATTGTTAGATTTCTACCAGGGTTAGCATTCTTAAATAAAAATCATAGTTCACAGAGTTCAAACACATATTTCGAAAGTTGTCTCAAATACTTAGCACGATTTGTGAATTTATCTTTATGATTTAGAGCAGCAGTCATTTAATACATCAAATTTTAACGTGTTTAGAGTTTCGGCTGTATCAGAGCGTTGAGGATTCACTTCGATGTATTATGCAACCATCTCAAAGTCCTAACTAGTATCTAAGGCTAAAACTTACGATATTATTCTTGTACTGTAAAGCTTACGTAATATATAATAAAATAGAAAAAAGCTCATCTAAAACTATTTTTTGTCTGGGTTTCGCAATCGTGATAACGTCTGTACTATTAGGCGGGGTGTGTCTAAACTTAAAAAACTATTCACTTTCCATTTATTTGAGACCATTACCTTTTCGAAATTATCCTAAATAAATGGGCGTGGGAAATTTAAGTGCAAGTGTTATACAAATATTTAACAAGTAGCATGAGGCACGCGGAGTTTTATAATTAATTTTCGAAAATTTATGAGACCTCTTTGGATACCATGAAGAAACATAACTTAATCAAGAGGCCTACGATGGTTCGCTCGCTAGAGCGAAGGACTAGAAACTTGGTGATTCGAATTCAAATCCCGGTTTCGACCGATGGACACAAGCACCGCTGTGATAATTTACATGTGCTTTGTTTTTACAAACACCGACATTTGGAAGCATAAATAGAGCGACGTTAAATAACATAAAAAAAAAATAACTTAATCAACTTTTCTATATCTACTTTCGGTTTCTTAGTTCAGTGATGTTGATTGTAATTTTAATATCAGATTATACAGAAAAATAGATTACAATAATCGTTAATTCTAGTATATATCGTAATAAAATTGGAAGGGAAAAATATTAGCTAAATTTTTAAATAACTATGAGACTTCTGTCGAAACCGGGATGAGCTTTTAATAAATATTGCTTTTTACTACTATTTCAATATATTTAAAATATATTTGCTCAATGTAATAGTAAAATATGAAATTTAATCGAATAAAGTAACTTCTATTTTAAATTATTAATTCGATTTTGTTTCTCCAATCCTTTAATAATAATTCGAAGGATTGCAGACCAAATCATTTTTTATTTCACATAAATTTAAGGATGTCGCTATGCTACCGACATTGGTTTTGTGATATTTATTCTTATACTTATATATTCAAATAAGTGTTAAAATATCATTTTTTATAAATTTTAGAATCAATGATCAATCTCTAGAGGATAATCCAGAAATAACTAACACAAGTTTTTCAAATAAGATTTTATTTATCTTAGTTTTTTAGTAGTTGGTTGAACAAGTATCATAATTTAATTTTTCGAAATAATTATATAAGTATAATGATTTTAATGTACGGTTTGGAAAATAATATGAGTTAAAAAAATATTTTATGTACATGCGTAGTTTATTTATTGTTTGAAAATTAAAAATTATACTTATCTCGTCTGTTGTGAATTAAATTAATAAATATTTTTATCGCTTTTATAGTATTTAGACAATAATATACTACAATTAATATGACGTCAGTTAGACTGTCCTTGTGTATATTTACTTCGGTATAATTTGACATAAAAATGGCTATTAAAATAAATAATTAAAAAAATAAAAAGTGAAATGAAAATTAAACTAAATTAAAAATTAAAAAAAAATACAAATAATCTATATGTTTAGTTAGTGAAAGACAGACTTACTACTTCACTAGCTTATTTACCTTTGATACTGTCCAACGTTTCAAACTCATTCATCTTCAGGAATGAACTAAAACTAAAATCAAAAAATCCAATCATGTTATTATTTACACCTAACCATGATATTTATATAATATTTGATTAACTTTTACATTAATTAAATATTTCTTTTAGTTCATTATGTTCGTTTAAAAATATTAATAATGAAAGTAAAAGTAACAGGTTATTTACATTAAAAATCATATTTACTGATCTGATACTATAGATTATGAATATGTAAGGTCTCTGCAGAAACTTTCGAATTGACCTCACACAAGTTTCACTCAAAAATTCATAAAAGTTCTGGGGCGAACATCCCATTATTAAAAGCTGCACGTCTTATCGCTACGCCCTTCGCTCATACAACCGTACTACTTAATAATTCGACAACGCGCGGTATAGTTACCATCAATTCATTCTCACAATCCATTCTCGGTAGTACCTTTCTTAGTTAAAATTAATAAGCTACCGCAATAAGGGGTTGATCGAACGCACGCTCTTTCCTACAATAATTATTGTCGTTTTGCAAACAACCACCACGATGACAATCGTGTCTATCGTTTCTCCGAGCCTGCTCCAAAAACTTTTTCAAAGCTATTACATAATTGAAAGCTGGCGTTTAAAAAAACCAAAGGTAAAGTAACACGGATCAGAGATAGAAAAAAATCAACCCTGAAACACATACAATTCGTCTAGTAGACACGTAGAAGCGCTTGTTTGTCATTTATTTCGACTCACAGATATCTCAAGTTTTATACGTACTATAGACAATATAATTTTACTCTGCCCTTCCATTTTCTTCTTCTCCTGCAAGTCTCAACTAATTAAAGGGCAACGAGTCACGATCCTGAATACTTTATGTCACGATTATAATTGATTATTATACCTTTCCCCCTATTTCCATCTTAAATGAAATTTAAAGAGCACGCGCGTATGGCTGTACTTTTTATTTATTATATATTTATTATACGAGTATATGTATATGTTCTTTGGCAAGTTTCTTCGCAGGTATTTATGCACCAATTTCTAATTTTTAATAATCTTACTGAAGATACTAGAAAATTCTACCGTGATTTATTACTTTCTAAATCCATCTAAACCTTCAATTTAATTGTAAATCAATTTTCAGTTATTATGTCAAATATTGTTAATTTATAGATCATTTTTTTTATTTACATTTAAGGTAACATTAACCATGTGTGGTCATGAGTAACCGGATGCTCTTGGGTACAAAAAATACATTTTGTTTTTTCAATCGTACATAGTTATTAATAGTTGTATATATTATATCTTGACGAATTCTATTTACATATTTGCGCTTTTCTTATAGATAAAGAGTTAACTGTAAGGTAGGGTGTGACATAGTACACGGAATTTGTTTCTAGTGTGTAAAATTTCGAGAAGTGGTTAGCAATTTATTGAGTAGCGTTAAATTAAATGTGTTAAACCAATTTTTTAAATATAATTTAGTACATTATAGTGTGAGTTTGTGTTTCAGAAGACCTTGGAGAGAGCGATGGGGATGTTGAATATTTTCCTTTCCTTGTCGTACATTTTGCAGCGGCATAGAATATGCTCAACCGTCATTAGTGCGTTACAGGTACTGCATTTTGGTTTTTTACTATTACATAATCGGTTTTTTCTGCTCATAGTGGAGATTTTGCTTGGTTCGAATAAATTAGTTTTTATTTCCTGTATTTGTGTTTTTTCGTTCTCTGTCCATATTTAATTCCAATATGTTTCTATCGATTGTAGTGCAGTACTTTTTGCGTCATGACAATATATTCGCGGTGTTGTTATATTTTCAGGTTTTAGTAGTGCTGCTTCTTTGGCTGCTTTATCGGCAATACTGTTTCCAGTGATTCCAGAATGCGCAGGTATCCATATGAATTCAATTTTAGTAGTTTCAATTTGAGCTGCATTAATTCATAATTAATTTCATTAAATTGTTGGTGTTGGGATTGCGCAGTAATTGTGGTACGTTTTGGGAATCTGTACATATAAAACCGAGGTGCGGTCAAACAATTTAGCATGTCTGATAGCACGAAGTATTGCAAATGCTTCAGCTAACAAAGTAGAGAATTCATCTGGAAGTTTGAATTGAAGTTTTGATCTGAAAACATTACTGCGGATCCAGTTCCTGTGTGTGATTTAGATCCATCAGTAAATAAATATGTACTGTTTGTATTTCTATTTTTGAAGTCGCTAAAATTACTTTTTATTTTATTTTGATTTAGTTCCTGTTTGTTGCTATGAAATAGATTTATTATTGTAGGTGGTTTGAAGTGCCACGGGGGTATATACTTGTTTATTTTTGGGACTATATTGTATAGGTTTATTTTGATAGTTTCTGCGTATTTCCAAATTCTAAAGTAAAAAGGTTTTCATAGGTTAGGTTTTCTTTCGAACTCCTTTATTTGTTCTGTATTAAAAGTGTATGTAGGCTGGATTTTTGGATGTTATTTTTGAAGCATATGAAAGGCTTAGTTGCATTGTCCGGATATGGAGCGGTGGCAGAATGGATTCACTTAGAACTGCATTAGCTGGACTCGTTTGGAAGGTGCCGATGGCAACTCTTGTGCTTGTGTTGTATATGGAATCAAGGACTTTTAGTGTAGATTTTGTTGCTGAATCGTATACTATTGAGCCGTAATCTACTTTGCAACTAATTAGGGCCGTATATATCTTGATTAATACTGAGTAATCAGCACCCCAGTTTTTTTCAGCATTCATTTTCATAATATTAAGTTTGCTTACGCAGTTATTTTTGAGCTGTTTGATGTGTTCCAATCAATTAATTTTGCAGTCAAATATAAGTCTGAGTAACTTATCTTGATAGTAATTGGTAGCTTTTGTTTGCCAAAAAAGAGGTTTAAATCACGATTAGTGATTTTATATCTCTAAAAAATGGTGATTGTTGATTTGGAATGGGAAAACTTAAATCCACTTTCATTTGAGAGTTTTATGATAGTATTTAAGATAGGCTGTAGAAGTTTTTGTATTTTTACCAGCCTGTTTGACGACTCTTCGAGAAGTTGCTCTTTTAATTTTGTAGTTAAGTTGGCTTTCGTATGTTAGGTGTTTTTTATATTGATTAAATACCCGCTTGTACTCCCTTATTGATTTTTCGCACTAGTCATTCCACCATGCAGTATTGAAATAATTTTTAATCGCTATCAGTTTTTTATTGAGTTCATTTGTGATTTATTTTTAGTTCGACATCTGAAGACGTATTTTTCTCGGCACAATACAGTTCCACTTTATTTTCGGTTTCATTGAAATTTCCCCCCTTACGTTTCGTTTTTGAATGGTAATTATTTGTGTTTTTTTTTTAATTTCAACTTGGTTTTCGGAATCGTGGGAACTTATTACTGAGTGAGTTCCTGTATTGGTTATTGTAGTTTTATGTGGTACATTATTAATAGATTTTTTAGCATTGATGTCGTCAATATTTTCTATTTCGTAGTGCTCATCGATTTGCGTAGTTCGAGTTGTTCTGTTTGGAGTATTGTTTACTATCTGGGATAAGTAGCTATTGTCACTTAAGTTTATCTTAGGAATTTCTGTGTTTACTTTAGATTTTATATAGGGACAATGTTTAGCTTAACGCCCTTTTAGCTTACACGCAAAACACTTTAAGATGTCCGTGACCACAAGTATATAATATTTGTTTTCATTGTATATAATTTTAAATAAATCGGGAATAAGTTTCACATCGCTTGGATCGACATAAAATTGACGCCTGAAGCTAGAGAAATGACTACAGTCGCCTTTAGAAATGGTTGCTTTTAATTTAGAAACAGCTCTTTTGACTTTTAAAACGTCTACTATATTTTCTAGTGCAAAATTTCGAATGCCCGGTGATACGTTAAAGAAAATTCTTTTTTGCCTTGATTTGAGCGGTCTAATTGGAACTTTATTTTGATTGATTATTATAAAATCATACTTATCTGTTAATTGATTTACAAGTTCTTTATCGGATAAATATAGACATACTCTGTTATTCGATATACTTGATGCATATAGTATGTTTTTCGGTTATACCAGATCTTCTATTGCACAGGTTTAGTCGGTCAATGTAAGTCCTTCGATACAGTCTAAAATAAGTCCTTGTTCTCGTGTGGGTATTAAGTCGGTGACGTTTGGATAACTAGTGGGTTCTTTAACTTGGAAGATAATTATATTTTTCGATGGTGATTTAGATGTGGAATAACTAGGCGAATTTGGAGGCGTATTGAAGCACTCGCGTCTGTGCGGGCGTCTCGTAACTGAGCCTTATAGGCTCTGATATACTCATTGAGCGTATCATGACAACCAAAATATAAATACGTTTGTTCGTGTGAAAGTCTCGGTGAGAACTGTCATAGATCATGTATTTATTTAGAAATCAAAATTAAATAAGATAAATAAATATTCTGTTATGATGGATTTTAAAAAATTGAAAACTTGTACATAAAACTTCTAGAAATAAAAGTCTATGCAGATAACCTGCTTGAAAGCAACATATTATGTAGATAGTTATTTATGGAAAGCGACAGTGCATATTTCAATCGCATAATTATAAAATAAAAATAAAAATCCTAATAAATTCATATTCAGGTATACGTATAATATTTTTATATCAGCACTTCAATTCGACTGCTGGAGAGTTTTTAAGTTTCATTACCTCGCATATTAAAGAATTGAGACTGTTCGAAAGTGAAATTTGAATCTATTCCTAGTCTTAATTTAAAGACCGCATACTAATATTTTGACCAATGCATCCTCTTAAACCTGTTGCCGTACCTGCTCAATTTGCGAACATGGAAATCGCCGACGTGATCGAATAGGAGGCTTGGATCTTTCCGAGCAAAGAAGACGAAACTCTTGTTCAGAAGAGACTGATTTCCCAGTTACCAAAACAGCGCAGGCAACCCCAACGCGCGCGGCTGCTTGCTTTGCTTATATATATATATATATATATATATATATATATATATATATATATATATATATATATATGGGAGCCTCCCTGGAACGGCTGGCGGCTGGAAAGCTCACTCGTGACTAATTCGCTAGCTCCGCGCCTACACGCCTCAAGCACGCACGCACTTACGTAAATGAGAAAGGGAGCAATCTATGGGGTTTGTTCTCGTTTCCCCTTTTATTCTTCGATTTTCTTGACCCGGGAATCGGCCTAGCATTTGCACTCGGGCAGTGCTTTTAAAGCTGCAATTTATCCTTTTCGGTGTGAAATGATATAAGTAGGAAATGTTTTGAAACATCTTAAAAAAATATTTATTGCTTTATACTGTATTTGTCACGGCACGTGGGCAGATGATTTAAGAGTGTAATTACTTTTAATGAATATTAACCTTTAAAGGGCCGAAAAGCCGATATATCGACTCAACAACATAATGCTAGGATACCTCGTTGTCCTTCAGTAAATTTATACGCTAAGTTCGTATCTGAAGTTGGTTTGACCTTATCACTTCAGAGTCATGTTCAATGAAGGTCCTTTGAAGGTTAAACCTAGCAATATGGTTTGAATCATTGCAAACGATATATCTTTATGTTCTTGGAGTCACTGAGTTTGGGTTTTACGTCATTTTGACCTCAAATAAAAAGAGAGATGAAGATTTCTGTATTTCACCTTGAATTCATATTTTACCGAACTAAAAATTTTTATTGACCCTCCAGGACCGGAGAGCCGATATATCGGCTTGGTCTATGATAGGACCATAATACATAGTTGATGGGTAATACAAGATATGAATTTGGCCACTTTCAAGGGAGGCTTCGATACCTCGAAACCCTGCCCTTTACAGGTGAAGATCTTATATAACAGTTGACAAAAATCCAAATTTACGTAATATGGAAACGTTCCGTAGGTAATATTGTTAACTTCAAGGAATATTTGAAAATGAATAATAAAATTTTCAATGAAGGTAAAACAGAGTTTGTAGCATACGAAAAAAATAGTGATTTGTGCAAGATGTCTAAAAATGTATTTCGTTAAAATATTATACAAGTGTATCAAAAATACGGAAGAATATGTATAAAATAAATGTCGAGAACGTTTCCACGGGGAATTACTTAGAAGTTATCTCACCGTTCTTTTTTCTCATTCTCCTCTTCTGTAAAACAAAAGTATCGACGAAAGCTCGTTCTCTTTTCCGGCCTCTTGAACTCGCCCGGTTCCAGAAGGAATTAGTGGAGAGAGCGCGCGTCCACCCCACCCCCCTTTGACCGACCGTGTACTACGCGCGAATCGATATGCGAAACCCATCGCGAGAAGACGGCCGCCCTTATCGAAGCTGTCCCTCCTCATACCTCCTTGCTGCGTGCGCAAACGAGCGCCGCCAATTGTTTAGCCCCATCTCCGTGGGGTCGCCTTGCTCGCCCTCTGCGCACGACCTATAATACATTTTAAAATTGTTTTCTCAGCCGTGCCACCAGCCAGCTGCACTTTTGAATTCAATTTTTCATGTCGTGGTTTTTAAATAAAAGGAAACTTTCCAAATTACACCCTGTCGTTAGAGTTTCAAAGACTGTCAGGAGGGTGGTGGGAAGATACCCGGAACGGTTGCTTGAAAATTGTTCGCGGTTGCTTTTCAGTGCTAGCTTTTAAGTACACGTTGATAAATTTTAATTATCATAGTAAGGCTCCGTAATGCGTTATTGTATTGTAACTGCATTAAGAAAGAAATAATCGATGAGTGAGTAAATTTGATGTGGAAGAAGAAATTCATTATTTTCTCGCGAACGTGCATGTTTGTTGCTGCAATTTTTATGACTCCTAGTGTAAGTATTATTTAGAATCAACATTTTGTGTGTGTGTGTGATCGCGCGCGCACGATTATAATATTGATACATATATATATATATATATATATATATATATATATATATATAATGACATACTAATTTATAACGATAAAGTGTGTTTTTGTTTATATACGATAAACAAAGCAACTATTGAACCGATTGTTCTAATTCGAAATATATATTCTGTATTATTTTCCGAAGGATATAGGCAATGTTTTATATTCAAAATAATTGTACACTCATCAATAAATTATGAGCGTAAATATTATAAGCGGCGTGTTATAATTTTGCTGGGAATAATAAACTGAATTCGGCGTCGACCCCACATGTGCAGGCAGTAAAATTGTATTGTGCGCGTGCATAGTTAACGGTCTTAGCACTTAGTTACACCAGCGGCCAGTAGGTGGCGTCTTGAATTATGTTGAATATCAACTCAAACTAGTCAATTTAAACTATGAATATCAGGGCAACTCATTTGATTGGTCATATCTAACTTTGAGATTAGTATTCTAAAGAAGGTGTGATTTTAACTGGATGAACAGTAGTGTCCGATTAATAGTAGTATCAGATTAACCGGAAGAACAAAAAGGATATTACCAACTAAAATCACGCATTCGTTAGAATACTAATTGCAATATTGGATATGACTATTCGTATATATATATATATATATATATATATATATATATATATATACATATATATATACCGTAGAAGTCGTCCCGTTCTAACCCGCAACTGCCTTAGAGAATGTCTCGAGGCATCTGGACATCGTCGTCTCTAGGAAGCTAGACATGATTCTCTACCGACCAAACGCAATGCTCGCTATAGAAGTCATTCCAAGACACCTAGACATCGTATTCTGTCGTCCCAATACGAATCTCTTCATAGAAGTCGTCTAGTCGTATCTGACATCGTATTTTACCGTCTGTTCATGAAAGTATGCGTAGAAAACGTCCCGAGTAATCTAAATATTGTAATCTACTGTCCGAACACGAAACTCTCCATAGCAGTCGTCCCGAGACACCTGGATATGGTCTTCTACGATTCAAAGACTAAACTCCCCGTAGAAGTCATCAGGAAGTGCCTGGACACCGTTTCTTACCCACTAAACACAATACTCCCTGTAGAAGTCATCCTGAAGCACCGGGATATCATATTCAACCGCCCGTACAAGCAAATACAATATTTGCTCGTCGACGCCATATTTAAAAAGTATATATAGTATTTTAAACTAAATATCGTGAATATTTTAGTTAGTTTGCCAAATTAAATTACTGCAAAATAATGGTCTGCGAATAGTACATTTTTTAAGCGGACGCTGGGTCTCGCACCTTTTTATACAGCAATGAGTCCTCATAAATTATGTTTAGTATGATTTGACATACAACCAATTTATAAGAGAAGACGGAGAGAGAGAGCGAGATTTTTTTACATAAAAAGGATAAGATGTACAAAAATCAAGACATTCACAAGGTGTTGGCAGTCCCAGAATGACTTGAAGAACAAAGAGGATAATACTGACTAAACCAGACGTTCTTTAGGATACTAATCCCAAAGTTTCGATATGATCATTCAAATGAACTGGCCCGATATTAAAACTTTAAGCTGACTACTTTGAATTACATTCGACGTGATTCAAGATGCCACCTACTGACCGCTGGTGAGACTGATTGCTAAAACCGTTAACTTAATTTATTGATAAAAGGAAAATGATTTTCAAAAAAAATATAGCTTATATCCTTCCTAAGATAATATAGAATATATATATTGAATTTAAGAGCAATCGGTCCAGTACTATTTTGTTTAATGTGTATATATACAAAAACACGCTTTGTCTTTATAATTTAGTATGATGTATAATATTGATATATTGATATATGGATATATGGACATATATATATATATATATATATATATATATATCGATATGTGTGTGTGTGTGTGTGTGTGTGTGTGTGTGTGTGTGTGTGTGTGTGTGTGCGTGCGTGTGCGTGCGTGTGTGTGTGTGTGTTTGTGTGTTTTTTTTAATAGGCGTAGGCAGAGCAAGCTCTGCACTAGTAGCCTCTCGAAACCAGCATCCCGCCGGAACTATCCGGGAATGTTACTTCGGCGGGGCTGTTAGTTAGCCTATACGGCTCCTCTTCTTATAACATTATCCTACGTCCCCCATCCACACAAGTGATCAGGGGTTCGGTGTTCGACCTCTGCAAATTAAAATAGAATCAGCTAGCCTAATTCATCCTGGGCCATTCGCCTAATTCTATCGGCATTTCTAAGTTTGGTCATCACCTCTTTTGCGAAACTGGCGAAAAGCCTTCCAGTTTTCAGAAGATTCCAGCATTATTGATAGGATGCTCTCTGGTCTTATTGGCTTATTGATGGTGTTCATCAAGTGCTCACGTTGTGTTCTAAAACGAGGGGAGCTCACTAATATGTGTTCGGTATCCTCAACCAATGTCGGACAGGTGGGGCAGAAATCATTATTATCCAGGTGAAAACGGTGGAAATAGTACTTAAAACAACCATGTCCAGTCAGCAACTGGGTTAGGTGGAAATCTAGTTCCCCGTGTTTCCTGTTGATCCATCTTTGTATGTCTAGAAGGATACGATAAGTCCATCGGTCTTTGTCAGAATCGTTATATCGTTTTTGCCATAATTCTATAGAACGATGACGTTGCACGTTTTTAGCACCTTTTAGTGAATCCACTGCGGCCTTACATATGTTGTGCAGCCTAGCTAGTTCATCTGCAGCTAAATCGAAAGGAAGAATTCCGGCAAGTACCTCAGCAGCGTCGGTGGATACTGACCTGTAACCACTAATAATACGTATACAGAAGCGGCGACGGGTCGCAATGACCAGCTCACAATACGATTTAATTCCACATGTATGATGCCAGATTGGCGCTCCATACATGCTGACAGAATTAACAACATAAGCTAATAGTTTCCTCTGGGGTGGACGTAGGCCACCAATGTTAGGCATGAGCCGACACAAGGCAGCTGAAACTCGTTGCGCTTTTTCACCAGATATCTTTAGATGCTCTTTGAAGTTTAACCTGGCATCAACCTGTACACCCAAGTATCGTAAAGATGGCGCAGAACTAATGCGGCAGCTACGAACTTTAAGAGTAATACTATCTACCTTCTTACGACTGCTGACAAGAACTACTTCTGCTTTGTGCTCCGCTAATTGTAGACCAACCGACTTAATCCACCTACTGATGTTGCTGATTGCCTCATTGGCATTTTCAGTGAGTTCATCAAGGGTCTTAGCCATCACTACTAGTGCGATATCGTCGGCGTAGCCTACTGTTATTGAACCAGGCGGTTGTGGAATCCTCAACATGCCATCATACATAATATTCCACAATATGGGTCCCATAACCGAGCCCTGGGGGACTCCCGCAGTAACCTTATGCGATACAATGCCTTCATCCGTTCGGTATAATATTATCCTATTCTCAAAGTCGCTGGCCACGACATTCTGTAAATAACCAGGTACTCCGAACTCTTTAAGAGAATTTATAATAGAAGACCAGCGCGCTGAATTAAAGGCATTCTTGACATCTAGAGCGACAATGGCAGAATACTGTTTAGTGCCACCTTTCTATCTCTTACCACTGATTGCATTTCTTGTGGTACACACTACCAGTTGAATGGCATCGACTGTTGATTTTGATTTCCGAAATCCAAATTGGCGTGAGGATAAGCCGTGCAATCCTTCAGTGAATGCTTCCAGTCGGCTACATATTAGTTTTTCAAATATTTTACCTACCGTATCGAGCATACACAATGACCTGTATGATGAAGGATTATCAAGTGGCTTATTGCCCTTAGTAACAGGACTAACCTTTGAGTTTTCCAGCAATCTGGAAAAATACCCTCAAGAAGACAAGCATTATATACTTTTAGAAATATAGATGGATTTTTCTGTATCGCCAACTTAATTGCCGCATTAGGGATACCATCAGGGCCAAGGGCAGCATTGTCTCTAGTCTTAGCGTAAACATTATGTAGCTCCATTTCTGTTATAGGAGGTATATCGTCCGAGTGTTGTGTGCGCAGTACAGTCTCATGGGTGTCATTGGGAAAGAGAGCGGAAACAATCTTATCAATCAATACCGTGCTAGTGGGTTGTATTGGTGCCCTACTCAATCGTGCCATGACTGTTTTGTATGATAGTCCCCATAAGTCATTGTTGGCCTCTGCACACAGTTCAAGCCAGCATCGACGCTTGTTTGCCTTAATGGCCTTGACAAGCGCTCTTTGTGCTTCTTTAAATAAACTATTAAACGTATCACGATGGGTGCGGGCTCTTTGGGCAAGTCTATGTGCGCGATGACATTGCTTGCGCCATTCTGCATTTCAGTTGTCCACCAGTAGACAGATTGACGATGTTTAAATCCGCTCTTAGTCCTAGTCATCGATGTATCGCATGCTTCAGAGATATGCTTCATGAGTGCATTTGCTAGATGGCCTGGTGCACCATATTCTAAACGCTCTTCTGATATAATAGTGGCGAACACTTCACAGTCTAGCGATCTGATGTTCCATTTCCGTGCGGGCATCCACTCATTGCACTTGTTCTTCACTTTCTTCTCTGCAATCTCGTACAAGATCGCCCTGTGATCACTGTGGGTGTAAAGGTCGCTTACTCTCCAATTAAGGATCCGCTGAATCAGGTCATCACTGGCGAATGTTACATCAATGACTGATTGTTTATCTCCGCTAATGAAAGTGGATTCAAATCCCTTATTAACCACGTGGAGTTGAAGAGAATTAAGGCCATCAGGCAGCATACTACCTCGGTTATGTGTTGGAGCGCTTCCCCAGTTTGTGGACCACGCGTTAAAATCGCCAGCGATTAATAATGGTTTCTTGTCCATGGTCTCATCAATTAATTTAGCTACAAGGATTTCAAACTGCTTGGCCGTCAAACTTGGAGGAGCATATACACTAAAGACGTGTATTTCTTGTATTTTAGCCCAGGATATCAATTCGCTCCGATGACTAGACTGCTTTAGTATCTGCCTATTTTGACCAATCCAGAGGGCCGCTCTATTGCTTGTATCACTTATCCAGCGTTGTGGTCTGTCCCTGTCACAATATGGTTCGGAGATTACAACAATGTCTATTCTTAGCTCCTTTATTGTCTGTTTCAGCAGGTCATGGGCCGCTACGCAATGGTTAGTATTCAGTTGGAGTATTCTCATGTTTTATGTCTGTTTAAAAACTCCATAGTAATCGGGCACTTATAGCTGTATGCTGGATGGTTAATCTCCTTTATTCCTTCACATTTACAGAGTAAACAGCAGGGCTCGTTTACACATAGCTTGGATAAATGGTCTTTTCCACCACAGTGCCTGCAAAGATTAGTTCTGCCAGGGTCCGAGCACACGCACGCTAAATGGTCAGTCTGCCAACACCTGAAGCAACGCCTTATGTCTGTTTTTTTCGAACTCTGCAGCTGACCCATCTGATACGAGCATGCTCTGCACGTAGTATCTCAGCTGCGTGGCTATATGGTACACCACCGCCGTCTGAGTACCCCCATAAGCTTGCCGCAAGGAACGAGTGATTAGCACGTTAGTCTCCTTTAGTTCGAGGTATAATTTCAGAGCCTCTAAGACTTCATCCTTTGTAGTAACCTCATCTATATCTTTAATCTCCAAAGTAAGCGAGCCAACTCATGTGCATCTTTGGCTGTCCGTTCTAACTGAAGTACCAGCACCGCTTGCATTTCTGCGTATCCTGTTAACTTCATTCTTCACATGAGATAACTCCGGGTCATTCTTTATTTGACGCAGTACTTCCGCGTATGTAACTCCTTCATTGGCCTTAATCAAGATGGAATTAGGTCTATTTCTTCCACAAAGCCTGCGTGCACTAGATAATTCTTTATCTTTACCTCTGGGCTTCTTGCGCTTGATGGTCTGCCATTGATTTTCCTTGGCTTTCAGACTTCCTTGTAGGTACTCCAACTGATTCTGATGGTCTCCTTAAGCCCAGTGATGGTTCTTTGGTCCTTTTGCTACCTACTGTTTTAGTAGTGCAATCTATCCCTGCGGCTGCGCTTCGTTTGGTATCAGAGCTTAGACTCGGCGTAGTCTGAGTCACCACTTCATGAGTACCGGGACGGTGATACTGCAATAGATCATCCTCTGCCATACTGATGCATTTGTATGAGGCATTAATAGAACGAGTAAGATCCTTAATGTTCTTGTGCACGTTATGCCTATCTTTCACAAAATCCAACAGTTGGCTGATTTTCTCACCAAGTCGCTCCAGATGATTTTTTCTGCGCGTGATGGAGATTTCTCGATCCGTCATTTCTTGATCCGTTATTAGATCTCCCTTAGTACTCAATGTACTGTCTATGATGATGTTTGATTTGCCCTCCCCAGAATCCGAGGGGCTACCACCGACTATAGAGGCTTGCATTCTGTTGGAATCGGTGAGGAGATTGACCGGTCTTGCCGGAGTTACTCCCTGGGGTATAGCCTTGTTTATACCAAACATTAATCATAATTGGCCTTCAATTCGGGAGGCCCTCCCTATTAGCTTTTTCTGTCCGCCCTGAGTATTTTTTTCCTCAGTGCCCTCTACAAATTATAGCGAGCCATCCCCTATCCGCAACCTGGGTAGGCGTCAGATGGGAGATAGCAACAAAATTCCACACTGGTGTGTGTGTGTGTGTGTGTGTGTGTGTGTGTGTGTGTGTATCTGCGTTAAAGTATAATAATTAAACGAGTGCATTCTTCTATGATTGTTCACCGTTAGAAGCTGTAACACGAGCGAATTGTTCCGAACGACACAATGTTAATGTTGAAAAAGTGCAAAGTGCAGGTTGTGACTTGTTTTTGCGGATGTAGGGAGGGAAGCTAGGAATAACTGTATAATTAAGGTAAGAAGAGGAAAAAAGCAAGGTGATGAGCCAGATAAAAAATGAGAAGGTGTAATTTTGAAAATTGATACGAGCGTGTGTAGTAAACAATTGGCGCGTGTGCACGATATTATAAGTACGGACTTTGCGTATAAAATTTTAGTTATATTTTTATATTCTTCATTATTTAATAAATTGAATAAAACCAAAAGTATTGAAGTTACTTTATATATGTTGTGTATTATTTGACCGTTCACACACACACACACACACACACACACACACACACACACACACACATATATATATATATATATATATATATATATATACATACGCGAGGGTGGATTGATAAGTTTCCGGTCTGACAAAGAGATGGCGCCACTAGACCTACCTTGAGGCGGCGTTCTATAGTACCATACTTAGATAGCTTGTAGCTATAGTTTCAGTCCGATCGCAATGTTAGTTTAGGTTTGAGAGCACGCTGAACAAGACGCCTCTGTATTTTTCGTAAAAATGGAAAAGCTGGAAAATCGTGCTGTCATCAAATACTTTTATTTGTAGGGGTTAACGCAAAAGGAAATTAAAGAGTAGATGGACTCAATACTGAGGACATCCTCTCCATCATATTAACCCTTTAAGCAGTGGGTTTCCGGGTTTAAAAAGAGTCGTGTGAGCACCTCTGACGAGCCTCGCTCAGGACACCCCATTGAGGTCACAAATCCAAATATGATCGAAAAAATCCATCAAATAGTGTTGAAAGACCACAGATTAAAAGTGCATGAGATAGCTAAGACCTGTAAGATGTCATATGAACGTGTACAAAACATTTTGCACCAGCATTTGTATATGGATAGAGGCCTACCATGGCTCGATCATTAGAGCGAAGGACTAGTAACTTGGTGATCCTAGTTCGAATCCCGGTCTCGGCCGTTTGACACAGGCACCGCTGTAATAATTTTCATTTGCTTTGTTTACAAACACATCGTAGTCCTCCGTCGCTGATTAGCGCCGATAATTGGAAGCATAAATGGAGCGACGTTAAATAACATAAAAAAAAACAAAAAATTTGTATATGGAAAAGCTCTGTGCAAAATGGTTGCCGCGTTTGCTAATAGTCGGCTAAAAATTGATTCGAAAGAACTATTTCTACCGCCAATTTGGCGTTGTATAAGCGTAATCCAAGCGAATTTTTGCTTCGATTCGTAACCGTTGACGAAACTTGGGTCTCCACTACACTCCTGAAACCAAACAACAGTCGAAACAGTGGATTGGAGCAGGGGAACCAACTCCAAAGAAGGCAAAAACAATTTTTTCGGCGGACAAGATTGTGACTACTGTTTTTTGGGATGCAAGAGGTATTATATACATTGATTACCTTGAAAAGGGTAAAACTATCGTTGGTCAATACTACGCAGACTTATTGCAACGTTTGAGCCACGAAGTGAAAATTAAACGACCTCATTTGTCGAAGAAAAAAATCTTGTTTCATCACGAGAACAAACCAGCGCACACGTCAATCGTTGCGATGGCTAAAATCAACGATCTGAAGTTTGAATTGATGCCACACCCTCTACTGATTATTATCTGTTTCCTAACCTCAAAAAATGGCTTGTCGGTAAAAGATTTGCGGACAATGAAGAAGTAATCGAAGCTGTTAATGGGTATTTTGAGGCGCTTGATGAATCAGTCTATAGAGATGGCATTACTAGACTAGAACACCGCTCTGAGAAATGTATCAGCCTTGGAGGAGATTACGTTGAGAAATAAAAAAAAATTCTTAAAAACGTTGTTTTTCTTGGTCAGGTCAGAAACTTATCAATCTACCCTCATGTATATATATATATATATATATATATATATATATATATATATATTTCATTTACTGTTTCAGTCCTGAATTTGGCTGCAACTTATAGAATATTTTCTATTCCGTTGAGTTTATGGTATTCATGAGATTGTGACAGCTTAACATGTTTATCTACTGTATTAAATATAATTTTTCAAGTTCACGCAAACTGTTTATAAGCAAGTTAAAATTTTCCTTTTTTATTGTCGTTACGAAAACCCTATATGATCATGACATATTTACTGGGCAGTTATCACACAGTCTTTCTCTCACCATCACAGGTATTTGACCAATTCTTAAAGATTCTGAACATTTTGGCAGTTGATATTTCTTTCGCGTACAAAATTTAATGCTACTTCTTTGTTGAATAATTTCAGACATTAAAAATTCGAAGAGACAACTTTTCGTTTTTCACAAAACACAAGCGTAACTATATGACAAATGAAGATAATTTGATAATCTCTGACAGTACTACCAACTTAAAAATAAAAACATTTTTCCGAATCGATAAACCCGGAAAGTTTGAATTGAAAAGTCTTATTCATATTTGTATACAGTAATATATTCAAGTCACACATCAAACGCTTACAGTGTCGTTTTAATTATTCAATTAACCTTAGAGTCAACATCTAGAAAAGATTATATCATTATTTTCTATAATATATGCCGTCAACACCTGAATGATAAGAAATTTGAATTCTTGGATTTTAGTTTGGATTTTGGAAGTTTGGATTTTAAAAGTTACAAATAATGCATGGACTTTTAATACAAATACAAGTTGTACTAAAGAATGTATTAGGTGTACAAATAAGTTTTGGCCGTATTGAAAAGATGGTGCTACCGAGACGATAACATCGAAATTGTCAGTTGTAAAAAGTCGTGTAGTATATGTTGACATCTGGAAACAGTATAACCGTTTAATATAAAATCAATCTTGTAAAAAATTTAAAAGTTATTAAATAGTTAAGTAACAGAAATGAGTGAGTGCCTCTTGTGAAGAGTGGCAGCGTCCAAATCTACAAGCGGAGAGTTCTTCTGACTACAGAAAAATCAACCAGGAAAAAATGAATTACGCAAAAGCAACGCAAAGTGTAATATTTCCGAAACAAGACGAAGCAATAGTAATACAAGCACTAGAAGGATACTTGATTAAGTAATATGTAAGAGAAACAATAAAATTAACGGAACCGGCGAATATAAGATTTCTTTCTAGAATTGCATCAAGTCCTATATGCATGTATCTAGTGTCAAAAGAAATTACGGATAATTTAATTGAAAATCATAAAGTTATAAAATTAGACGACAACTATATAGATATTACTCCTCTATCGTCTCGTGCAAAAAAAATAACACTGTCAAATGTATACCTTGAAATACCAAACAACATAATTGAAAATAAACCAAAAGAACTTAATGTTCATCTTGAATCTAAAATGTCTTTATTAGAGCCGGACTGCACGAATTAATTTTAACTCAGACCTGGAGTTTCCGTAGGCAAATATAATCCAGATGATGTAACAAAAATTCCGGAATCAATTTCAATTCACTACGGGAATATGACGTGTTGGGTATTTCTTACAGAAAGCGCCAGTTGTTTTATTTGCAAAAACAGAATACAAAATTTCAAAGAGGACAGAAGAACCAATAAACATAAATACACATAATCAACACAATTTTAACGATCTTGTATTATAGTTAAGAATACTACGACATTTACACCGAAACGTGTACTATCAACTTTATCTTCATCGAAAGCACATACAAACGAAACTGAAATTTCTGATTCAGAGTTAAGTATATATCCTCTATCTCAAATAGACAATGAAGAAAAAATAACAAAACATATTTTTTTTTATTTTTTATGTTATTTAACGTCGCTCTATTTATGCTTCCAAATATCGGTGCTAATCAGCGACGGAGGTCTGCGATGTGTTTGTAAACAAAGCACATGTAAATTATTACAGCGGTGCCTGTGTTAATCGGCCGAGACTGGGATTTGAACTCGGATCACCAAGTTACTAGTCCTTCGCTCTAGCGATCGAGTCATCGTAGACCTCCAAAACATATATTTAAAGCTCCTATATTAAAAAAGAAACAATTGAATCTAGAGGTAAAAACAAAAATAAATCCTAAAAAGATTTTTACACTATATTGATATCACTACAAGAAACAATACCTGAAAAACAAAACGATTTCCCCCGGACCTATAACGGTTTTTTAAATTTATTTGATAAAACATACGGAAATCAAATAACAAAATATACAATAGATGAATATACGAATGAATATCAAGCAGTAGCTTCAATGATGAGAGAACTTTACCCTCTACTGGAAGACCGTAGTACAAAAAATCGATTCACTAAATTAATAAAAAAAAAACTAGATGATTTAAACTTTGAAGAACACGCTACGAACACTGATATAAATATACAAATACCAAGCTCTGAATAAACGCCAAATTCATAATATCAAACATTATGCACACTAAAATTATACAATGGAACTTAAATGGATTCTATATTTAGCGAAAACTATATTTAGATATGTTAAGAAAAGAGAAAGACCTGCAAATTATATGTCTACAGAAAACTCAGTTCAACAAAGATATCTGTACAAAAATAAAAGAATATAATTCAATTTATAAACATAAAACAGATAGAAAAAAGCAAGTGGCGAAATAGCAATACGTAAATATTACGAAAATATTAACACTAAAATAGAAGCAGTTGCTATACCGTGCTATGTATCTCAGAAAATTACAATTTGTAATCTATATCTCACAAATAATTTGGAATTCTCTTCAAGCGTTGTAGCAGAATTAATCAATGCTCTTCCCAAACCATTTATATTGCTAGGTGACTCCAATAGCTACAGCACCACATGGGGGTGTAAATATTCTAATAGGAAAGAAGAACGCGCAATAGACCTTACTATAACAACTATAAATATAGTACCAGATATAGAGTAAATGAAGAAAATTCCAAGAACGAATATAAATAAAGAAAAATGAAAATAGAAAAAATAGCACTGCAGTTTTAAATTAGATCTAGAAATATAATGAACGTAAAAACAATCTGTATACAAAAGAAATGTACAACAACATTATAAATAATACTTAAGTACGTAGTTTTAAATATATATAATATTTAAATCTCTTATGTGGTCGCTAATAACACCAGTCGATGCGACATTCAATAAATAAATTTTAAAAAAAAGAAAAAAAAAAGAAACATCATACGATACGTAAATAGTTCGAAAGAGTTATAAAAGAATAATAGAGTCTGTTTCGAGAATGAGCCTTTTGAATATCAGAAATTTAACCTGGTTTCGCATTAATTCTTATGCGAGATCGGCAAGAAATGTGATTTATGTTATTAATAACTCTCTCCAAAAATGAAAGATCCTTTTGAGCAATTTGGAGGAGATATTTAATTACAAAAGCGGTCATATCGTGTGTTACCTGTCTGCCTTACAGTCGAACTGACAGACGACGTTCGACAATGCGACGCGCGCGTAATTCAAAATAGCATGAGATATATGAACTATTATAACAAAAATTATTATTATAATAATTTCTTATTATTATTAATATTATAATATCAGGGTTATTCAAATATTATAAATAGGTATTGTAGGAGGATTTTTATAAATCAACATGGCTGCGAACATTTTACTATTTTAATTATAACAAACTACACATAAAAATACTTAAAAAGTTCAGTAAGGGAATTGAATTTCAACTAAATAATCATCTTGATTCTAATTATTAGTTAGAAATTTCAAATTGAAAGAATATAAAAGTTTTTTATTATTCAGAAAGAAACTGTAAATATTAAACACAACTTTTAACAAAAGTAAAATAGTTAGGCAAGTTTGATGTGTTTTAGCATAGTAAGAATTTGAAATACATCTCCTCATGTATTTCATAAAAAATTTATATAAAATATTTTTCTAAATTCCGTAATATATTAAGACAAAACTACATACAATAACGTCTTAAAGCAATGAATCATTAAAACAGTGCACTTTATATGCATCCCTATATATAATAGCATGTAGAATTTACACAAATATATATAAAACGGAAGCTGTACTTCCGTTTTAACGGAAGTACAGCTTAACAAAGTAATAAGATCATTTACAAATAGCCGAGTTTATTTTCACATCATTTGATCCACGTGTGGACTCATAAAAAAGAGTTAATTATTTTGAATCATCAATGTTTTTAGGTGAACATTCTTCTGCTATTTTTTCTGATAATTAATTATTATTTAAAAAAGTAGGTATGAACTTGCCAGGCTTGTTCCCATAAAGTTTAATAAGTAAGCAAATCTATTATTGAACTTAAATATATATATATATATATATATATACATATATATACATCTATATATATATATATATACATATATACATATATAAATATATACTGTAAGTCTGAAATGAAATACTTTTAAATAACTTAAATCTATAGATGAGGTCGTTTAATTTTCACTTCATGGCTCAAACGTTGCAATAAGTCTGCGTAGTATTGACCAATGATAGTTTTACCCTTTTCAAGGTAATCAATGTATTTCATACCTCTTGCATCCCAAAAAACAGTAGTCACATCCTTATCCGCCGAAAAAATTGTTTTTGCCTTCTTTGGAGTTGGTTCCCCTGGTCCAGTCTACTGTTTAGACTCTTGTTGGGTTTCAGGAGTGTAGTGGTGAACCCAATTTTTCCAAAAGTTACGAAACGACGTAAAAATTTTCTTGGATTACGCTTATACAACGCCAAATTGGCGGTAGGAATGTTCTTTGGAATCAATTTTTGGTCCACTGTTAGCAAACGTTGCACCCATCTTGCACAGAGCTTTTCCATATACAAAAGTTGGTGCAAAATAGTTTGTACACGTTCATATGACATCTTACAGGTCTCAGCTATCTCATGCACTTTTAATCTGCGGTCTTTCAACACTATTTGATGGATTTTTTCGATCATATCTGAAATTGTGACCTCAATGGGGTGCCCTGAGCGAGGCTCGTCAGAGGTGCTCACACGACCATTTTTAAACTCGGAAACCCACTGCTTAAAGGTTTAATATGATGGTGAGGATGTCCCCAGTGTTGAGTCGATCTCCTCTTTAATTTCCTGTGGCGTTAACACCTGCAAATAAAAGTCTTTGATGACAGCACGATTTTCCAGCTTTTCCATTTTTATGAAAAACATAGTATAGCGGCAGCACAAGGCCGGCGGTTCTCAAATTCGCCTTCGGGGCGCTATCGCGTCACTTGATTCAACAGACTGTCTTTGATCATTATTCTTTTGGTTTTCATCAACATTGTGATTTGACATTTTTCAATATCAACGAAGTAGATTTATATGCGATTTGATAAGTAAATTAAAATTTTTCAAGAGTTGAGAGGTTAGGCGGATATTACATGAATTTGTATTTAGTTTTGGCTGCTCTGACAGCGCACGCAAACGAATTAAAACGTTTCAACAAAAAACTAACGTCAAGGTCATAAGTATACATTTTGTAAACATGATTGTAACTGCTTAAGTTCTGACAAAATTACTGATGATGCAGGTTCAAAAATATTATTTTTTTTATCTTATGCCTGTTTCAATTATTAGCAATAAATTATATATATATATATATATATATATATATATATATTATTCTATTGATTTATAAAATAAATAATTTAATAAATAATGTAATTTTATTGTATTTTTAAAATATTTTAAAATTCGTGTGAATTTAAGTTTATTCGAAACTTTAATTTATAGAGAGTGCATACACTGAATGTCTGGTGACTGGAAACCCCCGCAAGTGCCAAAAATTACCTTGGTTAATATATAAGCTCGATTAAGACTTTGTATATATATATATATATATATATATATATATATATATATATATATAACATTGTCTGCGAATGTGTAAACTACTGTCGATGCGTTTAATCTGTATTATAAGATATATGTATAAGTAATAGATAGCGTATAAAAGAATTCAATATTTAAAATTAGGATCTCGATATAAATTTACAATTTATTAAATAAAGTAACTATCAAAGTCAATGAATTGATATAAGAATACATAACAATGATATTAATTTTTCAGGTAGACTACATATTATACCTAGCTCAACCTTATTTTAAGATAAATTTTAGTCATAATTAAAAATACATTAATACTAACTAACTGTTATGGCTCTTAAAATCCTCCAAAATAGGTTTAAAAAATATATCTAGAAATTGGCCGAAATGACCGGAAAAAACGTTACATTTTAAGCTAATTACTACCAAAGTTAATACATTTTTACTAGGTTTCTTGATAGTGAAATACCTTGTTTATAGCTGAAAAATGTTTAGCATTTGTACCAGGGGTTTTAAAAGAATATTTAAAATGAAATATATCAGATCATTTAATTGAACAATAATTTTTTCTCAATATTCATTTGTACAAATATAATGCTTCTTGCTAAGAGCTAAATTTAAAACATGGCTTAATCTTTACATTAAAATGAAATAATGTTTAAGAAAACTTTTCATAAATTTAATTATGTTATCTGTTTCATTGATTGTAAAAATAGGAGAGATAAGCCTATACATATAGATTAAATATTTGAATATTCGTCTATTAAAATTTCTATTAAAACAGAACTATAATTAAATAACGTAATCCATTGTCATTATTTTTACAAAATACTCTAACTTTTTAATTGACAGTAAAATCAAATCTAACTATCGAAACTACAATAAATTTATTTCAATTGCAAAATGATATGATTAATTTAGAAGTATAACTGAAAAAAACCATATTCTTTCTACAAAGTATTTTATTATATTAGGTTGTCAAATATCTCCCTTCCGCCTTTTTGTCTTATGAATTTCGCAGCTATGTACAAAGCGTTACAGAGCTGGTATCTGGCAATACTATACTTCATTTGAAAGGTCTTGACATAACATACAAAACGACGCTATGCATGATTAGTTTGGATATTGCGTTCAAAAGTTATAGACCTGTAAACATGAAGATCACTTACGCAGAAATTCGCGTTATTTTAAAGTTCCTTCGTCAAAGGCAAATCCGAATAGTTTCGATGATTCAGAGCCGGTGAAAACAACACCATGGATAAGCCAGCCAGCGGAAGACCTGTGTCGACGAATACCGATCAAATCATGGAATTTATCGAGTTAGACCGGCATGTGACATCTCGTGACATTGCCCAGGAGATGAGAGTTATTCACCAAACCATTTTAAGCCGTCTGCAGAAGACTGGATACAAAAAAAAACTTGATGTTTGGGTGCCGCATGATTTGACGCAAAAAAACCTTCTGGACCGCATCAACGCCTGCGATGTGCTGGTGAAACGGAACGAACTCGACCCATTTTTGAAGCGGATCGTGACTGGCAACGAAAAATGAATCACATACGACAATATAAAGCGAAAACGGTCGTGGTCTAAGACCGATGGACCGTCCCAAACAGAGGCCAAGCCAGGATTGACGGCCAGGAGGTTTTGCTGTGTGTTTGGTGGTATTGGAAGGAATCATCCACTATGAGATGCTCCCATATGGCCAGACGCTTAGTTCTACCATCTACTGTGAACAACTGGACCGCTTGAAGCAGGATATCGACCAGAAGCGTCCACAATTGTCCAAAAGGAAGGGTATAGTGTTCCACCAGGACAACGCCAGACCACACACTTCGTTGATGACTCGTCAGAAACTACGGGAGTTCGGATGGGAGGTTTTATCACATCTACCATATAGCCCGGACATAGCGTCAAATGCTTACCACCTGTTCCTGACCATGTCGAACACTCTTGGTGGTGTAAAGTTGGACTCAAAAGAGGCTTGTGAAAAGTGACTGTCCGAGTTCTTCGCAAATAAGGAGAGGGGTTTCTACGAGAGGGATATTATGAAGTTGCCGTCTAAATGTGAACAGATTATCGAACAAAACGGCGCATATTTGAAGTAAATCCGACCACTGTAACACTTTTTATAAAGCATTGAAGGAAGAGCAAAAAAGTGGAAGGGAGATATTTGACAACCTAATGTATTAGATTGAAATAATACATTGTGATTTGGCTTTTTTCAACATCAACGAAGTAGATTTATATACGATTTGATAAGTAAATTAAAATATTTCGAGAGTTGAGAGGTTAGGCTAGCTTTAATGTTTTAAATGCAATTATATGTATGCAATAATCATGTATAAACAATGAAAGCACTACTCCACATTGTACCAGATGTAATATAGAAGAAAAATTTTTGTAAAGTACTCAGTTTCTTTTATCAAGCGTAGCTGAAACTCTGCACGAAACAAGGATTGAAAGAATGCAAGCTCCTTGCTGGAAGAATCGAGTAGTGCCCTTCGATTAATTTTTCCATCCCGGTCGGTTAAAAAAAAACTTTTGAACAATATCAGCGCGTAACCCAATCCAATTACACATGAAATTCATATTAAAATCCGTAGAGACGATTCCGCGGACTCATTAAAACGTGAGCGAGTGCGGAAATCCCCCCTCCTCGTGTATGTGAGCTCGCCCTGCATATATACGCGCCACCGTATAAAGAAGAGAAAAAAGCGCGGCTGCGGCACGGCGCCGACGGCAGCGCAAGAAAGGTGGAAAACTCCCTCTTCCGCGCGGTAATAACAGTTTTTAATCCGGGAGAAAAAGACGGGAGAGGGGCCTGCGGGGCAACGGGAGGAGGTGGTGAGCGAGTTGTCGCGTCTTGTCGTTCTTGGAAGGATCGGGTGCGCTACTCGATCACCGGAGCGGTAACGAGTTGTCAGGCCGTTGGCGCAGCGCCGGGAGAGCGGCACAAAGCTCCGGGCGCGAGACGAAAAAGAAAAGCAGCGGGAGCGCGGGAAAATGAGGATCGACGAAAATGCACAGTGATGCGAGCGCGCGCATTCATTATTCGAGGTGGCGACACGCCAAGCCGCGCGGGAAGCGGGTGGCGGCGAAGAAGGGGTGAGAGGGCTTAGTAGGGGCAAAAAACACAGGCGCAAACTAAATTTCGCGGAGCGATAAGCTTTCGGCGAAGTAGTCACGATTATGCATCGATCGGGGCGCGACGGAAGAAAATAGAAACAAGTGCTATTGTTTTATCTGCTTACATCTGGCGATGGATGCCGCTCCCACCCCTTTCCAGCCCACTCCTCTTTTTCTTTTCCATTCACGCTTATAACGTTCCCGGGTATAAAAGTAAAAGCTTCGCGCCCCTCGCTCGTGGGGGCGACGCTTTGTCCGGCTCCTGCGCTTCTCGCGACGCGCAGTTATCAAATTGCAACGAGGAAATTATTGTATCGCGGCGGTCGAAAGTTTTGTCGGGAAAAATCAGTCGGTAGCTTTGGTAGTTCGCGGGAAGGGAGTGGGTTGGAAAAAGTTGTCACCTTTATGCCGCGGCTTGGGATGGCTCATTGTTCGCGACGCGTTTCTTTTTGTCCGCGAGCAAAATTTTCGTTGCGGCTGCTTTTAATTTCGGAGCGCGGACTCGTTGCTTTTAATTAGCGCTATTTCCGTCCGTTTTTTATGCAGATTTCATCCCGTTTTATTATGGTATTTCAACCTTTTTATTTCACGTACTTACGAGCTTACGGCTAATTTTTAATGTTTTAAGTCATTTATTTGAATGCTTTTGGTATAACTGCGCAAAGCGTAAATTACAAATGTTTACTCTGCTGTCAATTCGTTTCATATATATAATAAATAACTTTGACGTTTCTTTAAAATGACGAAAAAAATTCTTGACAATTCTATTCAAACAATAACAATTTGTCTGCGTAAACAAATAAATTTTCCAATCTAATAACTCGTTTTAATTATACCATTACCTGGAAAAAACGGAGTAGTCATTTGAGATTGAAAATTCGCAATGAATCACGAATAATGAACTACACTATGCGGAATAAATGAGCACACCTTCAAAAGGGTGAAAAACATTGCCGTAGTTTAAAGGAGAATTTATTGATATTCAGAAGCCTCTATTTCAATTTCACTTCTAACCGTACTATAAGTCAAAGGTTGGTAGCCTACACAAATCTAGCTAATTTTTCCAGTAATTTTGAACAAACAATCCAAAAGTTAAAGGCTTTTCGTTGATTTTTAGAATAAAATATCTGGGTAGTACATTTCGCGTGATTTGGAAAGAAAAAAAATATAAAAAAGCAATACTTTCAATCTAAAAATCTATAAAGTTTCACAATTTGTGCCATCGTTTTCGAAACCTTTTTTAAAATTCTTCTAAAGCTCATCACTGCAAAAATTAAAAAAAAAATATTTTCATCATATTTTTCTCGGATGGAAATTGTAAATTGTAATTCGCAAATAAAATTATTGTTTAAAGCTATGCCTAACTCTATAAAATTACTGAAATAATTCCAGCGTATAGAAAAGAAATTGAAACGTGAAAAATGTTTTAAGAGATCTTATAGTCCATAGCAAGGACATTTTATGAATCTAGAACACCGTTCACCCATTGTTTCAAACATTAAAAAATAGTGCCTTTCTTACCGAATACGGAAATGCTTTATTTACGAAACGAGAGGTTTGCGGCCCGAGGCGAAGCCGAGGGTTGTAACGAGGTTCGTAAAAAAGCCTTTTCGTACTAGGTAAGGACTATATTTTTCCTCATCAGAACCGGAATCCAGAGGCAAAGGTGCGATTTGTAGGTTTGTATGAGGAAAAATACTTTTTCATACAAAAATAAAAAAAGGAAGGGCATTTGACAGCCTGTACAATAAGATATTTTCGGATCTTATTGGAGTTACTGATAATAAAAGTAAAATAATATTCAGCTCTTGTTATCACTGCAAAGGAAGATATAGGTAAAAGCAGCAGTTACTATTCAGGTGTTTTCGGAATAGACAACTGTAGTAGAAAAATATTTAAGGATTGTATGAATTAATTATATCTAATTTATAATAGAATACTGATATTTTTGTATAATGAAAACTGTTCTCTATTATTTGTGAAGACTGCCTTTTTGCCGTTTTTTACATTTATAATAATTTTCGTATCATTTTAAATGAATCTATGTCAATAATTTATCACTGATAAATAGAGTCTACTATAATTTCTACTATTTATACTTCCATTTACTAATATTTATCATCCATTACTGTTTTTCTGTATAGATTATTCTTTTATAAATAGTAAGAATCGTTTGCATTTTCGATATGTACATTATTGTTATTGTTTATAATCTCTTTTTCAGTTATGTATAGATAAAGTATAGTATTTGCGCAGTATAGATATTGATTCGCAGGATATTGGACATTCTATAAATATATGTCTGCTAAGGAGGTGCATCGTGCATTCTAAGCGTTTATGTTTAGTGTCCACGAAGTTACTGGTAACTTTTTATTGAAATACTATAAGTAAAATGCTCGAAAGCAGATTATACGTATATTTTATTTGCTGAATTATTCCCTGAGATTATCTCTTTTCGTCTACATTTGATGCATTCTTAATTTCAACAATGCCGGAGATCTTTGAATCACTTTTCATTAGTTAGTAGAAAATACCAATACACCATTGATGTAAATGCTTGACTTATTACTTTTCAAATATTCACTGATCAATTTTGGTTCAATTTAGTTGAATAATATTTATTCCAAATATGATATACATATATGCCATCTATCCCAAACAAATTGGACAAACGATAGCGATAAATTGTTGATATATCGTTGATATTGTTACATCGTATCTAAATCAATTGTAACTTTTTGTAGTTAAATCTTTATTCTACGTAGAATAAAGATTGAATATTTCGATCGAGGACTATTAAGCGTTTAACGGCCAGCTAATAAACTCTGATGGCAATCTACCAAAGAATTCGCACTCCCCTTACCCTTCCTCCGTCGGCCAAAAAAAGCTCGGCCGACCATCGCCGTCACTGTCTCGCTCGTAAAATTGTAATTCAAGGCCGGGCGGTCACATCGCGCGGCCCGAAAAAAGGAGAAGGAAAGGAAGTCAGCGGAACGTCGCGCCAGCTCGCGAGAGGGAGAACGCGGCCCGGCGGCATTGTGTCGAGGCGTCGCTCGACGAAACTTTTCCATTGTTCCCCTCCCCTGCACGGCCGCTGACGCAGGCTGGCCGCCGACCTGCCCCAAACAGGCAAACGTCGAAAGTGTATAGTCGAAAGAGTTAGGCGCGCATAATGCAGACAGATGCAGGCCCAAGCGCGACGCGGAACTTTTCCGCTCGGCCCTAACCTACCTCACGGATCGGTCGGATCGCTCGACCGCAGCCGCTCCTCTCTCCTCGTCCCGAACAATTACCACCGCCCCCTCTTTCTCTCTCGCCAGTTGCAGCTCGTTCCGTGGGATCTTTTATTTTTTCGCTCCGTTTTTTCTTGTTGCTGCAATGTCACCGCGGATACGTTGTCCGTCGAGCTCGTCTCAGCCTCGCTCGGCCCTTTATTTCGGCTTGGCCGAATACGCCGAATCGCTCGAGCACTTGCTGCGACAATAATGGCTTCTCGAATGGCTTGCGCCACAGAATTTTCTTGCTATTGCTTGGGGGACGTCGATTGGTGGATACAGTATAGACGCTTGAGATCTACATAGGATGTCTTTATATACTTGCTTTCTGGTTTGCTTTAACTTTGAAAGAAGGAATTTAATTCTAATTCAAGAAATGACGAAATCGAGAAAAGACCACGAAGAAGAAGATGGCTTGTCTGCTATCGGTTAATCGTGATTCTTAGCGATATATGTCAAACAGATTTTTTTACCGCAAACTTATAACACTGATACTGAATTCGAAGAAACTTTAATTTTAAGAAAAAAGGCCTATTCACACCAAAGATGCACAATTTTTTTGCGTAGTATTATGGATGAAAATTCATCCCCATTTCAGGCTTTAGTCTAGCTAGATAACAAAGCCAAACTTAAAATGAAGTTTGAAACAATTGGAAACATTCAAAAGTTCTCGTGCCTAGAACATACATATTTGACATGTTCCATGTTCCATCATAAAAAGTATTAAATAATGTTATAAACTTATGTCTCGTATTTGTTCAATTATCTATGTTTAAAAATAAATATTTTAAGAGGAGTATAAAGAACACGATTTATTCAGAATATGGAAATATGAAATTATATAAATTTTAATTCTTATAAGCAATATCCCCTTTATATAAAATATATTTATATAGTTTGAGTAGGAGAAGTTTGAAAAATGTATTATATGAAAAACAAATTTCGCTTTGAGTATATAAATTTCTTTCTCTGAAGAAGTATAGTGCTTTTTTTACGTCAACTCACAGTTTTTTCTTTATAATTAGCATTAAGTTTCTTTCTGTTCAGGATCATGTTAAATCTATGCAAATAGTTTTTTATTCTTGAAGCAGAAAATATACTAAAATACACAATATTTTATAAAAATATTGAAAAAGGTTTCAATAAATATTCTGCAGCTGCTAACAATTAAGGTAACACAGATAGACTTGAAACTTCAGATTTAATTATTGAATAATTCATTGCTTTTCTAATGAATACTTCAATAAATTATTTTAATCGAATTATTTTTGAGAAAAGAATATCAATAGTTACAAATGTCATTGTATTTAATTTAAAATGAAATGGTAGAAAGAAATAGATTGAAGACCATGTGATTTATTGATTAAATTGAATAAAATATAATCTGTGATGGTAGGCATAGCTTTGCAAGCGCGCATCCAAAAAAGTATCTGGCAACGATGCACATTGATTACACATAGGCGCATTACTCTTTCTTCTCTCCCTACGCCTCTTTCCATGATCCCCCCTCTCCCTCTCTCTTTCTCACTCCTTCTCCCCCTTCTCCTCCTTTCTCTCTCTCTCTCTCTCTCTCTCTCTCTCTCTGCCCCGGAATCCTTCTATCTTTATTTCTCCTTCCCCGTGACTTCCCCTTATCCCCCCCCCTGGCACGAAGCAAAGTACAGGCGGACCAAAAAATTCCATCGCCCTTGCACGCAGCGGTTGTCAGTCGACTTGTCCGCTTCTCGGCAGCCCACCTTCCCCCGCTTGCCTCCCTCGCTGCCATTCCTCTCATTCGCTATTCTTTCATTCTCCTTTTTTCTCTTTCATTTCGTTCAGCTGGTCAATGCCCCCTGAAAGCGAATGGCTGGGACGAGCAGCCGCTCGCGCGACGTTTTCGAGATTTACGCGGGGTTTCATCGACGGTTTTACGAGTCTTTCGCGAAGCTCGTAGCGCCCCTCGCCTGCCTCTCCTATATGCGTTCGACCGTTTTCGCTTCCCGCGAGCGGGAACCTCGCCCCTGCCACCCGCCCCTTTCCCCATTCCCTAAGAAAGTGGGAGAGGAAGGAAATGAAAATTTGCGTAATTGATTGACGACATTTGGCGCGCGGGCGAGAAGCGGCGTGAAGTATTGCGCATTCAGCAGCGCAGTTATTATTTCGGCGGGCACAGTCGGAACAGCTTCCACCGCTCCTCCTTCCCCTCCCGCACCTCCACCGCCACCCACTCGACATGATACGGCTTTTCTTGTGGTGTTCTTGTTGCAGCAGCAGAAGCACCATTGTTCGCCCCTGTTCTTTTTCGTATTTTTCATTTACGGCTCGACGTATTTTTTTGCTTTTCGCCTGGGAATGAGGTAAAGTTATTCGCGGTTATTCGAGCGTGATGGCCGGCTGTCGAATTGCTAAAATTTATGGAAAAATTACGGGCACTGATCATTACATTGGATTACGTCCACCGAAATCAGTGTTCGTCTTTATTTTTTAACGACGGACGTATTATGAGTACGGTAAACTTTTATATTTTTCAGCTTTATAGAACAAATTTGTGAAGAGTTTTACGTTTGATAAAGCTGACAGGCGCGTAAATTTCTTTTTTATAATCCATGTATTTTATTTAGCCGAATAAATTTTTTTAGCCAAAGATATATATATATATATATATATATATATATATATATATATATATATATATATATATCCACATTTTTTGTTACTATGATTCAATTTGTGATTATACGCTAGCTATATTTTTGAGGTTGAAAACTGTTTAAATATTTTAAATAACGTATCTATTATAGCTTTTCGACGTATGAGGTAATTAAACAAATTATTGATGTTAATCGTATGTAAAGGCAAAGTATAATAAAATGAAATAAAATAGTAGCAAATTTATTTGATACATAGTGTAGATTACAGAATGTTGATTTATAGAAGCTATATGTTAATTTGTAGAAAATCTATATACATACAAATTATTTACATATTTTAAACTTGAATTTTATAATTTCTCAGAAATTGATCATACAGTTACATGCAGGTATATTTGGTTCGACTAAGAACATAATTATGTTTAGTGCAAAATGCATGTCCAGTTTAGCTAGAACGCCTCTCAAGATATCTCTTGCATTATTATACAAATTGTAATTCCATACAACATGGTCTATATCCTCTGAGCCTAAAAAGTATGCGCAGTTGGGTCTTGACTAAAAAGACCCGTGCTAATAAAACCACTAAGTTATAATGGTCGGCTATACATCGATTTATAGTAATAATTAATTAAATCAACAATTGAATCATTAGGTAGGTTTTTGTTGTAGATCCACGATTTTGACTGATCAGTATAAAACTATTTGAAGAGTTCCTTTCTTTTTTCGTAGATCTAAGATAACTTCTTTTGTATTTTTGGTCATATATGCTTTAAAGTACTCGCCAAAATGAGTGAATAAAATGGGATGTGTGCTTGGAGCTTGCTTTATTAGCTAGAGCGTCCGCCGCTTCGTTCCCTAATATGTGCGAATATATATGATTATGAGAAGGGATCCAATAAATTTGAAGGCTCCCTGCACTCGTTCTTTGCTGTAAACAAGTCGAAGTATTTTATCTTAACTTCTGAGATACAGTAATTTGCTTACAATAGAAAGCGGACTTACAATGTTTTTCAGAACGTTGAGTGTATCGCAAAGGACATAATTGTTTTAAGGCTGTTCGTAGCAAAATTGATTGTTTCTAAAACAGCAATGCATTCAGTTGTAAATATTGAAAAGTATTTGTTTAAACTTTTATATATTTCTTTATTAAATACTTTTTTTGAGGACAGATACAAGAAATTTTTACAGAAGATGAGGTACAGCTTTTGCTTGCATCTGTGTAGATAAAGAGTCCATTTTCATCATTTATGCAATTCCATAGCTCTGTGTTTGGATTATTTGAGTGTTTAATATTTTCACCTGTTATTGTGTCAATGGACATTGATGTAGACATTTCTTCATATCGATGTAGATAAATGTTATAATGACTTAGTTTAATTAGATTTGGAACAATATGCTCATTATGTTTTTTATACAGGTTTCATTTACTCTAATGCGTTTGCGCTTACATTTTATCGAGTGTTTAAAGGAGTTCTGAACAATTTCGACAAGGTTTCATTTGTAAGTATTTTTAATAATTATGAATTACAAAGATATTTACACCTTTCGGAAATAAGGGGAAATTTTGATTCCGCTAGTAGGACATTGGTTGGCGTGGCTATTCTATATCATAGGGCACATAGTAATGCAGACAGCTGAATTTTTTCAATTTTGGTTTGAAGATCCTTACGAGTCGGAAAGTAAATAAAACTTCCATAGTCGATGATAGATGGAACCTAATTCGTGTATATAGTAAATAACGTATTTGGATCTGCTCACCACCAAATATGTACTATCAATATGCAGATTTATTTTTTCTACAAATTCCATGAAATTATGTTTATTGTTGTTTTGAAAATTTTTTGCAGCGGTTACTAATCTATTGTACTCGATTAAATCGTCCATTCTTTTGGACGTGTCCCATTTTTTATAGGCATTCGATCACACTCGTTAGAAATTAACATTGAATATTCAATATCTAAGTATGCTATTAGAGTTTTGTTAGCATTAATATGTACATAAATGGGGATATGGCCCGAGCCCCAGTTCTCATCGTTTAGCGAGCTAATAATTTTGGCTATTACTCTAATAAAATAGTAAGAGCTAGGAATTTTTCATCAGTATTAAACGCAATTGTTCAGTTAACAGTATTTTTAGGCACAAAGTAACCTTGTGTTTCTAAGTAAATATTAATGCTTTATTTGCATTATCAGTTTTTTTTATTATACTGTATCTCTATAAATTGGAATCAATAAAAATAAAAATATATCACTAAAAAAATCAATTTTCCCTGGTATAAATCAGTGAACATTGATTCTTGCACAGTAGGATTTCTGTTTATGTTATCGAGAATAATAAATTCACATAGTCACCTCACGTGTATTGGTTCAAATATAACGAGAATATCGATTTAATTGCAATGCTAATAATTATGTTGTACTTTACTAATCTAGATAAATATGGAATTAATCTTGTAATTTATATCATTTCTTGGTCTTTCTATCGTGCAGAAAATCATTTATTTCACTGTTTTTGCTGGAATAGAAGTTTAAAATGATTTTTTAACGAATATCTGAAATCGACTGCTATCTACTATAAAATTTACAAAATGCTGAAGAAATAGATTCAATATTAATTTATTTGAAAAGTGTTTGTTAATTATTCGTTTTCATAACTTAATAATAAATGGTAATACAACAAATGGATTTTTATTAATTCCTACACGAAGCAAAAAAGTTTATTGAGTTTTAAATCAATAGGAATATAGAATTTTAATGCCATTGTTATAGTTATCAAAACTTTATAGATTAATATTTTTAAAATGTATATTCGTTTGACAACACATAATTTTACATATTTTTACCCCGTTTCTTTTTTAAAATGTTCCAAAACTTTTTACTTTTGGAATCTACAAAATGCTTTAGAAAGCTAGTAAAATACGTGCGTATTAATACAGTGATGGGATTCAATAGGGAAACCTGTAAACTTTGTTTCCTATTACTATTTGGATTACCGTTATAAGTACACATAATTATAACTGCAATAACGCGAATATTTTCTTACAGTCAATTACAACAGGCTAGAGTTGTCTTGAATTATGATCGTTCCTACTCTGCTTTTCAAATAAGACGCTACTCTTCGAATCGGATGATTTTTCTAAAATAAAATCGAATTTTTCCCGATTCCCGGCGTTCCTATACAGCTTATCTACAACCGAAGAATCTGCGGCGCGCTCGCGTTATTCAGCATAGAATAGAAAAGCAGTCGTACCGAGCTGGGCAGCCCCCATCGTACGTTCCCGCGAGCCTCGATGCGTAAAAGCATAATCTGATTAATAATCGGGCGCCAGGCCACGCCGTGACCGCTGCGTCGGTCGCGGTTACGAAGCGAGAGCCCGCGATCGCCGCCGCAGCAATTTACCGTTGCGAGCACGCGCTCTCGCTCGCGATTATGTACGCGCGACTCTATTGGGCGGCACGCGAGAAACGCCTGAATTGCGCCTCTTTTCGCGCGCGAGCGTGAAATCGCGGTAAAGCTACTTCCGGCGACATGAAGCACACAGACCGCGGTCGCACGGAAGACCTTGCCCCGCGCCTTTTCCTTTTTTCCTCCTCTACGTTTCATTCCCTTTTTTCCGGAGGAGCGTCTTCCTCTCAGCGGTAACACAGATCGACGACCCCTTGATTGACGAAGCAACGGACGCGTTATGTTTATGTTTCTCCGCAAGTGGTGTCGCTGAAAAGCAGGCTCCAATAATAAGCGTATATATTTAATACATTGGAAAAGTTGCTAGACTTAGAGTTCCACCAATGCCCTAGTCTAATCTTGATATTGGCTGGTTTCGTAGTGGAAATCTAGGCCAACACCAACGCAAAACTGAATAAAATGTTTGAAGACCAAGACCAGAACCTGCCGCGTAAGAATATTGGCCCTGTCTACATATTATATTCTTTGAAACCTTTAATGCATGAGAAATTCGCGATAATGGAACGTAAAGTAAAAATTTCACTAAAATCTGTCATTATTTAATAAATAAATTCAAAACTGTTGAAAATATTACATATATTACCGTATTTTGGTGTCTGTATTCAAAAATTAAAAAACTTTCATTTTACTCGTATTTCATTTATTAGAAATTTACATTCTTTTAACATATTCCTTGAATCCTTTACACCCATTTTCTCTTTTCTTTTTTACTTGGAAAGCATATTCGTTATTCCAATTAATTCACTTTTTTAATAGTTTGGTATCCCAAACGTACCATTTTCAATACATGCTCTAAGCGGGGAGCTCCAAATATTGCAGGGAGGAGGAATCAAAATTGAATTTAATATAATTTTAAAAGTTTTACGAAGTTGTTAAAATTTAAATAAATTCGACAAGTATTTAATTTATCGGAACAAGTTACGTAAAATAAATATTTTTAATGAATTAAATTTTATAATCGCTTGTTTAGTTTCACAGAGCAATGATTTACATGAACAGTCGTCTTTTAAGATTAATTAGGCCAAATTTAACTACTTTATTTCGTAAGAAGTATACGCGAGTACAAATGTTTTTGAAGAATGTAATTAAATAAGAAATAATTTTAAATGATCAGAGAGCAATTATTGTTGTATGTTTCGCCCTAGAACAGCTAATGGGCTCGTTGGTAAGATGGCAGGTGCGCTAATCTTAGACGTGAATGATATAGCGTAATTTTCCAATCTTATATTAATTGAACTTCGTAAATTTAAATAGCTAATTTTTTTTATTAGACGTACGTAATAATAAATTTTATAGTATCGATTTCAAGGGAATCTTCTGTTCTGGCAATCAATTTAGCTATTCTTATATCATAAGTTAACCAGTTTTCCATCAAACATTGTATTAAGGCCTCATTTTCTAGATGATATCAGAGTTGCTTTTTTCAATTTGGACTAAATCAATCGCCAAAATGTCGTGGTCTCTCCTTGCTAGTTTAAAATTTTTTTCGCTATTACTAATTTTATATTTAATATAAATTTTTTAACTTTAATCTTACTTTAAAGTGCATATCAATATTACTGTGGCAATTAAGTATTTGCTTAATAAGATAATTTACCGTAAGAAAAGAGAGCAAGGTCAATGTCACAAGGTAAAAATCAATTTAAACATTAGTTTCACTATTTCATATTTTATATCGCGAGAGCTAAAAAATAATTTTAAACTTGCAGTTCCGGTGTGAAAATTGTGTTAATGTTATCGTTTTTTACAAGGTATTATTTCGCTGCAAAAAATTTTGACCTAACCGGGATTAGAACAACCGAACTTCCAATTCGCAAAGTAACTCAGTGACCGCGACTTTTTTTTAAACTAACTTTATTAATCAATTCTAATTTACGATTAAGTTTTTTTTTAAATTTTCGCCAATTTTTTTCTTGTATTAGTAGGGTATGTCATGAGAAGAGATTTTTGAATAATATATTGCTTAGGTTGATATTGAGATTCCCGTTTGTTGTTATAATTTTCCTGTCTTTAAAATAGTTTTGAATTTTACTATATCAGTTTGAAGTTGTTTTTTGTAATTATATCGCATTTCCTTCCAAACTATAGATAACATAAAAGATAAAATAATAATGTTATCTCATAGCCTAGCAAGTACATTTCATCGCTATCTTGGAATAGTTTTGTATTTTAATTAGTAATTGTGAGTTATTAAATAGTATAGATGAGCAGACTATGTCTTATTCTAGTTATTTTATTATTAATTAGGTTATTAAGGATAATGTAAAGTTTGCTTCATTCAGAAGTATCTGTAGATCTTAAAGTTACTTAATTTGTAATTTAGGTTGTTTGGCCAGATCATATCAAAATAGTTTTTGTAATGTCAATTAGCGTTAGGTAGGTAGCTACTATTTTATTATCATTTAAACGTTAATTGATTGTTGAGGTGAGGATAGTGAGAAATGCGATCGACCCAAGACCGCTAATCGCTAGGAAGATCGCGCTTTCCCAAAGCGAGCAATTAGTTGCGAGATGCGTTGACGCTCCTGAATGTTCTTGCTCGCTTACTAATCGTATATTAGACGCAAGGGTCAAAGAACACATAGGCGCTCCCTCCCCCTAGTGTGCATTCCCTAGGTGCAGAATTGCACAAAAGGTTTTCTTCCTTTTTCTCACAAAAGCCATATTAAAATATTACAACATATAAAACGAAATGACTATAACTTATGTTGTTAGAACAGAATCAATACAAAAAATTGAACTAAAAATTCACCTGCATCATAAAGATATTTTTGCGCATAGATAAGGAAATGGAGCACGTTTTTATACAGACTGATAGAGTATTATACTAAATAATTTTGAAAAACATTACATTCGTAAAGGTGGGGTAAATTTTGCCAAAAAAAATTCGGAAAGAAAATTCGTCCAAAAATGCAATTTCCTATCTATTCCTTGTAATATTCATTAATTTCTGATTCGGAATGATTTGAAAACTGCAAGTAATTATTTTTTTTGTAAGTTGGGCACAGTTAGACATAGAATATACAAGTACGTATACGTTATTAGTTTTATACAAATGACAATTAGAATTTTATAGTCTAATATATATATATATATATATATATATATATATATATATATATATATATATATATAATTTTTCGTTATGAATTCTACATATTTATATAATTAACTTAGTACAGAAAGAATTACATGAAATTTAAAAATAACACAAGATCAAACAATGAAGAAAAATACAAGAAATGCAATTTTTCTTTCGGCGATTTTGTTTTGGCAAAATCACCCTTCAGCAAAAGTTCATTCGGCTAAATTTATTCCACCCGCATTCGTAATATCTTGAATTTAAAATTTTGCAAATGCAATATTTAAAATCTTAAGCTTCGGTTGATGTTCGTAGATCGAGCTTATCGTAACTCCAATTCTTCCTAAGTCGTATTGGAGCGACGCACGCGACGTATTTCCGAAATTGCCCCCAAGGCCGGATGCTCAGCTCTCTTACTGTTGTACAGTCAACAGGGCCACCCAGTCGGCTCGGCGATTCGAGACTCGCTCGCGCGCACTTTTTGCTTGTATATATTTATATATACACTCACATGCAAGTGGGAGCGCTCGTCGAAAGGTCATTGACGCGGTACACTTTTATCGTTAAATATAGCCGGCCCGCGCTCACTATGTGCGTGCCAGTGCGTTTGCGCATGTGTGTATACCGCTGTATGCATCGACTGCGCGTACATTTTTGTTCGCTTCCTCGCTCTACAACTGCGTATGTGCATATGTGTATGTCAATTTGACGCTTCGGCGCGCGCGCATCTCTTTCTTGTGCACGGGCGGTGCATTATATTATAATATATATCGGCCGGACGGTAATGCGACCGCGGCGAGGTCCGATGATTTTTCGGAGTCAAATCCCCCCCCCCCCAACTCGACCTTCCTTGCGGCGAGGGTGAACGTCCCAGCCGGCCGATACGCCGCTCGCAAATGTAACATTAGAATCCGAGCGGTCCGTCGAGCTGATTGTGAATCGCCGGGGAAAGAGAGAGAGACCGAGAGAGAGAGAGAGAGAGAGAGAGAGAGAGAGAGAAGGGGCTAGAGAGCCCGATAGCCATCGATACAGTCTGTTTCGCTACCTGGCGAACGCACGCTTTTCGATTTTAATAATTACCGATACTATGCGAGAAAATTAGCGTGCGTTTTTTTTTGCTTTTGCTAGGACAATGACTCTATTATGCTTTATAACATGCATATTTTTTTTTACTTTCATTCGATCTTTATACAACAAACTTAAATAAATTTAAAAAGTATTAAAATTATATCGCAACATAGCATTAATGACATGTCATTATTCATCGTGTAAGAATAAATTCAAACAAGAAAAGTTGCGCAAATGAGATGGTCGATATTACTCTTAAGGTGTTTAAACCAAATTTTAAGACTGTAAGAACTGTGTGAAAACATATTTTTGCTAGAAGAATAAAATTATAATTGGAAATATACAAACTGAGAAAAAATATGCTTATATGTTCTGCCCTAAATAGCCTGCTGGGCTTGACAGTAACATGACAGGCGGCCTAATCTTAGAAGCGCGATGCTTGACCGAAAGATAAAGGAATTATAATGTGAAGTTAATTCAATCAATTAAATGAGAATAGTAATATAATCGGTGATTTAAAATTTTAAAATACGTACATCTTACAAAACAATATAGCCCTTTTTGCTTTCAAATAAATGATTGAAAAATTACGTTAAAATACTTGGTGAAATTAAATTTAAATAAGAAAATTATATAAATTTCAACACTTAAAGAGTTATACAAAAGCGATTGTCAAAAGTGGAGTGAATAAAATAGTTTCTCTCAGATCATTTAAAATTATTTCCATTTCTAATTTTATTCTTTTTTATATCAAAATCATTTTCACAATGTTCTAAGCAAGCAATTCCATGCGAAATTATACAACGATAATCACATTATGAGATAGAAAGTAATCGAATTGACAGCTTATAAAATTTAAATAATTATTTAGCTTTTTCTGGTCCAAAATAATGTTTTAATTTATGTCTGTTACTAGTTACGTATGTACTATTACATTCTCTTTTTATTTATCGTGCTACAATAAGGGTGTTTTTATGTCAACTGAAAGAAAAAAATAAATCATCTCAAAAATTGGAGTGAAATTTTAAATTACACCCGGTCTTCTCATTTATTTGATTTTTTAAAGACATTGTTTAACTAAAAGCTAGTAAACAACGCGACTTTCGTAAAATACCCAATGTTTCGATAAATTGTTAAAAACCTCATTTTTTAAAAAAGCATTCACCATATTTAGAAAACTTGGACAATCCTTGGAATAATTTACCTTTTTTGAATCCATCTATCCATTATAATTTTTTTAACGAGCTGTTTATCATTATTAGAACGAAAAATGGTCTAAATATGAGAGATAACCGTTTCGGCCTTGAACAATAAAAAATGTCCTTTCTGCACTTAGCACATTGCTCTTCTTAAAATAGCAAAAAGGACTTTAAAAATGTGATCAAGAGCAATTAGGTAATTTGAGGAAAAGGCCATGAAATGAATAAACGTGTTAGTGCCGAAGGTATTTTGATATACTCGCATATGTATGCACACACACACACACACACACACACACACACACACACACACACACACACACGTGTGTGTGTGTTATATATACGGGTAATAATAGATGCGTTAATGCCGTAGATATTCCGTCATCGAAGACACGGCCACAAGGCACCTCTCATAGCAATCGCTGACACTTATATTCTGGAAACATTTACCGATTTTTATGGCCCGAGACCTACGGGGTAGCATTCGTTAGCGAACTAAGACGGGCTGCGTGAATCTGTCCCTCGTACATATATCTTCCGCCGCTTTCTAGTGGATCGATCAATTTTTAACCTCCGAAAAAAGCCGCGCTCTCAGCGCAGCGCATGTCCGCGAGGCGCATCCCTGGCGCGGCCCGATCAAACGCGCGCACGGCTTCTAGACAATTACGCGAGGCTCGCGCGTTCGCGACTAATTACCGGGAATCCGCTGGCTTAATAGGACGTCAGCTGGTCTCCGCGGAAAGTCTGTCCGCCGCTCCGCGCGTTTTTTCCGCGCCGAGCCGCGACGCGGTTTTGCTCCCGCGGTCCGCTTCCTCCTTTTCCTAGCCTCCCCTGGAACCGGGCGATCGGCCGATTCGAGGAAGTCGGGGAAAATTACTTTCCGATTCCAACTAACGATTTAGAATCAATGCAGCTGCCGCGAAGGCCCCGCGTTCGGACCTCTCCTGCGTACGGAGAGTTCCCTGCCCTTGGCGCGTGCGCGTGATTCGGCGGAGTTCTACTCGCGCGCTCTGCGAACATTTGAAGTATAATAAGGCGCATAACGGAGGGTTTGCAATAGCCGTGTACGACCATTTTTATCAAAATGCGAAGATCAGTTTAATTACAAAATTAAGCGCGCGTTGCTCGATAAATAGGGCCTGGCTGACAGATCGATTGGAGAGTCTTTCAATTTATAGAATTTAACAGGCACATCCTGTTTGTGGGGCTTGATATCTGAATTTACAGCGTCTCGTTCATAATCGACAATCAAGCGAACCTCCATTCAATAAGCTTGTTGGACCTACAAATGACAGGTCGTATTGAAGAACCTACATCAATGTGAAAACTTATTTACATTCAATTTTTCATTTTTACATAATCTCAATTTAAGCAAAAAATTTTTTCTTCGACGTCTTAACCGTCTTAAGTTACATAATTTAAGTATTAATAATCAAATAAAACAAATAGTAGTATAAATTGTACATTGTTAATTTAAATGATATTTGAATTCTTCTATAAATACACCGAAATTTTATCACGTCACATTTACATCCGAGTAACCTTGCGATATAATGGATAAAATGCCTATAAGAAAAGTGATCGGAAGAAATTCAAGTCTCGGACTCAAATATATATATATATATATATATATATATATATATATATATATATATATATATATATAGACAAGAATCCAACGAAAGCCAGTCCATCGAACACTTGAGTCTTGCGCGGAACAAGAAAAACTTCGATCAGCCGAGCGCTTGGCCAGATCGATACATCGCGACGACTATACCTCTGCCCGCGTACGTACGCATTCGTACCGAACCGCAGTCCGCGCCTACTGATGCATTATAACTACAATATAACAACGACAGCTGTAGTGCGAAGAGGGTGAAGGAGAGAGAGGCATCCGTACAGGCATCTTTCGTTATATGCACCGAGCCGCAAAAACCGAGGAGGAAAAACTACGAATCGAGACGGGAACATCGACTGCGATTGACGCGACCCTCCCCCCTCTCCTGATCGCGGCAAAATTCCAACGGAATCGCGCGCCGATTCTTTTTCTGCCCTCGCACCTCTGGGAGTTATCGCGCGGAGAAGCATCGGCAGGGTAGGAAATAATACATAGCGATAAGGTCGCGCGATTCCACCTTCGCCGCCATTGTCCACAGGGGTGTGCGTGTATAAACCCACTTACACGGCTTCGCTTTCGTCGAGCGCTCGTACCTGCAAGAGCGAGAGAGAGAGAGAGAGAGAGAGAGAGAGAGAGAGAGAGAGAGAGCGAAAAAGAGAGCGAGAAGAGGAAAGAGAAGAAAAGAGAAAAAAGGAGAAAGAAAACGTATAGGAGCAAGCGACCGAGCTAGCTTTCAGTCATATATATTCGGTGAGTGACCTACCGCACTTCTCTCTCCTTCTTTCTTTCCCTCCTCTTCGGCCAGTGGCTATATCGCTATATGGCTATATGGCCGAGCCCGAGCCAAACGTCGCTCAGCCCCGCGAGAGCGCATATACTGCTCGGCCTGAAAATATATAGGCGCGGCGAGTCGGTCGAGCCCCTGACCCTCCTTAACGCCGCGCCGCCGCGCCTTCGGTCGATCGGTCGCGCTTCTATAGCCGTGACGTTTCTAGTCGCCAAATTTCGACAGTTGCAAAGATCGAAATTTCGGCCCTCCCTAAAGCTGGACTAGCCGATTTCCTGAGCACCGAAGAAGAGATCGAGAAAAGGGAAAGCCCTTTGTTTATGCCGATTTTCCATACATTCGGAGAGTGTACATTGTCGCGCACCTGCCTTCATATATTGTTACTTGTGTATAGCTAAATAATTAGTACGACGAGGGTAAATGGACAAAAACCAATACCTAAATCCAATACCTTCCGTGTCTGCTACGGACGCTCGTTTCTCTTTAAGTTGTCCTCGCATGGCCGCTTGGCTACGTTTAATTTTGCGCCCCATACGCATCTATCTACCTACATATCTATCTATATATACACACACACACACACACATATATATATATATATATATATATATATATATATATATTTATATTCGATTTAGTGTCTTTAGATGCGCTACGGGAAAAATGTAAAACGGAACGGAGGAAAGCACCTGCGGTCAGGGCAGAGGAATTTATGGGAAAAATATCGAGACCGGCAACCAAGTATAGAAAATAACTGTATATCCCGACGGGCACGCCGGGATTAGAGATACGCTCGAGCCTGTCGCAGTTGAGGATCTGTGGCTAACATTCGACCCTTTTTAGTCCTCTTTCCTCCATTCAATAAGGTCGAGATTTGCCTCGATTTCAAAACCAAAATGCTCGCTCGAATATGCCATTTATATGATGAGGTATTTCAAAATACAGATTAGTTTCCGTTTTTTTTCGAATCAAATTTATAGTAATTAATAACATTTCTAAAAACTGTATGAAACTTTATATATGTCCATGTACGTGCAATCACGTGCGCTTGTGTATGTGTTTATGTATGTGTATACATAATTACGAAAGTAGTACTAAATACATATTTAAGAAGTATTTTTTTAACATTTCTATTAAAAATGAAAAAACTTTTTAATGTTCCAAGTTATACCGAGCATTTATTGGCAAATAATTCATCCAACTCAACAGTCAGTAATGCAATAACCAATATAGAATCATTTTTAATTTTAACAATATAGAATCATTTTTAATTTGAATATATTGACTCGAATGTGATGAGCAAAAAAGTACTTATACCACTTGAGACACTGTATCATGTGAGCGTCGAGGTAGATTCCTGACGCATCGACATGGACTGGGGCTGATTAGTAGTTCGAAGCGCTAATCATGTATCGCATTTTTCTCGTTAACTATTAGTTTTAGAGAAAAAATGAATATAACATAAAAATTTTGTTTCAATAAGATGTACAACTTTTGTTTGAACAATTTTTATCTAAAATGAAAATTATTCCAAATAACTTGATATTTATAATTTTTTTAACACTTAAAAAATTAGATTTTTCATTTAGTAACTTTTCTCAATTATATTCGTAATCAGCGTTTGAAAGTACATACGTATGATTTTTTTCAGAATTTTTTTTCGACTTTTTTTTCGAAACGTTAAAAATTATTTTTTATGTTCAGGTGAGCAGCAGACGTATAATCTAGATGGTTAGAACCAGCGGACGTTTCGTACGCTTATTATACGGACGTTTCATACGGATATTTCGTACGTTACGTACATAGTCTAAACTTTATTCTGACCTAATTTGAGCCGAAAATAAATAACTGAAAAACTTTTTTTTACATGTTTTGGTTCCTGGCGTTACCACATCCAAATTAGGTGCCGCAGTGAACCTTCACTTTATACTTCAGCACATTCAAACGAATCATTTAAACTAATTTTCGGGCGAGGATAAATTGATCACTAAGATATGTCGCTGGCTCCCGGACTATTTATATTGAAATATTTTACTTAAAAGCTACATTCGAATAGATTTGACTCTGAATTTTAAACTATAAATAGTTTTCACGTTATTATCTTCTTTCATAATTCCTTATTATTTAATAAAAAAATGAAATATTTATTTTTGTTCAATATAAAAATACTGCATAGATCAGAAGAATGTATAGACCAAGCAAGCTATGGAGCAATAAAGCAATTAAGACCGAGAAAGAAACTTTTGATCAACTTTTGAGCAACTGCGAAGTGGACTAACAAATGACCGATCATTCACCTTCAGTTAGTTGGTTGCGAGCGTTCAACGACGTCACGCCTTATTTACTATCTAATACTTGCTCAAAAGCTTTTTTTTCTAATTTCATATTCTTTTTGCTGTATTAATAAATAAATATTCATTGAATAATATGTGTCTATTTCATTCAATCTTACAACAATTATTATATAAATAAGAAATTTAAAAAAATGGAAACCTCTTAAGAATGTAAATGAACAAATAATATTTTTTATTGAATTATTTTTTATATCCATTTTACTTCTTTCATACAACTGCGTGTCAAAACTGAAAGTAACTGTACGTAATTCAATAAATTTAATCGTGTAAATTGAATAGTTTTGCAAATGTTTGTACTTGTTCTATTACATAAACGTATAGAACTCTGTATATTATTTTTATATTTATATTTTTGATTATTTGTCGAATTGATGCAAATGGCACATTTTTTTATCTTTTTTATTTAAACTTAAATTGAAAATGGAATTTTGTAAGTGTAAAGCTTGAGAATAGTAAATCTTCAATCTCCGATGACACTCTTTATTACTTCAAAAAGTTTTCACAAGACTTTCTCTGACCGTATTATGACAAAGTATCCTTTCATGGATTTACAGACTTCGAGATGGATTTTAAAAGTTCCTGATTCGAATCAAAATTCACTCTTTTCAGTCAAAGCTGAAAAAGACGGATATTATTCTGTTTAGATTGACTTAAATTCCATCTAAAAATGATAGTGTTATTTTTCAATGCTTGCGAGTGTAATAATTTTATAAATTAAAATTTTTCTGATTGTGCAACAAATACGTGTTTAATATTTCGGATAAATTGATGCCCATAGCCTCTAATTTATCTGAATTAAAAATCAGAACAGCATTGTATTAAAATAAATAAAATTTTTAGACTAAAAAGTCCATTGAATAAATTATATTCAAAGATATTTCTATGTTAAGAATTATTATTTGAAAAGAAACAGAATTGCAGATCTACGATTTTATAGCACCAATCGCCATCTTTCGTCGAAACTACGCAGCTACAGAGCCAGGCAAGCAACAGTAAAGGATTAGAGCAATTGCCGAAGCCGTGCCGGTAATACTATATATATATACACACAGATGTTTATATCAGGCGCCAATACGCATCTCAGCCCATGAGCTCAGAGTTAGGAAATGCAAAACCAAAAATTATCACATGAGCGTAGATAGTTTTTTTTTTTTTATAATAAAAGCTTCACTAATATCTTCAAATTTAAAATGTAAAATGAAATGTTGAAAAAATGTTACTGTAAATTTTATATAAATACTGTAAAATCTCATAGTAAGTCAGTTTTGTCAATATCACAAAATGTTGTAAGGTAGCAATGGTGTAAGCGAGAGAAAGAGAGAGAGAGACTTCGTGCAAGACGAGAGAATCGATCGATTGATCTATCAATTGACTCCTCTTGACCGGAGAGCTGGAGAGAAGAATAGCGAAGGAAACGTACAGGACAAATAAAGAATGAACAAGACGGAATACGTGATTGGCCCGTTTGATGACCTTAATTTTTCCTTGGATTGACGTCGCTGCTCATTTCAACGAGGCCGCGAAATGCACGCCTTTAAGTGCGTCTCGGGTCTATTCAACGATTCGGAGACACGTTTCGAGAAAGCAACGCTGTTGTTTTCTAATGTTTGTAAATTGTCTGATTTCTTTTTCTACGCCAATTTGAAAGAATGTTTTATGCGGAAGATGTATAGTTAAAGAAAATCATAAGTTTGAAATTTAAGTTAACAATGATATATAAATAGTTGAAACTATATATTAATTTATATTTGCGTTAATATAATAATTTATTAATTTATAATATATGTTAAAACAATACAATAGAATATATGATGATCATGATATACTAGGGCGGTTCAATAAGTACCCGTGTTTGAAGATAGAGAACGTTCCTTAGGGAAGCTGGTGTTAATATCGTGTGCTGTCATATCGTAGCAGAGGCCGTAGGTGTGTCGACCGGACCGGCAATTAATATTTTACATGATAAATTGGCTATGATGAAATTGACGGCCCGATGGGTGCCGTGATTTCTCATGGTAGACAATAAGCGGAAACGGCTGTTAACTTCGAAGCAGTGTTTGAAACAATTTAAGCGAGATCCGAAAGACTTTTTGCGTCGAGTTGACGCCATTGATGACACCTGGATTCATCATTATACACCAGAAACTAAGCAATATTTAAAACAATGGATTTCTCCCGGTAAATTTGCTTCAAAGAAGGCGAAGACGGTCCCATCAGCCGGAAAGGTCATGGCGACGATTTTTTGGGATGCGAAGGGCATCATCCTGATAGACTTTTTAGAACAAGGAAGAACGATCACTGGACAATACTAGAGTAAGTTATGGCACCGCTTCGATAAAAAATTGAAGGAGACACGGCCACATTTGATGAAAAAATGTGTTGTTTCATCACGATAACGCACCAGCACATTTATCTGGACTTGTCGCTACCAAACTGCATGAAATGCGTTATCAATTGCTGACGCATCTCCCGTATTCGCCCGATCTGGCTTCCTGCGACTTCTTCTTGTTTTCTAATATGAAAAAATTGCTCCCGGGAAAAAAAATTGCTCAAACGAGGAAGTCATCGCCGAGACAGAGGTTTATTTTGGAGAGTACGACAAATCTTTTTTTTAGAGGGATTAAAAAATGGCAAGAACGTTGGGAAAAGTGTATCTTTCTAAAAGGCGACTATGTTGAAAAATAAAAAAGAATTTTTTGAAAAAATGGTGTTTTCATTTCTAACACGGGTATTTATTGAACCGCCCTCATATATCAATATAAAAATAATTTCCAACAGTTTCAAATAGTACTAAAGGATACTGAAAAGTTAAAAGTAAAAAATATGTTTATATATTTTGTACTTAACTGAGCTTACTAGGGCTCGTATTTGTTGATAGGATTCATTTGAAAATTATTGAAAATTATAAACGGTATATATTCGTTACAGATAATAAAATAGGGTAAGAGTGAATTAGTGTTACTTTTGACTGCGTAAATTCGCAGTTATTCATTTGAGATCGTGCGCCGACTCGACCGTACGGGAACGGGAGGGGACGGAAAAATCTCGTTGTACACAGTCGTGTCGGCGATAATCGTTTCGTAATCCCTATTACTTATCATTTCACCGTGCTGAAAAAGTAGCCGAACCGAAAACGTTGCAACGAAAAACGAGCCAGAGACAGAAAGAAGGGCGAAATTTACTCGTGCAGTGCTGAACCGGCCTATGCTAAATTATGCAGCCTGCCTTTTCTGGTCTGTTTGGTGGGTCTTTCTTTGTCTCTTCAGCCCTCCCTTCCACCCCCCCTCTCTCTCTCTCTCCGTCTCTCTATTTCTGTCTTATTCTATCTTTCCCTCGTTACCTCTTCTTTTTTTTCCCAAAGCCCGAGCGTCGTGCAAAATCGTTGCGGATAAAAAAAGACGACTTTGACACATATTCATGTTTTTTCCTCCTACCTGAATTGTACGAATGATATTAAAGTGACATTATACGCACATTTAAATATTTATATATTATAGGGATATATATATATATATGTATATATATATAATTCCTTGAGGTTTACGTATATAACTTTAAATAAAATAACAGATAGGCTTATATGTGAAAAGCTGACCCAAGAATCGGATTCGTTATGATTCTATATAAAATAGGAAAGAGACTTTTCTGTTTTTTTCTGCCCCCCCCTCTCTCTCTCTCTCTCTCTCTCTCTCTCTCTCTCTCTCTGTTTCTCTCTCATGAATAAGAGATGCTATAACAATATTTTGTGCCATGAGTAAATGTCCGCAGTTAAGACATAATAATTGTAAGGCAGATTAGCTCATTTACAAGGCATTCTCGAACGTGCTAAGTCCATTAATTCTTTTCAAAAAATTTTGCGGAGACCGATTGATCGAGCACACTCATAGCTCGCGATTATGCTCGTGATTAAATTGTTAACTTTCACCTGTATGTATCTACGTTTATAAACGCGACTCCGCGACTGGCGCGGCCTGTAACTTTGGCCCACCGAACCTTCAGTAGAAACAGGCGCTATTGGTGGGACGTTCGCTATTTAGAGACCGTCCTCCTCCATATACCGTCCGTATAGGTTTCGTCTTGGGTAACGCTATTAAACACGTGTACATCTGTATATATATATATATATATATATATATATATATATATATATGCGCTGTTCATAATTGAGCTGCGAGCAAGCTACGCCGTATGCTATTAAAACGATGACGAATATACTTGCCCGCTGGAGTTTTTTCGCGATATAATTTTCTTCGACTCTTCGGCATTTACTAGATATTAAGAAAATCGGGTCGGATATTTTTTTATACACAGTGTGTGTGCGTGTGTGTGTCTGTAAAGTAATGCACATGTAAATATATTTGTGAAAAATCAGCTACCACGACATAAAAATACCAGCGTACGAGTTACGTAATTTATTTAGTAACTCATCTTATGTAAGAAGTATAAGACTGCAACCATGGTGCGTATAATGGCTTATATAGCGGTCAATATACAAATTGATCCGTCAACATGCGAAACATCGAATATACACAATACTCGAAAGCCATATTTGATTTTGTACTAGAATTATAAAAATGATCCTTCGCAATATTACATCTATGACAAAAAATCTCCTCTCTCGCTCGCTCTCTCTCTCTCTCTCTCTCTCTCTCTCTCTCTCTCTCTCTCTCTCTCTCTCTCTCTTTCGCATCGAGAAGTAAATTATCCTTGAATAACTCTAAAAAACTCCAGAGGAATTTTGCTGAGGTTCGGGTAGTGTTCGATGAAATTCTCGCTTACCTTCGAAGCGTATGGAAAATTATTTCAATTTATGTGTAAAATCGAGAATTTTATTCGAAGAAAGGAAGTTCGTCGGAAATCTGTTAAAACTACGCGCGGGAAAATTAAGGATGCGATCGTGGCCGACCGATTGGACAGATTTTGGTGGAAAATGTAAGTTCTCGATATATATAGGAGCCAACTCGACGGGCATGCGAACACGCGATATGAGCGTGCGTGCGTTGGGTACGCAGTGAGAGCGCTGTTTACCAAACAAACCCCTTTCGTTTTTACAGCGATTGCTTAGCATAAAAAGTTTGATATAGGTGGCACTTGTAAAGCCCGTCTCAAACAATTGCATAAATATTTTTATTCGGCGGCAAGCCTCTTTTCCCGTTCGTTTCTCCATGCACGCTTCCGCTGAATAAATTTGCCTTATTTCAGTAGGGCTGATTTTGACTATGATAAAGACAGCTTTCTTATACCTCGAAAGCGTTTCTAATTGTAGAATATTAATTTTCATTTATTATTTCAGCCACCGGTATTCGTCCTTTCTGCTTTTATATACGTACCTAGATCAATAATATAATATGTATAGTAATTATCCGAATTTACTATTATTACATGGTAAATCAATATTGGGAAACTACACATCCATTGCATGAAGTCGAACTGACCCGATAAAAAACAAACATGATCAGCGCGAATCAGAGGATAAAATAGAGGATAGACAAAACAAAGTTCTATTTTAAATAAAAAATAATATTGTGTATCACAATTCATTACTATTTCGATAATTTAAAGAGATTTTCATCAAGCTATTCTTGCAGATATAACTTTTATATATTTTTAAATTACATTATATATAGTCTTTTAATTATACTATATTAAATACTGTACTTCTTACTTTATTTTTAATCAAAACCTGCCAAAATTTAAACATTTAATTCTTGTCAATTGTCGCGCACTAGAGATTCTAGTTATTTCTGTGCATCTCTAATTCTGGATACAAGAGACTTTACTATCAAAACTTAAAATCATAGTATAGCTAGGAAAGTTCTAGACCGTTTTTCCTAAATTCAAAGTGATCCATAGCCTTGCCAGTAATTGCCAGAGCCTTGCAACTATCTAATGTATTCTCAAAAAATACAAGCACAATTAGTGTTATATAGAAATACAAGATTTATCGTTCTTTCTCATTCAACTCGTAAAGTTATGTATCCTATATTTCAAGTCGTAATAGAGTTTCTTGCAAGTTAATGAACTAGTAATTATATAAAAAATTTACGCGTATTTAATATTTCCTTCAATTTATTATGCTACTGTTAATTTGAATACAAAGAACGATATTAAAATCGTTTCTCAAAATTAAAATTCTATTATGATATTGAATAAATGAAAACCATTATTAATTATAAATTCAATATAATAATATTTTATGAATAGAATGATAAATAACTGATATCCATCAATTGGATTGTACATTTATAAAATTATGAAACTCTTGTGCTATTTTCAAAATATATGTTACCGGTGCAGATATTTAAATATGTAAATATGCGTGAGCGCTATGAGTGCTTGTAGAAGGGGATTTGCTTCTGAACGTTTTCCTTCGACAAGCAACGCAGACATTTGTTCGATCCGCTGCGCGCGATATAGACAGTGCTCCAGTAGCTAGGATTCTCGTATGTGCTTACCGTGGAAATAAACGTCGCATTCCATTTTTTTTTTAATATTGATAAGTATATATATGTATTAAGTGATTTATTCGAACCAGCCCAATCACCAGTACATTATCGGAAAGTGAATTAATGCTATTAGATTTAAGAAGAAAAAAACACTCAGAACTATGCTATACGATTACACACAACACAAAAAAAATCAAGCACACTCACTACTGTCAAGAAATATAAGCCATATGAACAAATCAACTATTCAACCATTGTATGAACGCTCGAGAGAATATTTTAAAAAATACAACATTGATATCAACCAAATTAAACGATTTACTCTTTATAACACACACTATTGGATAACAGTACCTAAATTACAGAAGATACAAATTACATTGTGATAAATCAGTCACAAACAAACAACAAAATAGAAATAATTAAGGACAAGAATCGACATATTTATACATACAAAACAAAAATAAAACAATCAATAATTCCAATCGCAACTATCAATGACATCTAAAAGATATTATTAAAACTACTCTTTCGGATTTAGTAAATCGACAGCATTTCAAATAATAATAAGCAAAATCATTGAATCAGTAGAGAACCAAAAAGGAACTTTCATTATACATACAAGCCCTCTCCAAACCAGCAAGGGTTTACTTAACAAAATCAATGTATCTAATGAAATAGCAAACAAACTACTGCCTCTGGATGGAAAAATTAAACTATATGCGTCTGAACCACCAATGAAACAAATAATAGAATACAAGTAATAGCAAAACTAACCATCAACCTCCAACATGCAATCTCAGTACATAATACAACAAAGTAGACTTCTACAAAATCATAGATAAAAGTATAAAAAAGACTGGTGTAATATCTGGAAACGCGAATCCAACAAGTGTAAACTTAGAAAGATCAAACCAAATGAACTTAAAACTAACCCAGCCATCACATTTGATAGAAGAGATCAAGTTATTCTCATTTGTATTCTCACAGGACACACCAAACTAACTCACTAATATGTACTAAATAAAGAAAGTCAAAATAACGGTAGTAATTATAACAATACGGCTACAGTCGAACACATTATATTATGTTGTCCATTGTACAAAGAAGCTCGAATAAAAACAAAATTAAAAAAAGATTTAAATTCTATACGACAGAAATCAATGTGAAAATCTAATTAAATTTACAAGTTTATGTAATCTACGGAACTATATATAATTGTTATAAAAAATGTAAATATAAGTAATGTACATTAAAAATGATTGTATGAATTCTGACAAGTCGTCAATTTTCGAAAGGGAAACACGATTTCAAATAAATAAAGTAAAAAAAGTGATTTATTGTATTTACTTTATTAAATACTAACTAAGGAATAAAGTTTTGTGATAAACACATTTTATACTTCCTTTCAAGGAGAGTCAATTCATAAAACTTACCCATCATATTTTTCCCTGGACCTACCTCTAAAAAACATAACAATGACGAGGAGGATAGGACCTACATATATTGTTTTTTTTTACGCTTCATGACAGTGAAAGTATAAGTAACGATTTAGACGAAAAGTTTAAAGTGTGGTATAGGAGAAATTGAAAATTATATTATGAAAATTATAAACGCGTATGGCGATTAAAAAAATCAAGTAAAAAAATTAAAAAGGAAGATACCGAAAAGCCCAACGAAATCTCGACAGCAAATACAGAAAATATGATTGAAAAAAAACACATCTGTTACAACTACACAAATGTCTGAAATTCCAGGTTACTTTAGAATCGAACAATACGATGCAACGTAATACAAATGGAGCGCCTGATTGCAAAGACTGAAGATAAAACCAAAGATAACAGATAAAAAGAAAAGAACATATCTTCTACAATACATAGGCATCTATACATATACAAAATCAAAAAATGCTTTGGGTAACATTAATTCTTATACAGTTAACACAAATACAATCATCGACAAATTAAAATCTATCTTAGACCTAAAACCATTAGAAGCTGTAGACATTTTTATAGGTCAAAAAAGAAAACAACAAGATGAAGAGACCATACGTGATTTTGTGAACGATTTACATAAATTAAGTGCAAAATGTAATTTTGGAACGTACTGTGAAACTGATTTTCGTATAGAACTGATAGCAGGATTATCAAACCCGAATGTGAAAGCCAGATTATTGAAAACGCAAAACCTAAAATTCGATGCAGGGATCTCAATTGGCATTAAATTAAGTTGGCAGAAAATAGCACATCTCAATTGCGTGATACAAATGTTAACGCCAAAAAAATCATGACATCAATTCAGATGAAAATAAATACCAAGCGAATGCGAAAAAGAAACATACACTAAAATCATTTACTACATATAGGAAGGTGCAAAATAAATATTTTGAAAAGCATACAATTTGAATACATATGCATACATATGCAAGTGTAACGTGGTCATAAAATCGCGCAATCTGAACAAGTTACCTGTTTTCGTTGCGGAGCAGAGCTCTATACTAAGTTTTGAGCCAAGTAAGCGTCATTTGCGGAAATTGTTAATTTACTTCTTTCATTTAAAGCAATCTGCAGCTGAAGTACATCAGCTACTCAAAAAGCATATGGTGATGTTAATTTGACTGAGAGAAGTTGTCGGGAGTGGTTCCAAAAATTTAAACGTGGTGATTTTGACGTGGAGGACAAAACACGCAGTAGAAGGCCGAAAGTGTATGGTGACACAGAATTGGAAGCTTTACTGGAGGAAGATCCATGCCAAACGCAAGATAAACTTGCACAAGAGTTAGGAGTGACTCACCAAGCTATTTGACAACGTCTCAAAACCCTAGGTATGATCCAAAAGCAAGGAAATTGGGTTCCTTACGAAGTCAAAAAGCAAAATCGCAAAGGATATCTACATCGAATCGTGACGGGAGACGAAAAGTGGATTCACTACGACAACCCAAAGCGTAGAAAGTCATGGGTAAGCCCGGGTATGCCTCTAGTTCGATGGCCAAGCCAAACATTCATGGCAAGAAGCTAATGCTGTGCATTTGGTGGGATCAGCTTGGAGTAATCTATTATGAACTATTCCAACACAATCAAACCGTCATCAGGTAATGTTACCAACAACAGCTGATGCAATTGAACCGAACATTGAAGATTAAACGTTCACAATATGCAAAAAGGCACGATAAAGTTATTTTTCAACATGACAACGCTCGGCCACATGTTGCAAAAAACGTAAAGAAATCGTTAGAAGCATTGAATTAGGACGTCCTACCCCACCCGTCGTATGCCTCAGACATTGCTCCTTCAGACTACCACCTATTCCGGTCAATGGTTGATGGTCTGGCTGAGCAGCACTTCACTTCTTAGTAGAAATTGAAGAAATGGGTCCATTCGTGGATCGCCTCAAAAGACAAGCAATTTTTTAGACAGGGTATCCACTTGCTGCCCGCAAGATAGTCAAAAGTAATAGAAAGTGATGGGCAATATTTTGAATGACATTATCTGTACCTTTTTGTTTACAATAAATTCTTATTTCTTAAAAAAAAAACGGCGGAAACTTATTTGTACACCCAATAAAAACTATTATATTTGTTATAAAATTTCTGTTTAGCGCTGTTCTAATAGAAGTACATCTAATTCATCATGATTATTTTATTTGTTATAAGATTTTACGAGCATGGGTTTTAGAATCATAATTCAAAGTTAAAAATTACCATGATTATAGAAATATTTATATGTTTAGAAATAATTTCATAATTTGATGTTAGTCATTAGACTTATGTCAAATAATTATAATATATAATTTGACCTTTCATAATTATATTAATCGATTTATAATAATTAATCCAGTGAAATTTATTTCATATATATTTAAATTAAATAAACCTTAACTTATTTAGAAAATGGCTGATTACAGTATGAAAAGGTTAATAACTATTTTATCTTAAATGTATTAGCTTATCGAGAATAATATAAAATAAAAATTGAGTACGTACATATATATATATATATATATGTACACATGTATACTTGTAAGTAATTACGTGAAATATTGAAAGTAAATAGATTCATTAAGTATTAATAATTATTATTATTATCAATCATAATTTCTGAGTTCAGTAAAAATATTGAACGTCACAAGGTGATCGAGTCTACTCCACATACGAATATATATATTTTTTAATTTTTATTTTAATTTTAGGACAACTGCGTTCCCTAATCTTGATCGTGTCTTCTCGGATTTCTATAGATTAGACGAAATGCAGTTTCGACGCAATCCGTCATACATTTGTAAACTGCTCTTGGATAGAGAGAGTAGTTCCGTGAAATATTAAATATACAAAATTTTGGATTCTACAATACAAAAAAAATCGATGTAAAGACTACACATATAACCAATACTCAACAAATTATTCAAGGCTTACTAAATGAATACGATATTATGTTTACGTGAAATTGAACTGAAAAATACTTTTTTAATTTTTTAAATTAATGGACAAGTAAAGCATCGAGCTCTTTTTAAAGCATTGTGTATTCAATGGGAAAATTATTTTTTTTTTGTAATTTTATAATAATAAATTTTACTTTATAGTTATTTTTAATTCATTTTTTACTTCATTTTTCTGTGGGTCACTGTAGCAATCCCTTACTTCAAGGCAGCCACGTAGCGGGGCCGCAAAAAGCCAGCGACGGCAAGAAAGCGGTGAGGGTGACCTCCGAATCCCGTGCCCGAGGACAACTGCAAGTTCCGGGCGATAGGCAAGCCGATAGTTACTACGTCAGCTCGGGAATTGCCGTTCCGAGACGCCTGCCACAACTGTACAAGCCATCGCCGAGGAATGAGGAGTGAGTGGAGAGCGCAAGGTAAGTGCTCCACCTCGGTTCCATTGTCGAGCCGCGAATTGCTCCACATCGCGTGGAATCCGCCGCCCTGACGAGCTAGCCGAGGCGATCTTCCTGGCGCGGAGCTCGCGATTAAACAGTGCTGTGCGACCGACGGGAGTAAAAAGCGAGCTACGTATAGCTCGCGCTGAGACCCATATTTCAGCTGGCGCCCAACTGAACCCTCGCCGGTCCGCGTGTATTACTATTTTATAGGTTTAAAATAAATGTCGTATTATTACTAGAATAAAGCAACGCCTAGTTTTGTGTATTCTCCCTTTCATAATTTCAGGAGGATGAGTTCCGCATAAATCCAAGTAAGACACGCATTCAAAATAACCGACGCAAATAGCGCGTTACAATATATGTATATATATATATATATATATATATATATATATATATATATCTATATATCTATATATACGTATATATTGTATGTTTATTATATTGTACATATTATATATACACATTTTGAATACGGTTTACTGAGAAATATTGTATCGGCGTCTACGGGCGGTGGTTACGATATCCCGTTGCCTCAAGACGATTTCTATTGTAATTCGTAGTTGTGTTTTTGGATGATATAATGCGATGTCTAGGTGTCTATGCGATTTCTACGGGAAATATTATATTTAAAAACGATATCCAGGTAGGAGGAAATCAACTTCTATGGGAGTATTCGTGTTCGGACGATAGAAGATGATGTCCAAGTATGACGAAATGACTTCTATGAGGAGTATCGTGTTTAGTTGGTAGCAAACGATATTCAGGTATGTCGGGTCAATTGGTACGGGGAATTTCGTGTTCGGATGATAGAATGCCGTTTTCCAGGTGTTTTGGAACGACTTCTACGGAGAATTTCGTGTTCGGACGATTGAAGTCGATGTCCGGGTATGACGGGACGATTTCTATGGGAAGTATCGTATTTAGTTGGTAGGAAACGATGTCCAGGTAAGTCAGTACGACTTCTATGAAGAGATTCGCATTCTATCATTCGAATAAGCACACTCCGAGTAAGAATTGTCCCGGGATACCGGGACATTGTATTCTACCTCCCCAACATAAAACTCTCTATAGCAGTCGTCCCGAGACATTTCCTATAGTCCGAACATGATACGCTCCGAAAACGTCGTCTAGAGATACTTGGACATCTTTTTCTACCGCTCAAACTCGAAAGTACAATTTTCATCATCGAAGCCATATTTAATATGCATATATATAGATTGTATAAAATGGTCGACAAAATATCAACTTTTTGAAGCGACTGCTACATTGAAGTAGCTTTTTATACAGAAGTGACGATAGGTAAATTACGGTCAATTATTTATAGTAATATAGATTTTTATATATAGAGTACTTTTTACTTAGATATTATTGAATTGTTTATAAAAACGGTTAAATTATTATTTCGGGCGAAGCCGTGACGAGGGATGCTAGTTTAAATATAAGGGTGTCGGTTTCATAAACTTATTTGGAGCATACTCTAGCCTTCGATTATCCCTAATGTGGAATTCCATGCACTAAAATTAAAGCTAGGTGTATAATCAAAAATCGGAATTAATCACTTATTCCACACAGGGATTGCGAAAAATTAAACTTTACATGTTAGATATACCAAGCTCCTAATCCGGAGTATCAAAAAATTTTAAAAATTCTAATCAGTATGTGGTACCGTATCAACTGACGGATCCCAAGTGGTAACACAACAGCACCTATCATATCAATCCTTACCATTTCTTTTTTTTTTAAATGTCGTGATATCTAGAGTGTAGAGCTAGTGTATGCACATCGCGGAAGAGCAGTCATTTATATATGTGTATGTGTGTAATACACAGAAATAGGCAACAGTTTATATTGGCTTTAGTATGGCTAATATATAATCAAGACTAAGGTATATGAACTAAACAATATACTAAAGTATATGCATTGAGTTGTAATTGCCCGAACCGTAAAATGTAGCAGATTTGTATATTAAAATTGTATATAAAAGTACAAGTATAAGTAATCGTGGAAAAGCTTTAATTAAATCCGTTAAAGCTATATTTTTTCAATATTAATAACTTTTTCAAAATGAAAAATAGAATATATATTATTTTCAAATTCTCCCTGTTTTTTAGGAGTATATTTCAATTGCAGTTTCATAAGCCTACATGTGAACTGCCAATTTTTCGGTAGTAATTTTTATTAATTAGTTTATTTCATCTACTTTTAGTATCATCTAGTCTTATGATTCACTGTTTAATCATAAACTTAGATATTCATTTCGCATGTGTATATATATATATATATATATATATATATATATATATATATATATATATATATATTATTACTCGATATCCAGGAAAAATGTAGAAGATCGCTATTCTCTAGTTATGAACAGCTGAATAACTACTGAAAAATAATTTTAAATCAGTTCTGTAATATATTGATTGAATGGTAAGGCTGATGTTTTTTTTCTTAAAACCCTTTTAAATCTCAATTTATCAGTCTATAAATTTCGATCAATTAATATGACATTTACAAAATATGTTCTGCTTCAATTTGAATTAATTTTAATAAAAATACAAATTTATTATATTCATTATAAATACACATATTCTTAATATGTAAAAAATCAAAGTATTAATAGAAAACCAGTATTTAATTAAGGAAACTTATCGACATTTCACTTTATTTGGGACGTCTTGGAAATTTGTATTGTACCTAAATTAAGTGCGATTATTTTATATTATATTTTCAGAAAAATAAGTTTTGCTTCACCGTTATCGATATTTAAAATTCGAAAGTTTGATCATCTTGTACATCTGGTGGAATTGGTTATGTATTTACAAAGACCATTTCAATCTACAACTTCGAAGATATCATTGGTGTTTCTTTAAAAACCAATATATCATCAAATCAATAATTGGAATATCATACCGTAATTTCAGAGACACAAGTTTAAAAAATTTTCATTTTTCCTAAGTGTAAATACACAATTTTTTATTAATTTTTCGCACATGCTTATAGCTGAGAGAAGAGGTTACAGTGGTTATACATCGAAATATAGTGATATGCATGCAGCATTGTCATTTTCGTGCACTCACCTTGATATTAGAATACGAGTTTATATATACAGCTTTTTCATTATTGTCTATGCAGAGATTTTTAAAAATCCTGTTTTCTGGGAAGGAATAAATTCTATCTCCCTGTTCTTTTAATTGATTTAGAACCGAATAAACCCTCGTCATATCTAATCCTCCGCCGATTTTGAACAAAATCGTTATATGACATAAATGATATAATATTATAATATAAGTATATATATGGAGAGACATAACAAATCCCCACTCCACTCCCCTTGGCGCCAGCCCGAAGCAAGAAATCCACCCCCTCTAGTGTCTGGAAGGTGTACTGAAATCTGATCCCATGTAGATAATTAAGAATGTTTTTATTATTTTTTAATTACTTTTATTGCGTTTTTATTAATTTTATTGTTTTTTTATTGCTTCGGTGACCTTTGAAGGGCAATAAGGAGTGTCTCTCCATAAGCATTTAGCAACTTTTAGTACATTTTTAGTACTTTTAGTACTTTTAGTAACTAATTAATGCAAAAATGTGTGTGTGTGTGTGTGTGTGTGTGTGTGCGTGCATGCGTGCATGCGTGCGTGCGTGCGTGTGTGTATGTGTGTGCGCATGCTCGCATACAATGCGTAGAAAGAATGTCTCAGCGCTTATCTTAGACGTGCGATAGAGCAGTCTAATGTCGTAAACTGTATAATAGAACTTTTGTCGAGATTTTTTGCAAAAGAACTACTCAAGGAGGAGTCAGAAGAATGAAAAATCATACATAACGATCTTCTTGCTTTTAAACAATACTGCTTTCTTCATAAACACAACATTGAGAATTATGTTAAATCAAGTATGGAGATATCAACTCCAAAATTCGATGTTCTAAATAATTTATTGGCTGAATTATTTGTTTATTCATTACCTATGATAACTGAAAATATTAATTAAAAATCGGTGACGTTCAATAATTATAATATTTTTAATCCTATGTATGTATATAATACATAAATTTTAAAATTCATTGAAACCAAATTTTACAATGTATTTATTTCACATTTGCTTTATGTATACTACCTTATCCAAAAAAAAACATATAAAAACTCCTCTCTTATTAATTTATCCGTAATAATTTGCAGCACTTTATATTTCATTAAAAAAAATAGTCTGCAAAAACATTGTCTTATATGCTTCATATATACTATCTTATTTTTTGAATAATATTGATTATTTAGACGAAAGATAAAATTTAAGTAATTTAAAGTTTTTCAAAAAGTTTGCAATGTTATAAGTTTTTAAAAATATGCTATACATTGAAATAACACATTGCGATATAATTATAAAATGTATAAATATACTAGATGGTACATAACATCATGTTAGTACTTTACGTATAACGCTTTAAAAATCATAAAGAATAAAAATTGTTTGCATCAATACTTTTATAACAATATACGATAATCAATAAAATATGTACAAATTACTTTTGTACAAATATAATCTTATTGTTTAAATATAATATTAAAACCAATTCTGTAAAAAGAACAAGTTTGTCATCAATTAGCTTAATACTTCCCACTCTAAGCGTTTCTCACCCGCCTGTACCGCCCTCTTTTGTTGATTTTATTTTATCTAAAAATATTTAGAAGACGAAAGGGTTTTCAGTCGATTAGAGTTTTCAGAGATCTTGGAGTGTGCAGATCGTACATCAAACTTGGGATCATCGATTATCCAAGTCCGCGGACCCCAGGAAAAGAATTTCAAATAGCAAAAGAACGGTAAAGGTAACATATGAAATATTCTTACTTTTCAAATTCTTTTCGAAACATAATAGCAGTTAAGTCGAGAGGACCAATGCTTAAGAAAATATAGTCTTTATCTCCGTATAGTATTTTTGTTATCGGTCAGGAAATAAATATGATATCAATGGCTAACTTTCTCCTTCGACGCTGAGCAGCCTTCGCCAATGAACAGAGCTACGTGTGAACGGGTCTTACTGACAAATTTTTCTAAATCTCTACAAGTAACAATTAATGTATAAGTGCGAATGAAAATTTTTGTTTAAAAAGATAAAATTGTTATTCATTTGTATAGATATTATAGCTCGGACGTGCAGATACTGGCGGCCAGTAGACAGACCGGGCGAACCTCGGTGCGATGATTCGTATCAAAGAGAGAGAACGATAGCTGGCTACTATACGCCCGATGATGCAATGACTCTCGCTCTTCTCTCTCTCTCACTCTTTCTACGCATTGCATGCGTGCAGGCGTGCGCGCGTAATTATAAATGCATACATGTACATATATATACATATAGATATACATATATATACACATATATATATATATATATATATATATATATATATATATATAATTCTACGGAACTATGCAATCATATTCAGTGTGATCCTAGTCATAGAGAGACTCCTTCATCTACTCAAGCGTTGCGTTCTACTATTCTATTCTCGTCCGTTTTATACTCACAAAACTAGGTTGTTAATTTCAACGAATATTGTTAAATATTCAAATTTATACGAGTAAGATCTCCATTCCTCTATTATAACTTAATAAATTACAACATTGTCTTATTACTTTGATTTCTATATTACAATTTTATTGAACAATATTGATATAATATAACAACATAAATATCTTTGATGAGATCTTTGAAGTATTAGAAGGCGAACTGAATTTCCGACTTCACGATTAGATTACGATGTAAGTAGTACGAAAAGTCGGACGTGTCGGCTCTAGTACTTATTTTTTAGTTTTGTCAAATACCAATAAAATTCAGTAATCAGGCGCCATCATTTATGTAATCATTATGGCTCAAGTTCTGCCGAAGACCTGCAGCTGCTATAATTGGCAGGCCTCCTAGAACAAAAGTATTTTGTTCGCCATGCTGGCCTTGATGTATTCCACATCCAGGGATCTATGGACAGTGACTCAGAATATGTTCAGGGGCTTCCTCTTTTGTGTAACAGAAGCGACAGGAATGGTCCCTTGTGAGACCCACCCTGCACCTGTGAAAATTAAGTTTACGTGACCCATGACGATATCGATAAATACCTCAGTCCTTCTTCTACTAAGACCAAGAATAGCCTTCTCGAGTCCTTAGCGTGTCTAATCGTAATGAAGGCTTTTGCGTGCCTGCATTTCCCATTTTCTTCTCATTGTTGGCTGTTTTCCTCCGCTACCCATCCATCTATCTCCCTTTTGATGAGGGTGTTGCCGAGTCCAATAGCCGGCTCCGGGCCATTATAGGCAGTTCTAGCTGCCATTTTGGCTAGATCATCCGCCACCATGTTTCCCTTGATCCCTTGATCGCTCGGTAGCCAGAGTAGCATGATCTTTACCTTATCGACCAACCTGATCAGGACTAGAAAACAGTCTCTAACAGCTTAAATCTTGTAGTATAGCTATTTAGCGCTTGTAATGCACTCTTACTGTTTGAGCAGATGCAAATACGGGTGGTGGGGGCCGCCTGCGTGGCCATCTCCGCCCCTCTCATTATTGCGATTAGTTCAGCTTATTCTATCAAAACGATGGGATAGCATCCCAATTGGACGATTGTTCCCCTGCCATTACTTCTACGGTACACCCCTGCACCTACACCCCTTTCATTTTTAGAGCCGTCTATCAATCACAGTTCTCTTATGGGATGCCTGTTAAGCCAGATTTCCATTCTTCTTTGTATGCGATATTGACTCCATATTTCTTGTCGAAGAGGAAGCTGCTATTCGTGGCGTCCAGGTTCATTCATAAAGTCACTTTTCCGTCCAATCCCTTGGGGAGCCATCATGAACCCTCCCTACTAACCTCTCTAAGTAAGTTTTGACTCGATGGAGGGCTTTTGCAGCCGTACCGGCCAAGATCAGTGTGAATGGTTCAATTTTTGAATGGATCTTTCGGCGCAATATGCCTGTTGCTCTCTATGAAGTCGATTCTTCATCAAGGCATTGTTTCTGATGAATCTGTCAATCATCCTTTCTACCGTCTTAAGGATGAAGGATGTCAAGCTAATCAGTCAAAAATCTGTTGGGGATGTATATCCACATTTGCCTTATTTGGGTATGAATACTACTCTTGTACCTAGCCATCTAGATGGGACATGATACAGAGTGATACTTGCCCTAGCCATCTCTACCATCGGTCCAACGATCGTATCTTCGGCTCTTTGCAACAGGGTCGGAGAAACTCCATCCGGTTGCGGTGCTTTAAATAGGTCAAATGACCGAATGGCTTATCTGACTCTGTCGGGTATAATAATCTGGTTTGCTAGTGCCCGGTTAGCACCGAGTTTAGTATACGGAGACCAGACTCCCTCGTGTACTGTTGTGTTATCCTTTTATTTTGTATCACAGAGTTTAGGAAAATGTGCTTGGATAAAATATCTCAACGATTTTTCATCCAATGTTGCATAACTGCCGTCGGGACGTTTCAACGTATCAAGGATGGCATCAGGATTCTTTGAAAGAATCCTGCTCAACCTGGCCGCCTGTTTTCCCTCGCAGATGCTTTCAGATTAATTCCTTCAGCTTTTCTCTCTGGCCATCCTTACTGCATATCTATATTCGTTCCTAGACGATCTGTATGCATTCCAAGCAGATTCACCACTTGTTCGCCTGGTTGTCTTACGAAGACGCTTGGTTTTTTTTTTTTTAGATAACTTAGTTTCCTATTCCACCAGTGGACCTCGACTTTGGGTTTCGCTTGTTTAGGGCGTCAGTTTTCTTTAAAGGCATGTCCGATGGTGTCACTAAAAGAATTCGCGGTGCTTTCAAGCGTTTGCTTCTCCCGGACGTTATCAGGTATGTTCTTTAGTTTGTCCTCGACGGACCTTTTATATCTATGCCAATCTGTGCGCTTAGGATCCCGCACCCAGATTGGTTCTTCCTCATTGGGTATCCCCAAAGAGAATATTAGCAGCGAGTGGTCAAAAGTGTTTCCACATCCTCCCTCCACCCTCCATTCACTAATTAAATTGGCTAGCCAAGTGGAGCAGAGTGTTATATCAATAACCAACTCCCTTAGCCTGTTTTCGAAGGTGGAAGTGTCGCCCACATTGAGAATTTCTAGCTCTGTTCCTGCTAGATACGCTAGTAGTTTGGCGCTCCTTTCGTTCGTGTCAGTGCTACCCCACACCCTGTGGTGTGAGTTCACATCGCACCCTAGGACTAGTGAAGGTTGCTAATTGTAATGTTAGCAATGTTTCGCCAGTCTCCGGATTTCTCCATTCGGTTTGTCAGTGCTGTCGTATGCGAGATATGCAGATATCCTCTGTCAGGCCCTCTACCTCCACAAAGACTACCGCTAGGTCTCCAGAGAGGCCGAGCAGCGGCACAACACTTACATCCTTTGTCAGGATACCCGCTCTAGAACTTAGCGCCTCTGGGTCTCTGATCCCAGACCCCAGTCCCCTTATCGTGCCCTTGACTATCCAAGGTTCTTGGATTAGTGATATGCATGTGTGCACCACCACCAAACTCTAATTTGAAGGAATAAGATACCCGATGGACTTATTTATGTCTCCATAGTGATCTCGTCCTCGGCATTACCCGCAGGCACCTGTTTCTCAAGGCGACTCACTTTGAAAGTTATCCTGCTCATGAGATAAGTCAAGAGCCTCCACCAATCCCGCGTGCGATTTTGGAATGGTCAGTAGAAGGAGATGTTTATCCCCGGTGCCGACCATCTCTTCCTTTCCGTGGAGTTGTACCCCTCCAACCGTTCCAAGACAGTTGACGGGCTCACCGGGGGCCCGGCATCCACGTCACCGCCTTTAATCTGGCCTGAAGGAGCTCCGCACCTACCATTTTAAGCTTAGCTCCCCCCAGGGTTCCCAGGATGTCCAAAGTGGTCAGTTTTTGGCTAGCCACTCCTAGTTTTTTGTCAGTTTTTCGTCTCTGGTTTGTTGGCCACCGCCACAACTATTACCCCTCTGCGCGTGTGTGTGTGTGTGATGCGGTGAAATAATTTGAGATAATTTAAGTTTCTATAAGTTCGTTTTATTAGAATAAATCTTCACCTACTCATCTCCGTGACGTCATGGGGGGGCTTCACTGTCCTACAAGCAGTACAAAAAGACACAGTAGGAAATTTCGGACAAGGGCCGGAAGGAGAATCCTTTATCTTTCAAGAACCAAATTTATTTTCTGTAGCACCGCCATCATAACCAATATATATCTATTACGCGCAATTATCTATACAGTCGGGCTACCACGCTGACGCTGCTCGCGATGCACATTCGATGTCATCACGCCACACGCGAGTTACGCATTCGATACTCAGCCGTTAACCGCGTCCACCGTCCTGACGACTCGCCCGCAGAGTCAGACCACGCGATATACACATACCTGTTAGTTTGGTGACGAACGTTGTTGGGCCCGATGGTGGAACGCCGGGCTGGAGGATTACTGCCGCCTCACTGAGTCTGATACAGCGTCATTACGCATGACCGCTCACCTATTCTCCTCAACCACTCTTCACTCGATCGCTGTTCCGCTTCTTTCGACTCTGCCCGGGCCTTAAATCCTCTCCCTCTCTACCTTTTTCTTTCTCGAGCTTGACTTCTTCTTCTTTCATCCTCTCTCCCTCCACCTTCGCTCCGTTTTCTTTCTTTCGTCCCTTCTCTGGCTCTTCACTTTCTCTCTCTCTCTCTCCCTCTAGTTTTCTTCTTCTTTATATTTCTCTTTCGCTCTCTATCTCTATCTATGGCCTACGAAGAACCATGAGTCCTAATTCTAATCTCTCACTCTTATTGAAGTTTCCTGGCTTACCTCTTCCCCACACTCCCATTTCTGTCTTCGTCCATAACACTACAACCTCTCCACCCGATTTCTCGCCCTTCCGTACCACTACTCCCTTGTGGCTTCTTTTCCTTTCACCATTTTCTCACTCGATCTTTGCTCCATTTCTCTCTTCGCTTTCTCTTATCCTTCTTTCGTTAGCTCTCTCTTCGTGCTCTTTCCGCATCCCAGGCTAGAGTATCGTTGCTCGTCGCGCGGCTCTCTCTAATTTCGAATTAAGAAAAGGGGGGATGTATGTACGACAACGAACGACAGGGATCGGGTCACATCGGGTGCGGAATTTCACGGCGCAATCAAAACTTTTTTTCTACTATTGCCTAATAGCTAATCTCACAGATGCGTATCACAATAATCCCTTAGTGACAAACAAAAAAATACATTTTAATTTTCAATTAACAATGTGATATTTATATATTTAAAAAAAATTGAGCCTAGCTTATGTATAACTGAATGACTGCACATTTAGCGTAATCATGCGTACAAAATGTGCGTGTGGCAAAATTTCACCCGTGTTGTTTCTAATTCGATTTTTTCACTGAATTATGGAAAGTTACCCTTACATAGACAAGGAATGTAAAGCTATCTAACAACATTTCACCTTCCATTCAAAATGTAGCTTATTATTTCAATAAATGTGCCTCGCAAGATAAACGCAGATTCAATTATTAACTATAATTATTTATTATTATAACTATAATTAAACTTATCCTATATCTTATTACTAACCGTTATTAACTTTAATGTGCTAGTAAAGCCAGATTTATTTAACAAGTGCACTTTTTCTCACCTTGTTCAACAAACTACTGGTAAATATAAGTTTATATCACCTTTCTGAAACGATGTAGAGTAATATATATATTTTTTAATCATTATTTAAATAACGGTATGTTAACACATTTTTTATCTCCTTGTATTCTGAAGCGCCATTACCATATTGCTCTGTTAGAACTATTACTATACGCTCCTAAGCCTAAAGGTGCATAACCTTCTCTCTACAAGAAATACTAACTATAACTATAAAAGATAATAATATAATAAGAAAGTATCAAAATTCTTAAATTTAACATAAATTTTTTTAACATAAATAATTTCATTACAGATCATTAACAATACATTTAAAGCCTATATAAAATATAACTGCTCTAGACTATTTATAGTTATAAAATTTAACATCCGCTCCAAAAAGAAAGTTTATTATTTGATCCGTCACACTAAACGATTTTAGAATTATAATCCACAGATTTAATCATTTTATTGCAGGTCACAGATAAAATAAAGAATTTCCATAAATTTCTAATTTCAAATTATCTATAATTACGAAACTAATAATTGAGTTGAACACAAATTTTACCGACATTTTCAATTGTATGTTATAATATTCAAATATTAGTCACCACGTAAACGAATGAATTTCAATTTATTTTTTTTTGTTGACGCAATTACATGATATAACTTACAAACTTAGTGTATAGTGATGAGATTAATTAACATAAGATTAAATTTTTGATTTTTTTGATTTTCAGGCTTTTGCAAAATAATATATAATTATCAATGAAATAACACACAAATAGAATTACCAAAAAAATAGGTATATGTTTACAAAAATTGGTATAACTAATTCATGGTTTCATATTCCTAGCTATGACAATGATAAGTACAGTCAGTATTTTTTTATTTATGATATTATCTACATTGTTAAGTTTTTTTGTTCAAATTCAGTTTCTGTATTAGCAGTAATTTTATTATTATTACTGATACTGTCTAGTTTAATTATTATAATTTTGCAATTACTTACAGTTGCTTTTTTTGAGATTCATTGTCTTTGTTTTAAACTTAAACTTAACTTTTTTTTAACTTATTAAATAATATATCGTAACTTGGGCCACTTTGAAAAACAATGGTAAAATCCATATCTTCGTTCATCCAATGATTCATGTTTCATATACCCTAGATTAACACGATGAAGGAAGTATTGCAAACGTATTATGAGCTCAGTATTGTAATGCAGTTCATTTAAGTCTTGTAACGCGATTCTTTAAGGCCCGAGTAATACAAAAAAAGAAATACGCACTACTTTGTTCTCATTTTCTCGCGCAAGTACGTCCCGGCACTGCAGACCGTGCGATGGCAGCTGTTATGTAACATAAACTCACTGCCCCTCCGCAGGTGACTGCGCATGACTCGTGGAGCGGTGAGATCAGGGGATGGGAAGACGCTACTGAGTACAAGACGCGACGACGTGCGAAGGGCTTGAGGTTTTTCTCGTCATAGGATGGCACGCGCGTCATTTTCGTTCTCTTGGACGAGTTGGCGCGGGCGCCTTGTGACCCCTGTCACAATATATATATATATATATATATATATATATATATATATATATATATATATTAGCATCCCCCGTCTCGGCTTCGCCCAAGATAATAATTTAATCGATTTCATAAGCAATTCAATAATATCTAAGTAAAAAGTACTCTTATATATACAAATCTATATTTCTATAAATAATTGACCGTAATTTACCGATCGTCGCTTCTGTATAAAAAGCTGCTTCGATGTGGCGTCCACTTCAAAAAGTTAATATTTTGCCGACCATTTTATACAATATATATACATATATATATATATATATATATATATATATATATATATATATATATATATGCATATTAAATACAGCTTCAATGGAAAAAATTGTACTTTCCAGTTTGAGTGGTAGAAAAAGATGTGCAAGTGTCTCGAGACGACGTTTACAGGGAGCATCATGTTCGGACTATAGGAAATGTCTCGGGATGACTGCTATAGAGAGTTATGTGCTACAGAGGTAGAATAGAATGTCTAGTTATCCCGGGACGACTCTTACTGGACTTACGGGACGACTCCTACTACTTAGTGTGCGTGTTGGAATGATAGAATACTAATCTCTTCATAGAAGTCGTAATGAGATACCTGGACATCGTTTCCCACTAACTATACATGACACTCGCCATAGAAATCGTCCCGTCATACCCGGACATCGACTTCAATCGTCCGAACACGAAATTCTCCGTAGAAGTCGTTCCAAGACACCTGGAAATCGCATTCTATCATCCGAACACGAAACTCCCCGTAGAAGTTGTCCCGACATACCTAAACAACGTTTCCTACCTACTAAACACGATAGTCACAGTAGAAGTCGTCTCGAGAAAGCTAGCATGGCTTCCTAACGACTAAACACGATACTCCCCGTAGAAGTCGTTCGGAAATAGTACCGTCTCAACATGATTCTTCCGATAGAAGTTGATTTCCTCATATCTGGATGTCATTTTCAATCCACTGAATATAATATTCCCCGTAGAAATTGACCAGAGACACCTGGACATCGCATTCTATCATCTAAACAAACAAGTGCATATATAAATCGTCTTGAGGCAACGGGATATCGTAATAACCGCCCGTACATGCCAATACAATATTTCTCAGTAGAAACCGTATTTAAAATGTGTATATATAATATGTACAATATAATATACATACAATATATATTACATATTTCGTATATTTTCGTTTTTTCAATTAAATACCGTGAATATTTTCGTAGTGATGCCAACTGAAATTCAAGCAAAAGGGTATGGCGAATAGCATATTTTTTAAGCAGACGATGGAAATTTCCTTTTTATGCAGAAGTGACGAGATATTATATATATATATATATATATATATATATATATATATATATATATATATATATAGTTTCGAGGTTGTTGGTAAAAGAACCCTATTTTGCAGTCATTTCTTCTGTTCAAACTAAAAAAAACATAGTTACTTTTCACAGTTCTGAAGTTAATATATTGTATAAAAACAAAAATATAATTGTCGTCACAAATTATATTCAGTATGATTTGGTATACAGAACCATTTTATAAGAGAAGGAGAAAAAAAGACAGAAAGAGAGAGAGAGAGAGAGAGAGAGAGAGAGAGAGAGAGAGAGAGAGAGAGAGAGATTTCCTCACGTAAGAGAAAATAAAATTTACAAAAATCAAAAGATATCCATAAGGTGTGAGTCTAGTGTCAGATTAACCTGAAGAACAAAAAAAGTAATACCGACTAACGCCACACCTTCTTTAGGATACGAATCCCAAAGTTGGATATGAGCATTCGTTTGAGCTGGTCTGGTATTAATACTTTATGCGGACTACTTTGAGTTGATGTTCGTAATTCAAGACGCCACCTAGTGGCCGCTGGCGAAACTGATTGTTAAAACGATTAACTTAATTTATTGATAAAAGTAAAATGATTTTCAAGAAAAAAACATAGCCTATGTCCTTCCCAAAATAGTATAGAATCTATATGTCAAATTTCAGAACAATCGGTTTAGTAGATTTTTCGGTTATCGCGGACAAACAAAAACACGTTTTGTCTTTATAAATTAGTATGATATGATATGATATGATATGATACGATATGATATGATACGATATGATATGATACGATATGATATGATACTATATGATATGATATGATACGATATGATACGATATGATATGATATGCTATGAAGTATGATATGATATACACACATACACAGTGTCCCAGATATAACTGCTGTTCACGGCGATTATATGCGTAGATAATATAGAAGCATAAATGATGTGTAGGTGTACGTAGATATGTATATAAGCGTGCGTATGTGTATGTGTAGGTAGATAGTAAATAGATCGTATTTAGAAAATATTCAAAAATAAATGGTGTGAAATACACGAGTGAATGGTAGTGCGCGAGGCTGTAGGGCTCGACGTGGGAGGAGCACCCTAATGACGGGGACTCCCGTGCTCGCTCGGCCTTACCCCGCGTTCATAGGTATAGGAATAGAAACAACATTTTGCTGTAGCAAAAATTGTGCAGTTGAATTTCGTTCATCGTTGTGTATGGAACTAACTCAAATCATCGCGTCCTTTCGAGAGTCGATACATCTTCGCGTAGAGTTGAGTTTCTAAGCAATGGTCGGACAATTCCACTGAGTTCGAGCGTGTATACGAGTATCGCGGTCTTAGTGTGTATATTTATTGTACGTGTACGTGTAATTTGTAAACGGTGAGCAGTGTTCGGTGCTACGCGGGTGTGTCAAAATTCGAGTGGACAAGACGTTCAAGGGAGCCGTATTCGTTGAACGAACCATCGTTCAAAGCCAGCCAAGTGCGGCGATCTGGCAAAGGCGTCCATTGCGGGTGTCTAAAGATCGCCCGGTTACGTACGTGGGGCAAGGGTTGTACCCGTTTCCGAGACGTCGGAGCACCGCGGCACGTTTGAGGGTTCTTGGACTGGCTTCCGTTTCGATACCAGCGACCGACCGTCTTGGGAAACAACACACAACGGCGCCGGATAAGGTTTGAATGTGTGCGTGGTGTTTGCGTGTGTTCGATTGTACGCGTGCGCGCCCGTATTTATACGATTTGCTCGTGAGTGCGAAAATTTGTATATTTTAGTTTAGTTCAATATAGTTATATGTTTTATATTATATTATATTAAAATATTATATTTTACATTATATTTATATATGTAGATACTCTTTTTGAATTTTATTTTATTATTAAAGTATACTTGCTCCGACTTTTCCTCGTTTACCGTAGAGGTTTTTATGCCGAAGCAAGTTGGTAATTTTAGCGCGAAAATATTAGTGTATTATTTAACCTTCTCCTTTATCCCGAATTCCATGTTATCATTGTCATAAAACGATTCAACTGTTCATATTAAAGGTATGATATTGGGAAGGAACAGTTATGTGTAAATATTATTATTCATTTAATATTATATTATATTATATTTATTATATTAATATTTAATATTTTCGGATAGTTTGGGATCGAGTTCCGTATTAAATCGTATAATATAATTATGAGAAGGTCTTGCATGAATCCTATAAAATCATTTTCGACGATTTTTATCAATCATCAAATATCTATTTTTCAATCTTTGCAGCATTTCGAAAATTCAGTTACACATTTGTTTTATAAAACACGCGCTCGTGGTCAGTTCGTCCGTACCAGCTTCTATACCGATTTTATCGCGAGCCGAAAGCAAATATTTGATTTTTCTTTTCTTCATTATTTTCAACGTCGTTTCGTCCGTATATCAAAGCAGTTACGCGAATGTTGACACTGGACAGGAAAAATCACAAGTACCGGTCTTTGCCGTGTTCTCTTGACTTCATCGCGTTTTCCTTCATTTCATTTTCTTCATCCTCGCTTGCGGGCCATGATCCACTTCTTTGAGCCCTGATTGGCTCACAGACATGGGCCCGTACTGCAAAAACTATTAATAATTGGCCTAAATAAATATTAATACTTACATGGCTTTTTCTTCCTGATACCATGCCGCTAATATGAGCAGTTATATCCGTATATATATATATATATATATATATATATATATATATATATATATATAAATAAATCATAATTTATAAATATTCATTTCTAGAGAACGATTCTTTGTAAATTATTTTGTTTAGAATGTTCTTAAAAATATATATATATATATATATATATATAAAATATTAACTTCTTCCTATTCTTTTAAACAATTGTTAGTTAAACAATTTTCTATCATAATATTCATAATTAAGAAATTTATCTTTTATGCGGCATAGCAATCATAAATGAAAATGTTTAAGCGGCCTTTTCCGAACAATTTTATCCCTACTATCGACAATATAATTTTTTCATCGATAATATGGTTGCTGGAATATTTTGTTTTGTTATGTTCTATCATGTTTATAAAAAAAGATCTTCGAATTCGCATTTTACGGATAAAATTATATAAAAAATAATTTTTTTATTGGTCGCCACTCCTCTGAATGGTTATAGCGCTGAAAAAGTAATTTTATTTCAGATACCAAGAAAAAATACAAATTATTAATATTAGCATTCATTGCATGGTGTTTAGCAAAATTACCAAATAAATTTTTAACACAAAATGAATACACTCAACAAAAAATTTCTTTATTAATAAGTTCTTATTATTTGTTATAGTACAATTTCAACAGATAATAACTGCGATAAAATGTTCATCAGGATTTCCATAAAGCTTCAAATAAAATAAAACTAATTCTAAAAATAAATCTCTATTAAATCTGATCGAATTACATTCAATTAATTTTTTTTAATTAATTTTTATCATAAATGTAATGTTTTTTTATGTATCAACCTATCGATGAAACGTTAAGTGCAGTTTTTTCTTCATAAATTACGAATTTTCTGAATTCAATAACCACTTTAAATTTTATTCAATAATAATTATTGTACGTCCAGCCGTCCATACCTAGTTCGTCCTCAGTTTCAAATGCATTATATTCTTGCGGTGATGATGTTAATCATTACATAGCAATAAAAACAACTCGTATATTGTATGAGATATGTTTGATCTATAAATGAATTAAGAGGAAGCGGTCGGAGCTTATTATTACATTAAAGGCGCTACCATGTACTCGAAGCTCGCTTATGCAAATGAGTAGCTACGACGTTCTTCAGTCCCTTGACGCTTCTCTGTGAGCTTACGTTTCCCACCCTCCTCGCGTCTTCGTATCTCTCCTCCTCGCAACCTCTACACTCTGTCACCTTTCAATAGTTAGCGTTCTTTTCCGCTCCTTTGGAAACCCTCCCTCCTCACCCGGCGACCTGGGTAATTGCCAACAATTATTGCTTACCAAAGGGTGACAGACAGAGTTGCGTTCCACCTCCCGTCCCTTCTTCCCTTCACCCGCGCTCCTATCCCTGTCCCTCCTCCCCCCTCATTCGCGATTCTTGGGGAATTTTTAATCGACAATCGGACGCCGATATTTGCAATTTTCCCCTTCTCCGTTGGAGCCCTCTACGAATCGTCCTCCCCGTCCTCCGCACTTTTTCTCTGTGGGAGAGGGGGCAGGGGCACAAATAAACCGTCAACCGCAGACCCTCGGATGAGAAGAACACAAGCAAACGCGAGCACGTGTACGACATTCGAGGCAGCCGCGATCGATCCTCGCCGTGAATAAGAGAAAAATTTTATATTCCCAGCCCATTGACGACCCCCACGCCTCCCGTATCTCCTTATTCTTTCTTATTGCTAAATATCAAGCAGACGTTCATCTGTATGGCTTCTACATACCGACATTGCCCTTCCTCTTCTTATACAAATTTGATACAAATACACGTCGACTGCACGGCAGCGATGCTTTTCCTCGAAATTTTTACTTCGGAAACGTATTTATTGACGTGAAAGATATGCGTCATTAAATGTATGTTTAAGCTTTTGATTATCTGTTATACCTGCACCGATCATCCTTTTTTGTTTTATTTCAAGGACTTATGAAATATTAAGGAATCGACGAGTTTTGGCAGAATTGAAGAGAACGGGCTTCAATCTATGCTTAAAGCAACTGATCGCTATGTAATATTTGCAGAATTTTTTACTTAGTAGTCAACTTAATCGGCAACATCGTTAACTATTTTAAGAACAATTTGGTTACAGACGCATTATATAATGTCAATATACCAATGAATAACCATGTACCAGTACATAATCATATAAGCCATTTTCATTTTATATTAACCTTTGTAAACATTATAAAAAATGAAAATTAAAATCATTCGATTTCACACTTTTACTATTCAAGAATTTTTGTTTTCTTTTGGCCAATTGAAAACTTTTAGTCCGGGAGATAGCAACATTTTTATGTCATATATTTATCCTCGGCCGAAAATTAGTTTAAATGATTCCTTTCAATGTTCTCTAAAGCATAGTGATCGGCCGCTGCGTTAATGAACCTGGATGTGGCAACGCCAAGCATCCAAATTTTGTAAAAATGTTAAAAAATTGATAAAGCCAGGTTTTATGAAATAATTTTGAGTTTAGAAAAAAATTGTTCAAACAAAATTTGTACATCCTATTGAAATAAATTTTTTATGTTCTATCTATTTTTGCTTTAAAGCTAATAATTATGGAGAAAAACGCAATTAATTATGAACATTTCGAACTGATATCGACCCAAATAGTCGATATGTCAGGGATCTACATCGCCGCTCAGATCATACATAGTAAAAATACTTTTTAATTTTAAATTTTGCTTATAAAATTATAGTTTTAAAGTAAAAATATATCGAATGTAATAAATTTATTTTCGGTAGATGTCTAAATTTTGTTTAAAATCATTTTTATCAAACTCACTATTGTTTCATATACTATCATTTATTTATTATTATATACAAAGTTTTTAATGCTTTTCACCATCTGAGAATTAATTCAGCCAATTTGATGTATAATATTAATGTTCCAAAGCTCCAAGAATTATTTGTAAAAACCTTTTCATAATTGTTATAAATTTTTCGTTACAAATAGATCACAAATACTGAAATACAATAAGGGTGAAGGAAACTTGTTATATGGAAGTATGTTAGTGATATATCTATATACATATAGTGTATTTCTTTAAATTTTACAGAATTATTTTCTAGAAAAATTTATAAATTATTTCAATAATATACACGACTCTTTAATTTATAATAATTGGATTTTTATACTAATATAACGCATGCGATAAAATCATTTAAAAGCGCTTGCAAAATTACAGAAATTATGCACGCTCGTATTACATTCTGTCAGAGAATCATACAACAAATAAATATGACAAAAATAATTCAAATGATAATAAGATTCTGAAAAATTTATTAGGTGATTCGATGACAGTACACCACGCGAGATATCTATCGTGTTTCAGGTTCCCCGAAAGCGCGTACTACAACTGCAGTTTTACCCATCAGTTGTTATTTATCCTCGTAAAATTCTTTTTCCATCTTGTTCTACAATACATGTAAGTTCATTTATAATAATTTTCAGGATTGCAATAATCTGGATTTATGTCCGCTGAAGCAATGAAAAGTACGTTCCCTATAATAGAAACGTGAGTAAAGTGCACTCGAAAACGCGTGTTCGAACTGCAGTTTAAAATTTGCAGCTTCAATTCCAGATTTTTGCAGTCCTGCATATTGGATGACGATGGATATCTCGCGTGATGCACTGTTATCGAATCACCTAATAGTTTTTCCAGAATATTATTGTCATTTGAATAATTTTTGTCATATTTTTCTGTTATATTATTCTTTAATAGAGTGTGATGCGAGTGTAAAAGATTTTTGTAAGCTTGAAACCACTTTTAAATACAACACCTTCCAAGACACTCTATCATATTATAATAGGAAAATGTATTTCTAATAAATTAAGGAAACTGTATATGTAATTTTTCTAACTTAAATATATTTGTGATAATCAAATTAGAAAAATGAATGTTATAGACCAAGTTCTCCGAATTTTATCGTGAAAAGCACTAAAAACTTTGTATATAATCATATCATATCATATCATATCATATCATATCATACTTCATATCATATCATATCATATCATATCATACTTCATACTAATTTATAAAGACAAAGAGTGTTTTTGTTTGTACGCGATAACTGAAAAAACTACTGAACCGATTGTTCTGAAATTTGATATATAGATTCTATATTATCTTAGGAAGGACATAGGCTATGTTTCTTCTTGAAAATCATTTTACTTTCATCAATAAATTAAGTTAATGGTTTTAACAATCAGTTTCACCAGCGGCCACTAGGTGGCGTCTTGACTCACGAACATCAACTCAAAGTAGTCCGCTTAAAGTATTAATACCAGGCCAGCTCAGACAAATGTTCATATCCAACTTTGGGATTCGTATCCTAAAGAAGATGTGGCGTTAGTTGGTAAAACCTTGTTTGTTCTTCTATATATATATAAAATATATCGTCGCTTCTGCATAAAAGAGCAATATCCACCGTCTGCTTAAAAAATATGCTATTCGTATACCATATTTTATGTATATTATATTGTACATATATTGTATGTATATATATTGTATATATATATATTGTATGTATATTATATTGTACATATTATATATATATATATATATATATATATATATATATATTTTAAATACGATTTCTATAAGCAGTTGTGTGTTCGAATGATAGAATGCCATGTAAAATGCGATTCCCAGGTGTTTGGGAACGACTTCTACGGAGGGTAGCGTGTTTAGTTAGTAGAAAACATTGTCCAGATATGACGGGACTACTTCCACGGGGAATTTCATATTCGAACGGTAGAAGACGATGTGCAGGTATGACGGGACTACTTCCACGGGGAATTTCGTGTTCGGACGGTAGAAGACGATGTCCAGGTATGACGGAACTACTTCCATGGGGAATTTCATGTTCGGACGATAGAAGACGATGTCCGGGTATGACGAGACGACGTCTATAGGGAGTTGTGTGTACGGATGATAGAATACGATGTCCAGGTGTCTCTGTGCGATTTCTACGGAGAATGTTGTATTTAGTTGATAGAAAACGACGACCAGGTATGAGGAAATCAACTTCTATGGGAAGATGTCGTGTTGGTGCGGTAGAATACGATATATATACCATGTCTTTTCGAACGACTTCTACGGGGAGTATTGTGTTTAATCGTTAGGAAGTCGTATCCAAAGGAGGTATGACGTTAGTCGGTATTACCTTTTTTGTTCTTCAGGTTCTAATCTGACATTACTCTCACACCTTAATGATATCTTTTGACTTTTGTAAATTTTATTTTCTCTTACGTGGAAATCTCTCTCTCTCTCTCTCTCTCTCTCTCTCTCTCTCTCTCTCTCTCTCTCTCTCTCTCTCTCTCTCTCTCTCTGCCACTATCTCTTTGTCTTTTTTTCTCGTTCTCTTATAAAATGGTTCTGTATGCCAAATCATACTGAATATAGTTTGTGACGACAAATTATATTTTTATTTTTATACATTCTATTAACTTCAAAATTGTGACCAGAGACTATATTTTTTTTAGTTCAAACAAAAGAAATGATGGCTAAATAGGATTCTCTTCCAACAACCTCGAAACTATGTATATATAAATAATATATATCGTCACTTCTGTATAAAAAGGCAATATCCATCGCCTATTTAAAAAATATGCTATGCGAATACCAACATTTTGCTTGAATTTCAGTTAACATCACTACGAAAATATTCATGGTATATAATTAAAAAAACGGAAATATACAAAGTATATATATAATGTATGTATATTATATTATACATCTTATATATACATATTTTAAATACGGTTTCTATTGAGTAATATTGTATTGGCGTGTACGGGCGGTTGATTACGATATTCCGTTGCCTCAAGACGATTTCTATACGCAGTTCTGTGTTCGAATGATAAAATGCGATGTCCGGGTGTCTCTGGTCGATTTCTACGGGGAATATTGTATTTAGTTAATGGAAAACGAGATCCGGGTATGAGGAAATCAACTTCTATGGAAAGATTCCTGTTGGGACAGTAAAATACGATATCTAGGTCTTTCCGAACGACTTCTACTGGGAGTATTGTGTTTAGTCGTTAGAAAGCGATGCTAGTTTTCTCGGGACGACTTCTACTGGGATTATCGTGCATAGTTGGTGGGAAACAATGTCCAACTATATCAGTACGACTTCTATGAAAAGATTCGTATTCTATAAATATAGCTGTACGCTTCTGTTCAATATGACATTGCTGTTTTCCTTTGAATCATACAGAGGCTAAACCAAATAATATCTAATATGCGCACGAGCATCAGAAAGTAATTCAGGCCCAAACTCCAATGCCAGCTTCATAATGCAGACGAATTTATCATTCTGCAAAAAACCAAGACTTTCCTTTATTCCATTGTAGAATTTCAATTAAGTCTTATGATTTTCTGCTAAAATGGATATTCTATAATTAGTTTAAAAAATTTCTTTTTAATATTTTATGCTTATATAATATTGTAGGGACAGAAAGAGGAAATTAATTAATTGTTTCAAATATTAAAAATGTTAATAATAATATAATAATGTAAGGCAAAAATTTAACTTTGTAATTTTTAACAGTTATACGTTTTCTAAATTATAAGTACAAGATATAAGAGTTACATTCTATAACGTTTTACAATAGGATAGAATCTGAATTTTTGTATTATCTACAAAATACATTATGAATAAAAAAATGTATAAGTATTTTAAATAATTATAATTAATAACACGAGCTTAAACATATTTTCAAAAAATACGAGTATGCCGTAGATTGTAATGTCACCGTAGTTGATCAACCCATGTCTCTGATACTACATATTAAATATAATTCATAAATCACAAACATTATTCCTAGTTTCCTTCACATTCAATCAGCATACATTTTATTTATATTTATTATAATCTACTCTGTATTGTTACTTATTGATATTTTAAACAATTCGTGTAATTCCGATTTAACACAAAGATTGGTCTAAGGAATAGAGTCATTTTCTGCATAAACTAATAATGAAATGATTCTGTTCGTTTATTTATAATATTGCAGTGATTGTGGACATAACCTCACTTATGATAAAATGATCTATTGCAGAAATTGTTAAAATAGATTATCTGAATTACATATGTATATTATAGATTAATTGCAATAATTTATTTAATTCTGAAAATTATAGTATAAAATTTTAAAGACGATATGATCTTTTTCGAAAAAATGATCAGATGTACGTAAAAATTGATAAAAATTGTAGATAAGTAGATAACGTATAGATTTTGATTCGCTTGATTACAAATATTATATAAATTGATAACAAAAAAGTTTTTGGAAAAAATTGAATAAAAAATTATAGATGAGATCAAAATATAACACTTATTTCTCATGCAATTTTTCTCTAAAAGAAAAAAATAAAAACAAATACAAAAAGATCAATTAAAAAAAATTGCAGGAAAAACATTTGGTGAAAAAAAAAATTGTGAAATAAACAAAAATTTGATAAAAGTCAAACTAGTTTTAAAAACGTAAGACAAAATCCAGAAAAAATTAGTTCAATAAAATAACAAAATAAGTTGAAATAAAATTAGAAAAAAAAGGTAAAAAGAAAAGTACGAAATATGGATAGACTATTACTGTGGCGCTAAAAGGGGGAAAATAATTTTTCGAGAAATAATATACCACTGATATTATCACACTCAAATGGCCTTAGCGACAATATCCAAGACATTTCACCTGAAGAATCAATTTGATTTTTCGGAGTCAGTGCCATACAACCCAATTTAACTATATCATTGAAATCTTTTCACGCGTTGATGACTTTTTAATTTATAGAGTTGATTAAAAAGGGCTTAATCGGATAATATGGTCGAAAATGCCCAAACAGTATTTGTAATAAGACTATACCCTCATGTCAAATGTAATAAAAAACTCCTTTTGTCAGATTTTTGTACTCCAAAGTGGTCCGGCGATACTTGCAGATTCAAAAAGATCTCCGAACGTTGTTACTAAATATCGTAGCTTCTAAAATAGTTAACAGAACCAGCTGTACATAAAAAATTTTATTTTCAAAAGATCTATCAATCAAAAAATTTTATATAAAATATAAGTTTTATTCTATTAATTTGTTCTTCATAATTACAAAAAAAAGAAGAGAAGTGAATTCGTACTTACGTCGGGGGAATGTGTGTTCGGGTGTGATTAATAAAAGGTCTAGAAATTACTTTTAATTTTACTTAATATATTTATTAAACACTAATGGCATAAAAAACCTCCACTCCGTGAGTGGAGGAAAAAGCCCAAATAAATAATAAACTAAGATTAAATAAGAAGCTTACAGTCTATTAACAACGCTAAACAACAAACACGCGTGTACTCGAGCACTGTTAAATATTAAGCGGTCTTACCAAATAATCGCATACAATATACGGAGTACTACTGCACAAGGGTTAAGCAGCTATTAGCACTAGCGTTCACGTTGCTCGCAGAGGAACCTTCGGGGAAGAGATGCTCCGCGTTTACCTCCTATACTGCACTGTGGCCCCGACGTCTCGGGCACGGTTTTCTCCTAACCGCAACGGCAGCCAACGGGCATAAATGCCGTCGGGAGCACTCTCGGATATTCGTGTCAAACGAATATCCACAAGGGCAATGTCCCTCGTCCCGCTGATGCGCCAATTTACACAATAAAACTGCTACACACAATCTACACGAAATCCACACATATAGAACGAAAAGTCACGCACAACACATTCCAAAACACTCTACACACGAATATAAACAAAGATAAATGTAAACAAAATATACGCTTAAAAACGACAACGACTACGACGGCGGAGCGTAATCTAACAGAAGCGATTCGGCTGAATGTCGAAAGCGAAGTAACCGTTTCGCTTATATTTTACACTTCGGAAAAGTGACTCGACGGGGGAGGGGGAGAAGTCCACTAGGACTTGAGACAGGGCTCAACCTCAGGAAACCTTTCTCCCACGCTATAAACCAATTCTAAAACAAAGCGTCCCTTTGCGGAAAGGTCGGCGATCGCACATGCCCAACATCGGGGCACCTGCTCGCAGTAGAAAAGGTTTATATCGACCATATTCATAAAATTGTGCACTCGACCGGCCGAAACTATTAATGGGCCGATAGTTTCATTGCAGCAAGAGAGAGAGAGAGAGAGAGAGAGAGAGAGAGAGAGAGAGAAACGAAAGAACGAGACAGATAGAGGAAGAGAGAGAGAGCGAAAAAGGGAGACAGCAAAAGGGCAAGACAGGTAGTGAGACAGAGGGGGGCGTGGAGAGGGGAAGAGCAACGAGCCTGCATGATCCCTCGCAGACGCATGCTCGTCGTCGATGCATTGCAGACGTTCAGGTAGTCTGAGCATAATTAATGCCTTTATTACTATTATTTTAACTAATAATAATACATTGGTAGATTTTTAATCAGTAAACTAAAAATATTTATATATGTAAACCATTTCGTGGAAAAACAAAAACAAAAGTTCGTATATAAGAACAATATTCATATAAAATAATTTTCGAAAATATTCCGAAATACCTTAATAAAAAATGAATTATATAACGAAATTACAGCTGACAACAATGGACCATTAAAACCAATGGCTAAGTACATTATATATGTATCCTCACAAATAACAGCATGTATACGAGTTTTTAGACTCTTAGTTTAGTCAGAGGTAATAAGCAGTTTATTATACGGCAGTAGTCTATCGATATTTCGTATTTTTTTTACATTTTTGAAAACTAATGTTATTTTAATCTATTTTTTGAAATCGGTTTTATTTAAACATTTTTTTAATTTTTTTCTGGGATTTTTTTGTTATGTTTTTTTTAATCTGGTTTGATTTTTATCAATTTTTTTATCTTACAATTTGTTTTCACCAATAACTTTTCTACAATTTCTTTTTTAAACGATCTTTTTGTATTCGGTTTTTTTCTTTTAGAGAAAAATTGCATGGAAAATAAATATTATATTTTGATATGATCTATATTTTTTATTCAATTTGTTCCAAAATCTTTTTTTGTTATCAATCATTATAATATTAGTAATCAAGCGACTCAAAATCTATACTTAATCTATCTATCCAGAATTTTTATCAGTTTTTTATATAAATCTGACCAGTTGTTCGAAACATCTCTGTTTCAATGATATATATTAAATAATATACATTTATGATTATAAACGATTTATTATATGTTCTTTAAAATATTATACTATAATTTTCAGAATAAAATAAATTATTGCAATTACTCTATAATATACATAAGTAATTCAGATAATTTTTTTTTAACAATTTCTTCAATAGATAATTTCATCATAAGTGAGGTTATGTCCACAATCACTGCAATATTATAAATAAACGAACAGAATAATTTCGTTATTAGTTTATACAGAAAAGGATTCTATGATTTAGATTAATATTTATGTTAAATCAGAATTACACGAATTGTTTATCAATATATTTATCATACCAATAAGTAATAATACCGAGTATTTTTGATTTATATTATTATTTATATTTTTATTATTTGACACAATTAATGAATTTTCTCTTTTTGTTCCTACGCGTTATTTACTACAATATAATATAAGCATTAAAAATTAAAATGAAATTTTTTCAACTAATTAAAAAATATCCATAAGACTTAATTTGAAATTTCTACAATGGAAGAAAGGAAAGTTTTGATTTTCTTTAGAATCAAAAATTCATCTGCACGATAAAGCTGGCATCGGAGTTGTGTCTGAATTGCTTTTTGATACTCGCGCGTATATTAGGTGTTTTAGCCGAAAAGGAAAACGACAACGTCGCATTGAACAAAAACGTATAACTATATCTATATATATTTATTGCCTACACCACAGTTCGTGACGTACGCAAATGCGCACATTAATTTATGCTGACATAGCTGTGACGTCGTGTTGGTGCTTTAGTGTAGCAGTCGAGCCTTTCGTATATGTCATCAGCAATCTCTCCTTATTATCTCTGATTGAAGCAGCTTTTTATACAGAAGCGATAGGTAAATTACAGTCAATTATTTATAGTAATATAGATTTTTATATATAAAGTAATTTTACTTAGATATTTTGGAATTGTTTAAGAAATCGGTTAAATTATTATCTCGGGCGAAGCCGAGCCGGGGAATGCTTATATATATATATATATATATATATATATATATATATATATATATATATATACAATATTATATTTATATTATATGTAGCGCAAGACAACTTAATTTCAAATGCAAAATCTCTGCCATTCACAATGTATATCAATGTTTATAAATGTTGAAAATATCTTTATAAGTGTAGTAATCGTTAGAGTCCATGCGTTCTACACGAGTTGCGCTGTAAATCTTGGTTTCACCTAGCGAGAAATTTTTATAACATTTTTATTCTTATCAAACAAAATATTAAAATCAATAATATGCTTATGAAATTAAATTTAATGCATTTGATTAAAGATATTATATATTTTATATAAATCAATTGGATTTAGACAATTTACATAAATTCTTTTGCATTTAATAATGTTTTTTTAAATTAAAAAATATCGTTTCAACTAAATCAGTTAACGTATTTAAATATATATTTTTTATAATGAAAAACAGTTGTTTATATCAAACAAATAATTCTTTTAATTTGAAGAAACCTATTTAGTTAAAATTATCAAATTTTGTTTTAGTGTACTTAAAAGTACAAAAAATATTTCAAACAATAGTTGTAAGTTTTGTGAAAATATATTTTTTATACTATGAGTTGAATTTCTACAATCAGAATTTCTCGAGAAACATGCATTCGATATATCTGTATTTCGTATAAACGTAGAGTTATTCAGGGGATTCTGAGACGCAACTGTTGAATTTTTCTCCAAAAGATATAGTTTCTACTAAAAAATTTTATAGAATAAAAAATATGTACTTTAATGGGCTCCATGAATTTGGTTTAAAATTTTTTTTCAACTTTTTATTTTCTAACATAAATTGAATAAACCTTAATTTTCGTCGAGTTTTCATAGATTTGGGAATAAATATTTAATTTCAGTCTAAAGTTATCATGATATTCATAATTTAAAAAACATAATTATAAAATTTTTCAGAAAAAGAAAGTAACAAGATTAACTCAATACAACCACACCACTGCGGATGCTTCAGAGGAACACCAAGTTGGAATATTCTCAGAAGATAAAATTATCTGTAGGAATATAGATTTATAGATAGAAAAATGTTTACATAGTGTTTGTGTATAATACGCTCTTTAGGTTTCCTCGGTGCCGGTGATGTTTATGTTATGCCATATCAATGAGTCACACGCTCCTTGACGCTGAGATCGCTGCACTCAGAGGAACTGTGCAAGCGCTACCTTTCCTAGGTTAGGTGACTGAACGATGCGCGTGGCAGGTTGACTTAGGCTTCGATTGTAATCGGTCTGTTCGACGCGGCGCCTTGTTACTCACATAATTTTCCTTTCTGTTTGTTTTCCCTTTTATGAACATTTGTTATTAATTGCGTTGTTATATTATGCATGTTTGATAGTAAAAATATATTATGTGTTAAGTTCTCGTGCTTCGCAAGTGTTTACTCTCGTATATCAAAAGTGGACAAAATCCGAATACTCGATCTTCGTGCCTGAGGTTGTCAGCGGCAGTTCAAGGCTGTTCCTTCCTTTTGCGCAATAAGGGCTGCTCCTGTATCGAATACGTTTGGTACTCTGCCGTATGTTGGACTTGCCTATCGGCTTTGATTACCTTTTCCACTATCAAACTATCTAAAACGAGGGTAATTAAGCTCTTTGCTAGCGAGTAAATGTACAAATCTTTGAGGGCTGCCATCATTTATTACAGTTTTTGCGTCAGTTATAAGTTAAGTATTACTATTCGGTAAAATGCGTTTAATGTTATTGGTACTTATAAGAAATAGTTATAATTTTAGTATTAATAATTTGTTATAATTTAACTATAGGTTTTAACAGTAATATTAGTGAATTTATCTGTATTCATTCTTATTTTAATAAATAATATAGTTCAAATACAATACTTGCTCGGGCTTTTCCTTCAAATCGTGAAGGTTTTTATGCCTAAGCAAGTAACATCTATATAAGCTTCGTGAATATAGTGTTCTTCTTTTATACACCAAGCCACTCATTCCCATTCCTACGGCATTCCGACGGTTCGTTAGCCGAAGGGGCCTTTGCAAACAGCTTTTCAGCGATAACGCGACGACGTATCGGGGTGCGGACGCTGAACTTCCGAAAATGTTTAGGGCTGCATCAGAACTTTACCAGGAGGTGTCAGGAGTGCTTGCCAACGACGGAACTTCATGGAATTTTATACCTCCCACGACGCCACACTACGAAGGCCTATGGGAGGCCGGAGTCAAATCTACGAAAACGTCGATCAAAAACACGATTGTAGAGCATGTACTGACTTTCGAGGAGTTTTCCACGGTTCTGGCCGAGATTGAAGCAAGTCTGAACTCACGGCCACTAGGTCAGTTTACATCAGATCCAGACGATTTGCAAGCATTGACGCTGTTTCATTTCCTCATCGGAACCACTTCTTATTCCAGATGAAGAGCCATCATCAGTACCGCAGAATAGACTCTTCAGAATAGACTCCTGCAGCGCATTCGAAATCAGTTCTGGAAGTGCTGGTCGAATGAGTATATTATACAGTTACAAGAGAGAGGGAAGTGACGTAAACCAACGATTAACTTCGTTGTAGGACAAATGGTACTATTAAGAATAATAGATACCCTCCATCTAAATGGCCGTTGGGACGCGTTCTCGAAGTTCACCCCAGCGCAGATGGTCTTGTGCGGGTGGTTACTTTAAAAATTACCAACAATATACTTCGTCGCCATATAGCGTGCCTAGCACCTTTGGTGTTGGATTGTCCGAAAGATCAACAAAATTAGATAAAGTATCATGAAGTAGACACCTAGTTTTATGGTGTGACTGTTCGTCCGGAGGACGAAGGCGGGCGGTATGTTCGGGCCATTTGCGCTCCATATGTAAGCAAGCGAGCGAGAGAGAGAGAGAGAGAGAGAGAGAGAGAGAGAGATCGGAAATGAGTAAAGAAATATTCGGTTTATTGCGGGTACTTTGGGCTGACGCATCGACTACTTTGTAGTGGAAAATAATCCACTCGGATCCGCGCCCGGCATGTACGAGGATCGAAGTACGGATGCGTCGGTCAGAGCAGATACGGTCAGCTCACGTAATCATATACCTGCGACTTTCTGTCGCACACTTTTTGTTCCTGTTTTTTCATTGAACCGCACAAAGGTCGCATGGGTTGATGTTAATTTTCTCGCTTTTTCTTAAGAAGATTTTTGAACATAATTTCAATTCATATTTAGACGCCGCCGTGTTAGGTCGCATCTTTTTCTCTCTCTGGTTTTGTCGCCGTGTTTAAGTGAGATTTAGCTGAACCGTTTTCGTGCTTAATCGTGACCTTATTGATCCGTTTGTGAGGCTGTTTTATCAGAGCTCTGAGTGTTTTATCAGAGCTCTCCGAAAACGTCGTCTTGAGATACTTGGTCATCTTTTTCTACCGCTCGAACTCGAAAGTAAAATTTTCTCCATCGAAGCCGTATTTTTTAAGTGGATGTTATATTGAAGCAGCTTTTTATACAGAAGTGACGATAGGTAAATTACGGTCAATTATTTATAGAAACATAGATTTTTCTATATAAAGTACTTTTTACTTAGATATTATTGAATTATTTATGAAATCGGTTAAATTAATATCTCGGGCGAAGCCAAGACGGGGGATGCTAGTGTATATATATATATATATATATATATATATATATATATATATATATATATATAAACTTATAACTGTATAATAGATTTCAGTAGTTTCACGATTAATTTTTTACTAATTTTGGAAACAATGCATGTTTGCAGTAAACTCGCATCAATGTAAATGTCACAGATATTTATGATCATGTAGCCTTATACCAAGGCTGCTCTGATCATGCGGAAATTTAAAGGCGTGCTTGCGAATAGCTGGCTACAAAAAAAATTGCTATGTGAATACCATCACAGAGATCATGGATGAACTTCCGTTTTTTTTTGAATGCTGATGAAAAGTATCGGAGTGGTGTTTGAGAGAAATTAAATTTTCATGTTAAAAACTTAAACGCATAGTCTATTTTGCATAGTTTAATTTGCATTAAAATTTGCAAACGATATTTAAAAAAATCGTACATCTGATTAAAAAATATATTTTTTATTCTATTCAATTTTTCTCTACTAGCAGTATTTATATTGAAAGAACCTGTATATATTCAATATGCGGAAAACCGTTCAGAGGAACCCGAGACAGAATTGTTCAACTTTTATCCAGACGTATTGTTTGCAGTGGACTGTATAGAACAAAAAATATGTATTTTAATGAGCTCTATCATTTTGGTTTTAAATATGTTGTAATTACTTTTATTTTCTTCGAGAAATTCAGAAACTATGATCTTTATTGAATTTTCATGGATTTAGGAATAAATATTCACTTTCCGTCCAAAGCTGTTATGATATTCGTAATTAGCTCTTCAAAAATTATAAATATTATATTGAGATAAATTGGGCGGGGGACTATCTCAGGCCTTACTTGATACAACCACACCACTGACAGTGTTTCAGGGGGCCCTGAGGGAGAATTCTTGGCTTTTTTACAGAAATATTATCATAGATAAAATTATCTATAGGTAATATATTTTTATACATAAAGTATTGTTTATATAGAAAGTATTTAACTGTTTGGTATGTCGAATACGTTAATATCTCAGGCGAAGCCTAGAGGGGAATCCTAGTATATATATATATATATATATATATATATATATATATATATATATATATATATATATATCTATTAGAGTGCGCCAAAATAACGAAGGTCGAAATTTTTTTCGGCACAACCCAAAATATTATAGTATATAAAGTAATTAGAACTGGTAATTAGCACGATTGTCTTATGGAAATTAACTTTTAGTGATTTTCATAACCATTTTTTCATGGCATTTACTCATAATAAAGCAACTACAACTACTTTTGGCTCCATGTATTTATATGTATACGAACTAAAGATACACATTTTTTCATTTACAAAAAATAATAATATCATACGAATAATAACGTTTAGAAACTGTCCAAAAAAGGCAAAACCAGCCATTTTCAATTCCATTTTTTACTAAGTATATATGTTTCAATTTAGCTGCTTAATTTATAACGGATAGATCAACTCTATAAATATCAATTGGCAAAAAAGAATTATTCAATTCTAATTATAAATTGGTATGAATAGAGTTTAAATAAAAATATTTTTCTTCAAAAACTAGGTCAACTTGTCAAACCAAGATAATAAATATTCTTATAAGGGTTCTTAAAAGAAATGGGAGAGTTGATATTGATACCTTCCGTATACCTGAATTCTGAACCTTTTTGCAAATGGAAACTCAGGCGCTCACTAATCTTCTAAATTAGGGTTAACACCATATGAAGAGTTATATAATGAAAAAGAATTTTTTATAATTTAAACAATTTATAAACAATTAAATATTAACAATATTGAACAAATTTTCACATTTAAAATGAAATTTTAATCGTAAAAATCGGCGAATAATAAGAATTTATATATTAGGAGGCGAATCTTTATATATTAGGAGGTTTAAATGGCGATATAAGTAGTACGTAAAGGCAGATGTGTCGGATCTAGTACTTTTTTAGTTTTCGCATTTACCAATCAAATTCAGTTAACAGACGTCACCATTTGTGTATTCATTATAATTTTTTGATCAGTGAAAAATGAATCATGATAAATCGTTTTTTCGACATGTCCTTTTGCACTATTTTGATTTAAAAATGTAGCAAGCACGTATCGATTGCTTCAAAAATGTTATGGCAAACAGGCTCCATCGCTTACAATATGTAAAGAGTGGATTCAGTTGTTTAGAAGTGGGGATATTGATGTTAATGATAAAGAACGTTGTGGACAACTGAAAAAGTTTGAAGATAGTGAATTGCAATTATTGGACATAAACTCAGCTCAAATGCAGAAAGAACTCTCTAATTAGTTAGTGACAGAGTCAGTGACAGACCAATTGGCAAACGTTTACATGCGATGGAAAAGATTCATAAAGAAGGAAAATGGATGCCACACGATTTCACCAAAAGTGCCCTTATGAATCGAAAAAACAGCGCACTGTCTTTGCTTGCCAGACGAATCAAAAAGAGTTTTATGTAGCGTATTGTGACTGGTGATGAAAATTGGATCTATTATAACAATCTTGAGCGCAAAAAGTCATGGGTGGACTCAGGCTAACCGTCCACATCGACACCAAAACAGAACATCTATGGCCAAAATGTATTGCGTTGCATTTGGTGGGACCAACGAGGTATGTTGTACTACGAACTGCTAAAACCGAATGAAGCCGTTACTGCCGCGGTATACAAATGCCAACTGAATGATTTGCAACAGAAATTGATCGAACATAGATCAGCAATTGCCAGCCATAGGCGCAACGCAAAGCCATTCTCTTACATGATAACGTTGGGCCACATGTTGCGAAAGCGATCAAAAATACCCTATTCGAATGGGAAGTGTTGCCGCATCCAACGTACTCGTCAGACATAGCGCCTTCTGATTATCACCTATTCAGATCGGTGCAGCACGATCTCGTTAATACGTATTTCCGATATGTTCAGGAAGTGCGAAAGTATGTGGATCAAACCACATCGAAACCGTCATCGTTCTTTCGCCACGATATGACCATATTGCCAGATAGGAAAAAGTAGTATAAAATAACGGAAAATATTTTGGTTAAGCTAACGTGTATCTATTTTGATTCATAAATGTCTTTTTTCAGTTAAAAAAAATCGAAAACTAAGTTCGCCTCCTAATCCTATTATAAATACGATAACTTATCAGATCACATATATGTTTAATGTAAAACAGTAAATATTAATCGATTTTTAAAATTCGAAATGCGTTGCACTTATTATGCAAAACTAAAAAAAATCATTTTTAATTGTTTATAAATATTAATTATTTAAAAAATTTATATATTTCTTACATTTTATAAGTTTATGGCTCGAAACCTAATTTAGATGAGTAACGCTTAGAAAAGCTTTTGTTCCGAAAAAGCTGGTAACTGACTAATTTATGGCAGATTCACCGGTTGGAGTATCAACGACTAATACCAAAAATTTGGTCATTTTGTATTTTGAGTATTAAATTTTATATACATTGTAAATTTGGCGATTTCACAGTGAAGTTACTACAACAGGTACATGACAATTTCAAATGGTCTCCAATAGTTCTAAATATTATTTTAAAAATGAGAAAAAAATCACCAGTTCTAATTACACTATATACTATAATATGTTGAGTTGTGCCGACCAAAATTTCGGCCTTCGTCACTTTGGCGTAGTTTAATATATATATATATATATATATATATATATATATATATATAGACTAGTAGTTGTTATTTTCTCTGTCTTTTGTCATCGTTCGCGTAACTGCTTTGATATGTGGATACATTGACGAAGCGAGGTTCACGCGTCTTCTGAATAAAGATTATCTTTCTTCGTCTACAAATAACCGCTTCCCTTATTTTTTATCAAGCTACCCTTTTTTATAGCAGCCTACTCGACTACATTAGATATAATGAAAAAAAGACCGATGTTTGCTCTTCGCCTGCGAGAAAATTGGTATTGTGTTGACGCGGACGAACTGACCGCAAACACACACATGTGTTTTATAAAAACATATGTCTAACTGAATTTTCGAAATGCTATAAAGATTATAAAATAGATCTTTGATCATTACATTTAAACCTGGCAAAAATACTGATTGTAATCAATTTTAAGTGGTAAAAATCGAATGGTTTGGGCTTGAGTTACGTATAAAATTGTATAAATAAATAGAAAAGTATTGCATAAGGCCTATAAGATCATTTTATCCGATTTTTAGCAATCAAATTTCTTTACAATCATTATTTTTGCCAGTTTTGAATGTGTTTATCAAATATCTATTTTTCAAACTTTGTAACGTTTCGAAAATTCTCTATATAAAATTGTTTTATAAAATCCACATGTGCGTTCGCGGTCATTTCGTCGGCGCCAACGACTATACCGATTTTCTTGCGGGCTGAGAGCAAACATCTGTCTTTTTTCCATTATTTCCAGTGCAGTGGAGTAGGCTGTTGTAAAAAAGGATAACTTGACAAAAAATATGGCAAGGGCCGTTGTAGATGAATAAAGATAATCTTTATTCGTAAGACGCGTTAACCTCGCTTCGTCAATGTGCCCGTATATCCAAGCAATTACGCGAGCGTTAACAATGGACAGGAAAAATAACAACTACTGGTCTTTGCCATGTTTGCACTGAACCAGAACATAATAAGGAACAAAACGGGCTAAATGGAAAAAATGGAAAAGCCAATCACTCAAAGCTATGAGTGTATTAATTGGTTCTATGGAAATCCGGTTACATCGCTTCCTTATCAACTGCACCACTCCGAACGAATTTTGGAACAAACTTCAATAGCGTTTTGGAGATTTCAGTGAAGATGTAAAACAAAATGCATTGCAACAATTCTACGATTTTAGAATTAGCGACGGAGAAACCATTGCTCAGCAACTTGAGGATATCAAATGCATATGTAAGAAGTTGGTTGATTTAATGATAAGCCGTTGAATGCAACAGTACAAACAAAAATATTAAACAGCTTGCCGTAAAAGTTTTCGCCTTTCCGCATGACATGGGAATGTACCACCCAAGCGAAACGAAAAACAAATGCGTTTCTAAGCCGGCTTATAAAAAAAGAAAAGCGTCTCGATGAGACTGAAGATAACATTTCATCACTTGGTTTGCAAATCGAAGCGCTTAAAATGTAAGGCTCTGTGAATAAGAATATAAAATATTTTAATGAACAAAAGTGAAGAGTAAGAAAAGAATTCTGGAGATTAAGAAGAAAACAAAATGCGCAATTTGTAAAGAGAAAGGACATTGGGCGCAAGAATATCCCGATAAAAATAATAAAAACATCAGTAAAGATCCCGTAAACAGTTACACACCTTGAGCATACATCAGCGATGTAAGTTTATTTTATTCAAAAGTTTCTGAAAGTGATGAAGATGTGTGGCTCATCAATTCCGACGCAAACATGCACATGACTTTCAGGAAAGATATTTTTACTTCGCTATATCCCTTATGTGAAAATCGGTGTGTAAAAATAGCGGATGAAAAAATATTGCCAGCGACGGGCATATGTACTATAATGATCAAAGAAAAAATAGATGGAAAAAATATAAAGAAAATTAATGTTGAAATTAGTCCGAACACAGTTAGTGTTGCATCACGAAGAAATTTATTTGCAATATTAACAAAAAATGACAAACAGTACTTTTTTCAAACATATGAAAAATAGTGTGAAGTGCGCGATAAAAATAGAAAAGTAACCTCACGAGGCATGAGCTATGGCAGAATTTTTAGAATGGAATTCAAATATCAAAAGAAGTTGATTGTATTCTTTTGTTATTGTTATTTTCTATTTCCACGTCAATAATAATTTTAATGCTTGTATATAATGAATTAATAAGGTTTAAAAATGAATTTAATTGACGATCTGAACCTGTCCACAAACAAAAATTTTATAATTTAAAACATTTTTTAAATTTTAATTTTAAACATTTATAGTTTACCTTATATTATTAAAACATGTTTCACCGGGTGTATAGCGAGTCTTCAATTAATTATGTAATATTTTAGTTTTTCAACTACATCGTATATTATGTACTTGGCTTTGCATATTATTTTATATTAATATATACTACGAGGCAGAAAGTTATATTTTCAAATTTTTTTAATGTATCGATCTAAATATCAGCAACACTTTGTATAAATCCAAAATCGTTTAAAGGTACACTCCATGTGTCACTCAATGCTGATTACTTTAAAACATTAATTAATAAATATATTTTTATTGGTCTTACAGTCCAATCAATTCAATCCAAAAACAAAAAATAAAAATAAAAATAAATAAAAATAAAATAAAAATGAAAAATAAAAATTGAATTAAAAATTAAATTAAAATTATAATGACAGTCAGACTGTCCTTGTTTACATTTACCCTCGTAGACTAATCTGAAAATAAAATATTAGCTGAAAAAATTCTTTGTTAGTAAAGTGCAGTCTGACTGTCCCCAACACCCTTACCTAATTGAAGACTTGACCAACGTTTCGAGCTCGCTACGGCTCCTCATCAGGGACTAAACTAAACTAAACCTTATATTCTAATCTAATATATATACCTACCACCAAATTTAGTAAATTAAATATAAATTCCCCCTCTACACAAATTGTCCAAAACCAACCAATTTAATAAGGAATGATAAACACTGTCCAATCTACCAGACTCTAACATTAAATTCACATTATTTCGATTCCTGGAAATGTGAATACTTTCAAGACTCTCCCGTTTATAATTATTATTAATACCATGCTCCAAAATATCCACATTCACAAAATCAAAATAATGTAAAAACTTTAAACAATGCTTTTTTAAACCGAAAGTAATATATGAGCTATGTAAACTATATTTATGTTCAGAAATTCTCTTTTTTAAATATCTACCTGTTTTTCCAATATAGTATTTATCACAATCCATGCAATTAATCTTGTAAACAACTCCTGATTTTAAGCATAAATCATCCCTATCTTTGCAATTATTAAACAATCTACTTAAATTATTGCTATTTTTAAAGAAAATTTGAATGTTATATTTCCAAAAATTTCTTTTAATTCTTTCAGACAATCCTCGAGCATATGGTAAGACAATAATTTTGCCTCCGTTATACTTTAAAACATAAATCTTCTTAATGAGTTTTGTCACTTTAAGGATATACAGTTCATGTTTATAATCTTCCAGCTACTCCATATATAATTCTTTCTTTATTATTGAGGAATGCTATTTTCGCGTCGTAATGATGCATATATATCTCTTTTTTACCTGAGATTAACAATAGTGTAAGTAAGGTCTGGTGTCTCACAATCGGCGTGAAGGACATGCCGAAATTTTGGGAAATCATATCTGCAACAAATCTTGATTTATACCATTTTAATGCTTCCATCTATATTCCACATGAATTTAAACATTCATTTTATATATGATGTTTCTGTCCTTTAGATGGTCAACGAGTGTCCAGGTATTATTGTCTTTTAATAATGCGATTTCTTCGTTCAGTGTATTTACCCACTTATACTTTTCTGGTCTCAAAAGTGCTTCTTGTCTAATTTTTGGATCGTCGTGAATGGTCAAATTAATTTTATCCATATAATAATCAGGAGGTAGTCCTTTGTTTATTCTTTTGATTAGCACAATTTATTTATTGGCGTTTTTTCATCATTATTGCATACACTGAAACATTATCATTTAGACGTACGTTTAAAATTTCGTTCGCGACGAAATTTCTTTAATCTATAAATATTTCACTTTCTAAGCGATCAAAAAATAGGACAGATCACACGAGATAACGTTACTAGACTTATGACAATGGATATGGACAATTGGTGATTGATCGGAAATTACATAATGTGCTTCGGAGAAAAGGAATGCATGGGTGTTTGGAAGGTTGAATGAGCTTGAATTTGAACGTAGAATGGCGAATGAATGGAATACTGTTATGAAAGAAATCTGTCTGACTACACAAGGACTACCGCTCAGGCTGAAGTAATGTGCAGTATAGTTTCCAGCTCATGTTGGTAGAAACAAGGAAACATGTGTTTAGTGCGCACGGATACAAATTCAATTCGAGTCACACAGCATAAAGTGCATGTTTTATCTACTATTCTCTGAATCATACTCATAATAGGGAGAGCCATGTTGACATATTAAGAATGACAGAAAGAAGTAATGAAAAAACATCGATTTAAATTTGAATCGTAAATCTGTCCGCAAAATTGAATCTACTTAGAATCTTTCAAATTTGATTTTTAATTATTTCTATAACCAAACTACCATTTTTAAAAATAATTATATCTAGTTCTATTTTTATTGTAAAATTTTCATACATTTCTTTATTTTCCAAGATAACTCGGGAAATCACCGTAATTATTATATGTTACAGTAGCTATATTTTTATTTTTGTGTTTATTATCACAGTCTATAAAATATTTATAAAAAACAATTTTTTTATATTATTCTATATATTAAGTATTTCATTATTTAATTTATATCTAGTAGTTAATTTTTAATATTTTTCTTAACTTTTTAAAATTGTTCACTTGTCTTCCATTTCTGCATCCTTTGAAGATCTATATTAGCAGAAATAGAAATGGTTTAAATGTAAAAAAGATAATAATATAAAAAAGACGTTTTATTTATTCATATCGTTATTATTTGTTTAATATTATCATACATAAACCATGCCATTTTTTAAATCGTCTCTTTAACATAATTATTCGAGGCTTCAAAACAAAATCTTTAAAAATTAAAAATTAGATTTATAGATAAATTTACATTAAAAAAGTAATGAAATATACAACAATTTTTTTTATTTTACATAACAGTAACATTTTAAGTAACGTTAACTAAAATAAGTTACTTTAATTATATTTAGAGATTATATTTTTATATTTAGTGTACTCGCCTCAAATTTAATAGTCATTAAAAAATCGACATTTTATATAGAAGAAATTCATATTCGTACACTGAAGCACCAATGTCATAGTTATGTTCCGAGTTGTAAGAACATAACTAGCAGTGTTTTCTTTTTCTGTTCGCTTTCTCTCACACTCTATGCACTCCACTTGTTTGAATTTCTAATTGTAAAATAACACCCCGCGCAGCTTTAACTAAACCACTTATAATTCTGAAAACAATGAATGTAATCATTTCATCAACTCGTATTTTCATAAGGTTTCACTTTATTGCCGGATTCTATATATATTTCTAACTCATTATTACCTATACATCAGTTAAGATCTTAATAGTTTGTACTATATAAAATGCTATATATAGTAAAAATACATATGAAAATCACCAACTTCGATAAGCTAAGTACAATGTTAGTAAACTGACAAATAAAAGATTCATTAAACCTTTATTTATCATATGAAATAATTAATTTACGATTGTATTTGCGACTACATTATCTACAAATTAACTTTAATGGAAAATTAATGTATACGTGATAACAAAGACAAAAATTAATTTCATCAAAGTATATTTTTTTTAAATTAATCTGTAACCTTAATGTTACAGTTTAAGAACTATAAAATCTGTCCATTATAAATGTTTTATTCTCTATAATAAATAAATCTTCTCTATACATCTAGAGTAGAGAATCTGTAGAAAAAAAAATTTCTACATATATTACACAAGGATGTTGCAATTTCAAAAAAAAAATTGCCTGGCGTCTTTATCAAATTATTTAGTTTACAAATCCATTCGATCAATTTTTATAAAATTCTCCCTACTCTTGTAAAATTTTGAAACAAAATACGTAATTTACTGATTTTATGTAAATATAGTTAATGGTAACAAATTAATGAATATCTAACATATCGACTCTAATTTGAATATATTTTTTCAGAGGTAAGATTTAGTATACAAAAAGATACGAAAAAACGGCACCGAAATTCATTGGTTCATGCGTCGTTTTTTTTTCGAAAGAAAGCTAAGAAAGAAAAAAAATGGCATAAAAAGAAGAAAATGTAAAAATATAAGGTGTGAACTTCCTTCTTAATAAATTGGTCGGCTAGTTATCGTGATCGAAGAGCACGGTTATTGCTAACTGATAATTTTTATTATAGTGTATGAGTAATTAATTTGACAAAAGTAAATGTTAGAAAAAAAATCAATGGTTCTCGCCCTTTCTGAAGCAGTTTTATGTGTAGGTTCACTCACACTGTGGGTAAAACAGAACAAAGTAATTTTCAGCTGTGAAGAGCTTCTGGTAGTGTGTTGTGACAGAGAGAGGAAAAGGGAGAGCAGTAGGGAAAGAGCGAGAAAGAGGGAGAGAAGGAGAGAGTGAGCGAAATAGAGAGAGATAGAGAGAGTATAAGAGATAAGAGATAGATAGAGAGAGAGAGAGAGAGAGAGAGAGAGAGAGAGAGAGAGAGAGAGAGAGAGAGAGAGAGAGAGAGAGAGCATATGAGTAGAGAGATAGAGGGTGGGGATACTAATAACGTTATAGAAGACCGGAAGAAGGAGTATGCAAGTATCTGCCTGGTTTGATACTAAGTCAGGCATCGCTTTAGTTAATAAAATGTTCTTAGAGGGGTAACGATGCTTTACTGAGCAATGCAGCGTGATGGGCTTCTCCCCACTCCCTTATTTCACTACTCGCTAACACTACCTCCAAGAACCTCTATTTATATTTTTAGTACATAAACTGCTGCTTATTTGTACAAGTACGTGCACACGCTAGGAAAGTGTGCTGTATTCCACGGAAGAGCGAAGATTTTGCTCCTTTTATCTTGTCAACGACGCATGCGGCATGGAGGCTGTAAAGCCTGCCACTGTATCTGTGTAAACACATGAATAAACATATTATTCGGGATAAGGCGTGTAGGCAGGAAAGGGGAAAAATAGTTCAACCTAAATAAACCAGACAATGGCTAAGTTATTTGATATAGACTTTATTAAATTAACAGAAATTTAAACACACAGATTTGACAAGTAATTTGACAAGAATTCTTATACAATATAAAGTTGTCTTGGCAAAAATTGAATCTCTCGTGCGGTCTAACTGCTCGAGCATTCAAACCAAAGATACCCTCGTCCTGCCCGCTCGTCCCTTTTTCTCCCATACGTTGTAGGAGAGGAGGCGGCGGGAGCGGTTGTCTATAACACATCATAAACTCTTGACGGTTGCCCGTTCCCTCGCGAACCTCCCACCGTGCCGTGCCTAGCTAACGAGGTGCCACTCCCCTCAGCCATAGGATGAACTCATTACTTAGGCGGGTCGGAACGCCTCAAGAAGAAATCTGGTCATCCTTTCGGAGATACACAATCTCGGACACCAGTAAGGCCCTCCTTGAGCGAAGGTTGCGCGCACGGTCTGATGGAGTACGTGCGTTGAGGTGGCGCAGAGTAAGAGGGGCAGGGATGCATGAACGTCCTGTATTTAAGTCCGTTTGCGATACAATACAATAATGCCTATTTCCACATACATACATGAAGTAATACGATTATAATCAGTCGCAACCCTGCCATACACTTCACTCGATAGCGGAAATTAATACGATAACAATAATAGTAATTATAGTAATGATACTAATTCTGTTAAATATTCGTCAAAGAATCACAATTGGTACATTTGAAATTAAAAACATTTCTTATGGCTAACACAAAAAAGATGTCCAAGTGTCTCTGAACAACATTTAGGGAGAAGTATCATGTTAGTACGATAGAATATGTCTCGGGACCATTGCTGTATAGAGTTTCATAATGAAGAGGTAGAATACGATCTCCGGGTATTCAGGGACGGCTTCTACTGAGAGTTTGGGTGTTCGTCAGCGTTCCGTCATGCCTGGACACGTTTTCTACCGTCCGAATACAAAACCCCCTGCAGAAGTCGTCCCGACACACCTAGACATCAAAATAATGTTCCCATAGAAGTGGTTTCTACATACCAAGACGTCGTTTTCTACCAACTAAATACAGTACTGCCCGTAAAAATCGTCTACCATCTATTTATCCTACCATCCGAATACAAAACTACCCGTGAAAGTCGTTGACGAACACCTGGACATCGTGTTCTACCGTCCGAACACGAAACTCTCTGTAGAAGTCGTCCTGACACACCTGGACATCGTATTTTACCATCCGAGGCACTTATTTCGCATAACATTTTTTTTTCATTTAAAGTTCAGTTGGTATCACTCACTAAAAATTCAAGGTATTTAATTTTAAAAACGAAAAATGTAAGAAATATATATCGCATATTTCCGTTTTTTAAATTAAATACCGTCAATATTTTAGTAATGGTGCCAACTGAAACGAAAGCAAAATGATAGTCTATGAATAGCATATTTTTTAAGTGGACGCTGGTAGCACCTTTTTCTGCAGGAGTGCCGATATATTATATATATAATATAATATAATATATAATATACATACTTTCCAACTTGTTAAAGAATCCTATTTGGTCATCATTTCTTTTATTCGAATTAAAAAGAAAAACATAGTCTATGCCATTTCTAAAGTTAATAGAACATATAACAACAAGAACATAATTGGCGTCACAAATTATGTTCAGTATGATTTGGCATACGCAACCATGAGATGACGGAGAGAGAAAGAGAGAGAGAGAGAGAGAGAGAGAGAGAGAGAGATTTTAAGACATAAGAAAAAATAAAATTTAAAAAAATCATAAGATATCCATAATTAATAGTTTAAGCGGACTACTTTGAGTTGATATTCGTAATTCAAGACGCCACCTAGTGGCCGCTAGTGAAACTGACTGCTAAGATCGTTAACTTAATATACTGATGAAAGTAAAATCATTTTCGATACAAAATATAGGCTTCGTTATCGTACAAGCTCCCGGTAGATTGATCTATAAGGCTATTTTCCTATTCCAGTTTTTATTCATTTGCTACTTACCTTTTTTGTAATATTTATTAATACTAATTAATTAAAGATTTTTTTTCTATCCATTTAAGTTTTTTTGTATCAGATAACTCTAATTACCTTCAAAATGAGCCAATTATAGTTTTAGTAATTAATGTTAGCTCATTTCAAAGAAATAGTACTTTCTTAGTTACAATTCATAATGGAAAATAGGATACATTGTGTAATTCGATGAATTTTTTAATGCAAAACGCTACAGTCGGTACTGAATATGAAATAAGAATAATACATAAATCCAAAAATTTCTTAATGAATCTAATCCGTAGTAGTTCATAATTATTATTATTACATGTTCGGCCAAATTTACACTTATAATTAGATAAATCAATACTAATGTATAGAAAATTGAATTAATTCCCAAAGATAATAATAAATAAACTCCATGTTTACAAAAATAACTTAATTAGAAGGTTTTATGATGTGTTAATTTTTTCTTCAAAGTCATTTTCGAAAGAAGAGTTTTTTCACATATATTCCTCTGAGGGCATAGCATACATAATATAATTATAGGCAATTACAAATTGTAAGTAAGAATTAACATATCTTCGGAATGGAAGATTATTAGATCTTAAAACTTTATAGGGTTCCTTTTACAAATATTCAATGTTACCCTATTCAATGTGAACCAACTTCTTCATTCATATTGAATTTACTTTCCTTGATTAACCTTCATAAGCAGTTGTTTGCAAATAATTGATCAACAGCGTCATGCACCTACATAAATAAGGGTTAATACTAGGTCCAGGGTCGTGGAGTATGGGGGAGAGGGCAGAGGGGATCAAACCATCCGGGTTAATATTTACGAAAAGCTGAGCCCTCTTCAATTGGTAAATTAAAGATGTTTTCAAGAAAGTATGAATCAATCAGTAAGACCAGAAAAAATTATTATAGGTTTGAGTTCAAAGTAACTATGCACTTTAGATCATGCGAACTCTCTTAATTCGACCTGTCAATCTTTATCAGTTTTAATCTTATAAAGCCTCTAATTTTCCATTAATTATCCATTGAATAACGAAAATTGTCATTTTATTGGTTCCTGAGACAACATCATATATATATATATATATATATATATATATATATATATATATATATATCAAATTACATCATTTCATTTCAACAAAAAAAGAATTTTTTATAAATTTTTAAAATTGAACATAGAGGTAATTCGAAACTTAGAAACTGTATTGTACTTGTTTCGAACGCGGGACATCAAATCCCTATCAAACCCTCAACCATAAAAGACGTAGAAAGCTACCTGAAGGATCTGTAAAAACTTGTATATATTAAGTATACAAATAAGTTTCCGCCGTTTTGAAAATATGATGCCACCAATAAGATAACATCGAAATTGTCAGTTGTAAAAACTCGTATAGTATATGTTGACATCTGGAAACAGTATAACTTTCTAATACCTCTGACTTTTTGCTAGCATCAGTTAGTTTTCATCGTATTAAGATGTCAAGTTTTGACTCAAGTAAGCGTCATTTGTGGCAATTGTTAATTTACTTCTTTCATTTAAAGCAATCTGAAGCTGAAGCTTATCGGCTACTCATAGAAGTATATGATGATGTTAATTTGAGTGAGAGAAGTTGTCGGGAGTGGTTCCAAAAATTTAAAAGTGGTGATATTGACGTGGAGGACATAACACGCAGTGGTAGGTCCGTAGTGTATGGTGACACAGCATTGGAAGCTTTACTGGAGGAAGCATAGGAAGTTATGGGGTAAGCCCGGGCATGCTCTACTTCGATTGCTAAGCCAAATGCTCATGGCAAGAAGCTAATGCTGTGTATTTGGTGGGATCAGCTTGGAATAATCTATTCCGAACTACTCCAACACAGTCAAACCGTCACCGAGGAACGTTATCAATAATAGCTAACGCAATTGAGCCGAGCATTGAGGATTAAACGTCCACAATATGCTAAAAGGCACGATAAAGTCATTTTTCAGCATGACGATGCTCGGCCACAAGTTGCAAAAATCGTAAAGGAAATGTTAGAGGTACTGAATTGGAACGTCCTACCCCATCCGCCGCATTCACCAGACATTGCTCCTTCAGACTACCACCTATTCCAGTCGAAGACTCATGGTCTGGATCGCCTGAAAAGACGAGCATTTTTGAAACGGGGTATCCACTTGCTGCCCAAAAGATGGTAAAAAGCAGTAGAAAGTGATGGGCAATATTTTGAATGACATTATTTGTACCTTTCTTTACAATAAATTCTTATTTCTTTATAAACAAACGACGGAAACTTCTTTGTATAATCAATAATAATGATCTGATTTGGTTTGTATGGAAGTAGTATTCAAACCTATACGTAAGGATTGTATGAAAACTCTGTATGTCAAAGATCCGCTCTAATGTATATGTATATTGCATTCAATCGGAGTTTTCCTAAGCTTTGAATATGCAGTGTTATGCGTCGCCCTATCAGATTTGATGGCGTCAATTCTGACATACTTATTTATGCAGTGGCCTAGGGGACCGATTACATATCAAACAGAAACGTCAGAAGAAAATGATTCTAATTTATTCAGTAGGTTTCTAGCATTCCTGAACAAATTATATATATTATTATAAATTTTATTTTTAATGAAACATACATTTAAATTTAATGAAACATTTATAATTCGAAGTATTATAGTTCTATCATAAAGCGTAGTCACGTGTACTTTTTCTCAATTAAGAAATCGGAAGAAATAATCTGGAAAAAATTATCGGGAGAAATAAGAAATAACTTGAATGTGTAGAGTAAAATAAAATTTGATAGAGTAAAATGAAATGAATAATGGAATCGCAGGAAACGATAAAAGCAAACATGAATTCATCGCGCTAACTATTAGAATTCGCGAGTATAATTGAATATACGCCCTTATAGAAAATTCTAAAAATGTAGAGAATAAGACAATAAAAGAGACTTTTATCGCATTAATCAGTCAGTCATTCTTTCTCTCTTGAGACTGAGCTAAAGATTTTCGTAAGCAGCAGTATGCGTCCGATCATTTGTTTAACCGTTGTTTAAATATTTGGAGCACGTAATTATTCTTCATAACAAAAATTCCAATCTGTGTTGGAAGACAGTTTTCATTAAACTTTATCTGATATTAGCATAAAAATGGGGCAAGATTATTAATGAACACGAAAGCATGAAATTTTTTTTTTTTTTTAACAAATATATAATCGTGAATTGATTAATAGTAAACTATGATAACGTTTCCAATTTTTTAACAATAACATATACTCTTATAAGTTTCTTCATAACTTTCTAAGTATGAAATATCTAGTATGAATACTAGATATGAATAAGTACAGTTCCAAAGTCGCAAACTATTCTTGCAACTCAAGAGTTTATTTCAGTTAAAGAAGTTATTCATGATAATACGAGTAATAGTGTTAACACGATTACAAAGTTTTTTATACAAACCATAATCTTTGGTTGCTTAAAATCGCCGGATAATTTCACAAAGCAAGACAAACTAGAAACTTCTTTTTTAGTATAAACATAACATAAAGAGATTGCCTATAAAATAAATTGTGATAGAATGCGTGAAAAATTATCTTCATTATCAATACGTCCGTATTCATTAAAAATTAACATTCGTTATTGAATAGGTCCCTTTGAAAAAGATCATTACTAAAATTTTTTAAAGAAGGTCAGTGAACTTTAAAAGAACTAAGAGTGACTGAATTGTTGAGTAAAATCGAGAACAGCTGTGAAAATTTCAAGACTCAAAATACTAGGATAAATATTTTGCCTACGCGATTTAACCTTACTAGGATTACTGAAACAAATATAATGTAGTATATTAGTCGCGAGTTTAGAGTGATGTTTTGGATTAAACTTTAATGAACTCAGGTAGCAAACAGAAAGCAAGGATGATGACATATTCCAGTTAGGGCTATAAACTGTAACACAAAGTATTCGTGTGTACTAAACCCAAATTAATATAGCTAAATTGTTCACTAGCTTGATCGACCACCCTCTAATCTCATTATGAAAAAACGCAACACCTCCTACACCCTAGCTGATTCTACTCATACGGATTAATTTATATCGAAATAAAGTAAAATATGCTGAATTTCTATTAGGTTTTAGATATTTTCCGCTCATAGCAAAATGCTAGTCCTAATATCACGTAAATGTTCTTCCAAATATTATACATTTGCATGACCAATGTTCATAAGTATAGATAAATTAAAATTATGTGCCATAATCAATAGAAATGATTTTTTGCTCAACACTTTTTTGATAAAGTAGACATTTTATTTTATCAGATGAAGTGAGATAAACTAATTCGCTTCGTAGGTTTATTTTTAATCCAAGAAAAACATGATTTTTTGACTTTGTAATCAAGATCATTATGTTTACCGAAATTTTTACTATAAGTAACTGCATTTTTACAATCAGAAGTAATATTTTCGAAATACCAGCATTAAAACATCTTTAGTGGGCGTAATTTAAAGATTGCTTGAAGCTGCTCTTGCAAATGTAAATGTGAGTGCTTCCCACGATGGCGACATTGAGGTAGAGTGAGTTTCCCTCGTAGCACTGAGTTTTTTGCTGTTTAGGAGATGAACGGGAATGTTTTCAGAACGTCGCGAAAAGAAGCGCTCGAAAAACAACTGATTGTAAAATGACGCGAAAAACTATGAGAAGCTAATCAGACGCAACGATATCTAATGCGTGAAAAAACGCGCAATATGCGGCGACGTGTTTTCTCTTTTCTTCTTTATACGCGCACGTTATTTCTGTCCTACGACTGCGTGAACTTGTAGCCGTTGGTATTATCATCGATGTTGGCCAGGACGACCGTAAGCGCTGAGATTCATTATTTTCTTCCAGACATAATCAGAAACATTCCCCATTGAAAACTCGAGAACAAGGAAAGATAATTGGCGCTTTCCCTTTTGGCGATGAAATTTAATGATAAACTAATCATCTAATATCACTGAAACGATTAGTAGCCTCATGTATGATATATTTCCTTTTTAATAATCTTTTTCTTGAGCACCGACCAAGTAGCAAATCACGATGAACACCTACTTCATGAAAAAGTTTGTTGATATCGGGAAATTGATATCATTTTTAGTTGTATCGCTACTAATCATTATTATCCGATATATTCATTTTTATATTTCTATAGCACATTGATAAAGAGGTCGTATATGCATCTTTTAAATTTAAATTTTCAGCTTGAAGCAAAAAATATCAGATAATTAATGTGCTATATATTAATTAAAAAGTCATTTGTCAGCCAAAATTAATATTTTAGATGGTCCAGGAATTAATGAGTTTGTCTGATCTATATTAAGAACGCCTGAAGGCACGATAAAGCAGAAACACGTACAACTTAAAATCGGATAATAATATGAAGCAGTTATGATACTTACAGTCTCACGAGCCAACGAGAGGGAGGGAGGTAGAGAGACCGTGAATAAGAGAAAAAGGGCCAGAAAAAGAAAAAAAATACAGATAGCACTCTCCAGCAAACCATTCTCCTGTACGTCTTTTACGATTTTTTTCGAGGCTCCTTCAACACCGATCCTTTTCTTATGAAGCAAATTTGTATTTGGTTGCTGCGTACTCCAATTCCATATAGCGAGAATCCTATAGTCGATTTTTTTCATAAGATATATCACGCACCTTACATTTTATCTGCGACTAGGCCCCTAGTTCACCACGTTTGCAAGTACATTACGGTCGCTTGTCATTATTTAAAATTATGATCCGTCATTACTTCTTGCCTAAGCCTCGCGAGCCATGGATTTTTCTTTTTTTTCTCTCTCTCTCTCTTTCTCTATAACACCTGATCTACAAGAGAGGATGTATGGATGTCTTTAAATACGTCAGTTCGAGGAAGATGATTTTGTAATCGTTTTCATTGTCATCTGCTGCAGGCAGGTAACTCAATCGAATTTTGTATTTCCCAAACATTATGCGCACTCGCGCGTGCCTGTGTGTCTATGTGTGTGTGTGTGTGCGCGCGCGCGCGCGTGCGTGTGTATGTGAGTGGTCAGTTGCCCTTGGGCAGTAATAGCTGAAGATGTGATAGGTCCGTTTCCACAATCTACCCGAGGATACGAGTACTTACTCGTCTTCATGGACCTATTCACTTGTTGGATAGAATGTATCCCTATCCGAACGGCGAATCCGCAAACGATTTGCCGCTAGTAAAAAGATTGCGTACTTTTACGCTTTCGTACGCCCGAAGTTTTCCTATCGGACAACGGCACTGAATGTCGTAATAAGATCATCGAGAAATTCCTTCTGGAGCGCAAGGTAGTTCATTCAATAATACCCCATTACCACTTTCAAACCAATCCGGTAAAGAGAGTATATCGAACTCTTAAAACCGCGATAATCGTCTACTCTCGTCTGGCACACATGACGTCAGCGCCAAACTTCCCTCGACATTCGACGGTTTTTTACTATCATAAAAAAACTTGGCACGAATTCTTATCTGTTGATCGACTCCACTGAAAGGAATGCTGGTAAGTATCACGCCACTGATCTGAAACCCTACAATTAAGTCCATGACCTGGAAGACGATGGCGGTTCCAGCACGCAAGAGCCTTTGGGCGAAGAGCGTTACTGCGATACGTCTGATTGTAATGTCGAGGCAAGCGAGCGTAACTGTATTGTAACAACACAGATAAGAGGATGGCGCACCAACGATGTGTTTTCTTGTCATCATGATACAAGCCATCTAGGTGCATGACTTTTTGACCCCCTCACGCACCTACGGCATTATTCTCCTTCCACTCCTTGCTACTCTATCCCACTATTATGTATTGTGTTTCAGTAATCTCTAACCTGACGCGATGGTCCATATCAGAGAGAGAGAGAGAGAGAGAGAGAGAGAGAGATACAGGGTCCAGCTGCCACTCTACGGCTACCAGCGTCTGGAGAAGAAACTGGCGTTGCGCTCTCGGACAATAACTTTTCGGGCGTCGCCCGAACAAGAAATAACCGGATAAGAAAAGGAACCTGCTTTCTTCTAGCCCTTTAACCGCGCCTGACCGAGCGAGCCTGCCCTGCCACCCGACTACTATCCAGAGCGAATCAGCTACCTCTCCACGAGGATTAAGACTGCGGGAACACCGCCTTCGACAGCGCGTTTGGGAGCCCCATGCTCCACTTGCAGGGCCTGCCGCTGCCGCCTTCCTGACGTCAACGTATCAGGACAATATCGGTGTACGTTGTAAGTGGCAGGTCTTTTTTCTCTCTCTCTCTTTGTTTCTCTTTCTTCCCCGCCTTCACGCGTGCCACTCCAGGACGGCTTGCAGTCTACGATCTACATCCCGTGATTTCGCATGTAAAAGCTTTCAACTGTCAATTGCCTGCGTATTGTTTTTGCCTTGCATGTTCCCGCTCCCATTACATGCGGTATTTCCCCCTCGCGAACCGCCCCTCTTCCTTGCCGGATTTATTCAGAGTTTGGCAAAGCCGGGCACACTTTTCTGTACCAGTCGTGTCTGCCGTCCTTGTGCTCAACATATCTGTGTAATATTTCTGTTATAGGAACTGTCCAAAAAAGTATAATGTAATATATTTCTAAAATATTATACTACTAAAATCTGTTACTTAAAGTCACTATTAGCTACAAGAAATAATACAGAAATATTTCATATCATATAATACAGATATGTCTTTGAAATGTTATTATAATTGTTATGCAAAAATTCACACCAATAAATGTGCGTTTCACGTAAACCAATTTTAAAGGTCTTTTTCTTAAAAATGCTTTTTTCTCAACAAATGAAGGTAAAAAGGATATAATTTTTTAAGTTTGAAATTTTTCAATATTTTAATTGTAACGTTTCCCTTTTCCCTTGAGACAGCTTACATTGTAGCGCCAGGATCGATTTGAAAGAAAAGGGAAGTTTAGACAAGATCAGTGAAAAAATCACGTTTTACTCAATTATGTTCATATAAAAAATATCAAAAATATATTCTAATCAAAGTTGTACCAAAATATATTACAAATAGAAAAGATAAATAAAGCTTTCTGGCTTCGGACCCTCCGATCTGTATCATACAAGACAGAATTTTTATATTAAACCTTCTACTATACCTTATTACACTAATTTTCGTATGCTGCTGATTTTACACGATATATAAAACTTAAATATAAACACACTTAATATACTAATTTCGCGCACTATATATATGTATATGTACACACTTACTGGGGCTTTGGGAGGGGGGAGTGCGGAGGAGGAACGTTGCCTGCTGGTCTATAGCGAGTTATCTGATCGTTGCGCGGTGCTTGCTATTTCGTGGCTCCAACTCAACACGCCTCGGCCACTGGTCGCTCAACACGGCACCAGGTTCTTTTCATAAACACTAAAACACGTCACAGCTCGTGCACACAGAATCACGACTTTGTTAGGGGCTAGGAGTGAGACCGCTGAGATTTAACGGAGTGCCGCGCAAGCAGGATTAAGTCTTACTAGGAAAAAGAGAGGAGTTTTAGTGAAGCTGATGGTCTTTAATGGAGCGCCACACAACCAGAATCAAGCTTCAATAGGATCCGGACAGGATAGTAGAGCCTGCTGGTCTTTAATGGAGCGCCACGCGACCAGGATCACCAATCTACTGTTCAGGATTTTCGGACGGGTAGGATTACTAGAGCATGGAATCGGGATAGTTCTCGAGAGCTTCTTTCAGCCATATCGCCGAGACAACTGCTTTTGGTGCGAAAAACTCGCCCTTTGATACATAAAAAATTAGTCGATCGGGTGTTTACGCCACCGTTTAACTAATTTCGTATCAATCCACCGAAAAAAACTAATAATCGCATTATAATTATAATAATTATAATGCGAATTTGTGGTTTTGCCCTTGAGTACGTTTGATTTCTTATAATCACTTCGGCGAAGTTTAGTTCTCTCAGGTATTGATTTATTACAATAATAACAATAATTATTATTATAATAATTTATTATAATAATAATAATTACGATAATAATAATTAAGGTTACATTTGCGTTGATGCCGACGCTCGTGATCGATAATATAAATTATATTATAATAATTCTTTTCTTAATTTATTTCGCACGTACTTAAATAATATTTAGGTGTTATAATACTTTTGATGATAATTATTACAAATTAACGATAATAATAAGTATTATTAAACAATAATAATTATAATAACAATAATTATCATAATAATAAACAATAACAGTTATTAGAACAAGTTATAATAAGAATCAAATAATAATTACTTTAGTATTGAATTCTTGCCGACTCTGAATATTTAATTATAATAATAATAATTAAATATTAGAATTGCACATAGCAATTATGATTATTTCAACAAAAATTAAACATATCTTTTTGTCCTTTAGGATGTTCGCACACGCTTAATTATTCATGTATCCATTATAATGTATACTTGCACGTATTCTTTGATTAACGTGCTGTATATTAAATAATATAAAAGTACCAAAAATGAGACTTTCATATTATTCAATAAAAATGGGGTGTTTGAAATGCGGCAACGAATGTCTTTGTTGCCTCCCGAAATCGTGGCCGCGGGGAGCGCGGGACATCTTTGCGACGCTGGCTGCCGCGCGGCTGCGGCTCTCTCTCGCGACGCGCGCGAGTTCCCCTTTGCTCTCCATTATCCCTACGTTCGCGAGGCAGGTATATTTAATACGTGCAATCATATTGTTATGCAGATTGCGCGTCTGACCGCTAATCAGGAGCATTGCCCGATTAGTTTAATTTTGAAACATTCATTATTTCGAATTATAATTTTGAGCGTATTAGGCTGTATCGGGAATACAGCCTGATCGTCGCATAATAACTATGATTACATGTAAATTAATTAATTTCAGTGTCAAATTCAAAATTGTACTTCTTGCTTAAATTTTATTTAGCAAATTAAATCATTTAAACCTAAAATTTGTTTAGACGAACAATAATGTTAACAATGAAATTTGCAAATTATATAGCTTTGGCAGTTCTACCCATTTTTTATTTAAAATTAACAATATTTGTAGTACAAAATTTGTCTAGTATCAAATTAGTACGTAAAAATATAGTAGATACTAATGAGCTATCGATCACTATTATTATGTAGACCTGTCCAATAAATAATAAGTTCAGATTTCTCAAATGATATATTTGAAAAATTAATTGAAAAGTTCAAAGTTACCTTGAAAAATTCTGAAAAACTTCGAGGATATTTTTTCATCAGTTTTAAGACATTGTTTTTATTCTATAATTTACATTAAACTTAATCGTTGTTGCGAGAAAAATAAAATAAAGTAGGATGTTTTAAATAATTTCAGATTTCATGTTACACAAAATATCACGACTGAAATGTCATTAAGGCAATATTTGATATTTATGTATAATATATTTATATAAAATTACGTTTAAAATAATTCATGTTGAATGTATCTGTTATACTTGAAATAACAGATTTTTTATATATATTGCAGTGACAATATAATTGATACACAAAATATTATATCTGATAGATCTTAATTCGTTTCCCTCATATATTTATAATATTAATTTATACTGCAATTGAAATATTGAAAATATGTTAATGACTGACAGATATTAAACTTTCGAAGAGAATTTGATGACATGTTATGAAAATCTTCAATAATATACTATCTCTACTAATATACATTTGACTAAAATAGTGGAAATATATTTGTAAATGCAGTTAAACATAAAAAATTCATAAGAATTGTTTAATTTGCTGTAATTTGATTCCACTATATTTTCTATCAATCAAATAAAAATATAATCAATGACAGATTTCGATATGAAATGTTTCATAATAGAAATTAATAAATATTTTTTATTGGTCTTACAGTCCAATCAATTTCAACCAAAAATAAAATAAAATAAAAATAAAAATAAAAATAAAATAAAAATAAAAACTAAAAAATAAAAAATAAAAATAATAATAAAAAATAAAAAATAAGAAATACAAATAATAAATAATAAAAATAAAAAATAAAAATTAAAAATAAAAATTAAATTAAAAATTAAATTAAAATGATAATGACAGTCAGACTGTCCTTGTTTATATTCACCCCCGTAGACTAATCTGAAAATAAAATATTAGCTGAAAAAATTCTTTGTTAGTAAAGTGCAGTCTGACTGTCCCCAACACCCTTACCTAATTGAAGACTTGTCCAACGTTTCGAGCTCGCTACGGCTCCTCATCAGGGACTAATCTAAACCTTATATTCTAATCTATATATACTCATCCCCACCACCAAATTTCGTAAATTAAATATAAATTCCCCCTCTACACAAATTGTCCAAAACCAATCAATTTAATAAGGAATGATAAACACTGTCCAATCTACCAGACTCTAACATTAAATTCACATTATTTCGACTCTTGGAAATGTGAATACTTTCAAGACTCTCCCGTTTATACTTATTATTAATACCATATTCCAAAATATCCACATTCACAAAATCAAAAGAATGTAAAAACTTTAAACAATGCTCTTTTAAACCAGAAGTAATATGTGAGCTACGTAAACTATATTTATGCTCATAAATTCTCTTTTTTAAATATCTACCTGTTTGTCCAATATAGTATTTATCACAATCCATGCAATTAATCTTGTAAACAACTCCTGATTTTAAGCATAAATCATCCTTATCTTTGCAATTATTAAACAATCTACTTAAATTATTGCGATTTTTAAAGAAAATTTGAATGTTATATTTCCGAAAATTTCTTTTTATTCTTTCAGATAATCCTCGAACATATGGTAAGACAATAATTTTGCCTCCGTTAAAATCAATTCCTGCACTATGTCTATTTTCGGTATTATAAATTTCAAACAATCTCTCAGCAATCAATCTATTAATAAATTGAATTGGATAGCCATTATTAATAAAAGTCTCTCTTACTATCTGTAAATTATTTTGTCTAAAATCTTTATGTGACAATTTAATTGCTCTGTCAATGACACCCCTCAATGCCCCAATTTTGTTTCCGAATTGGTGGTGTGAATTAAAATCTAAAAACCTACCTGACCAAGTAGGCTTTCTGTACCAATTAAGTTTTACCTTATTATTACTACATCTAATCACATTAACGTCCAAAAAACTTAACTGACTATTTACTTCAACCTCCCTTGTAAATTTAATTCTGTCATCTACAGAATTGAAAACATCCACCATTTCATCCACAAAAACTTCTGGAACAATTGTAAAGATATCATCAACATATCTCTTAAATATCATTGGTTCAAAAAGCAATTTTGACAAGGCTATACTTTCCAACTTTTCCATAACTAAATTAGCTATAACCGGTGACAAAGGCGACCCCATTGGACATCCGTATTTTTGTTCATAAAATTTATTATCAAATGAAAAAATTGTGTTATTAAAAACCAAATTAATTGCTTTAATAAATTCATTCATTGTCAATTTTGTATGCAAATTAATTTCATTCCACTTTTCCTGTATAATATCATTTAACAACTCTAAAGGTACATTTGTAAACAAAGATACTACATCCAATGAAATCATCTTGTAGTTTTTCGGAATAACAATATTTATTTAATATTTATTTTATATTTAACGGACAGTGTTTATCATTCCTTATTAAATTGATTGGTTTTGGACAATTTGTGTAGAGGGGGAATTTATATTTAATTTACGAAATTTGGTGGTGGGGATGAGTATATATAGATTAGAATATAAGGTTTAGATTAGTCCCTGATGAGGAGCCGTAGCGAGCTCGAAACGTTGGACAAGTCTTCAATTAGGTAAGGGTGTTGGGGACAGTCAGACTGCACTTTACTAACAAAGAATTTTTTCAGCTAATATTTTATTTTCAGATTAGTCTACGGGGGTGAATATAAACAAGGACAGTCTGACTGTCATTATCATTTTAATTTAATTTTTAATTTAATTTTTATTTTTAATTTTTATTTTTATTTTTATTATTTATTATTTGTATTTCTTATTTTTTATTTTTTATTATTTTTTTTATTTTTTATTTTTTAGTTTTTATTTTTATTTTATTTTTATTTTTATTTTTATTTTATTTTATTTTTGGTTGAAATTGATTGGACTGTAAGACCAATAAAAAATATTTATTAATTTGTATATGGGCAGTCGACAGAAGTACAATTCAATTGTTTCATAATAGACTTATATTTAATATTTTCCACTTTAACGTGAAGAGAAAATCTATCGCACATTTGTGCGACGTGTGTATTTGTAACATGCCCACACCACACTGAAATCCATTGTGATAAATATTATTACGTTCTGTATTCTTTGATCTACAAAATCTATTTTTAAAAAAACTGGTGTCTCTATTCGATCAAAAGTCAATAAATATGTTCGCGTATATATCATCCTACTCTCATAAACCTAATTAATAATCATATACAAACCATTATATATTAAACCTTAAAACTGAAAAATATATATAAGTATCTAAGAAATTTTAACACACGTTCAGCGTACTGCGTGTCTTAAATATTTAAAAACTCTTGATCTGACATAGACATATCATTTTTATAAAATAGATTTTTGGGTTAATTGAATGAAGAACACGGGCAATACTCTAAAGATCAATTCTTCACCAAATAATACATACCGTCAGGATTACATAATAGGCGAAATTTGTTGCTAATTTCAAAAAAATGACGGCAAAAAGGGAATTCCTTTACCAGAAAATGGATATACACACACACATATATATATATATATATATATATATATATATGTATATATATATATGTATATATTTGGGTAGATTGCTATGCTAGACCCTGAACAACATGCGTGCGGATGGATAGGTCAGAAGGAGTGAGAGAGAGGGAAGGTGATGTATCCGGTAACCGTACACACGTGCTATACGCACCACACATTTATATATATCTTTTTTATTTATTTAGATAATTTATTTAGGTAATCCCTGTTTACCCCCTTAAATGTTTCTTTTCTTTTAGTCTTCATTAAATATTTTAAATAAGAAATAAAAAGATAAAACAAAACTATTCATTCAAAAAATATAAATATATAGTTTTTACAATTAGACTACCAAATATACATTTATTTTAGTTCTAAATATTTGAAAGACAGAAGTTACCTAATTATGAGCTTCAGACAAAGAACGCTTGCTGCAGGATTTTAAGGACCTATTTTTAAATATAATAGTATTAATAACAGATGTAAACATTTTATTAATTTTTATATTTTTAAATTAATAAATAAATTGATCGATTGTATTACATTTAATTACATTGAGTTTCTCTGAAGATTTTCTTTAATTATAGCTGTATACATTTAAGTAACTGCTTTTTTAATTATGCAAATGATTTATTCATATACCATTAGTTAATCATTTACTCAAAATAAGTAATTTATCTATTTAAAATACTAAAATGTTCATTTAAAATTATATTTATATTTTAATAAAGAAGAATAATTATATTTACAAATATTGAATTGAAATATGTGTGTGCATGTGTATGCACGCGCGCGCGTGTATGTGTAAAATAGAATTTAAAATGATCGGCTTATGAAATTAAATTTAATTAATTTCAGAAATAATGAATGGGATTTAGGCTATTAATTAATTAAAATGATTTTTACACAATTATATGATTAAATCATTATTTTTTTTGAGACAACTTTTTAGACAAATATATCATTACACTTCATAGTATATATTTTGCAAATCACAGTGGAGACATATCTCGCGCACGTGTGTGAGTGAATGTGTGTGTGTGTGTGCGTGTGTGTACAATGAATTTATAGCAGCATAATATGTAAAATGTATATGTAAGATGAAATAATTAAACAACATTTTATTTAAATCAAGATGTACTTATTTATTAATCCTCATTAATTTGCATATTAAAAGAATAATCATTTTATAATTTCTTATTACATACGCTATAAACTCTCTTTATTTGTCCAACTACTATAAGAGCTACCAAATCCAAGTTGCTGAACAAAAACTTTATCTCCTCAACGTATAAGAACTTTTTCAACGAGGTAAACATCTGGATACTAGGGTCCTAGAAGCTCTCGTTCATAGAACATCCAGCGATAGATTGATTTTTATAATCTTTTAAATGGTATGTTGTCAGATTTGTTGCTGTAACTTTTTGATGTTGAATATTAATTTTTTTCTTATTTTTTCTCTGCCAAGTAATGTTCTTAAAATTTGTGATTTATTTACTGATGTAACATCTTTCGGTTAAACATCGATAGTTCTACGCTTTGTCGCATTATAAACAGTAATTAGAGTTAGTAAGATATCAATCTACTTATAATTTCCGCTAAAACTAAACTGTATCCACATTTTTTCTTTTAAAGTATGATAAATGCTTTTAAATCACTGTATGTTGAGTATAGAGTGATATTATTTTTCTCATTAGTTCTTAAAAATCTACATTCTAAAATTCTTTACCATTATCTGTATATCTTAAGTATATATCTTAAGTATACAGATACTTAAGTACACATCCATACTTGAGAATAGTATGAAAAACTGTTTCACATGTTTACCAGTTTTTCGTTTCAAGGGTTCAGCCCATGCAAATTTCGAAAGATATTTATGACTGTAATCATGTATTTGTATCCTTTATTTTCTCGAGCATAAAGTTGCATTTCAATGAGATCTGTTTGCCATGTCTCATCTTTATCACGTAGTTCAAATTATCATCGATTATAATTTCCACGAGCAGGATTATGAATTTCCCTCACTGTTTCCATTTTTCCTTGCTTATAATACTTCATTATGTGTTTTTACTGCTAACTCTGAAACTTGTTTTATCTTACTACTAAAAGAAAGACATTCGCTTTTAATTATTGATTTATATGCCTTTAATGAAATTTTTGACTCAGCAATTTTTGTTTGTAATTCTACTATTGGTGGTAAAACGTCGATATTTTCATTTATCTTACTCAAAATTTTTAATAAGCTTGAAGTTTTTTCTTTCACATAAGTTCTTAATGTATCTGAATCAACGGCTCATTTAATATAACTGGCGGTGGGAGATTCCACAGTCGTTTATTTTTCATATCATGTTGACTAACATATGTAAATTTAAATACAACGCCATGTGTACCTTGACTGCCTTCAATTTTTGTCTAGTTTACGTCCAAATACATCGATACTATTTGTTAAACTGATTGGAGTATTGTGTTTATAGATTAACATATAACACTAGCTTTACGCAGCTCATCCATAATAGAGAATATTTCATTCGTGTGACTCTGATTTTCCAAAGATCTTTCAGCCAACAATACCCTTACAAAAAGCATTGGATACTTTGAGAAATTTTTGATAAGTTTGTCGATCGTTTTGTTAATGAGTTTTAAGTCTAGTAATATTTTAAATAATAATCTTAACAGTCCATTAGTAATGGGGTATTTTATATTTTAACTATGACATTACCGTTGGCGAAATTTATTGGTAAATTTTTAATTTTTAGATCAATAATGTCTTTATTTACTCCATACATAAAATCAAGAAATGTGTGGCGATTAAGATCCACAATACCTAGATCTTTTTCAAGACTTTTATTATCTTGTTCAATATCACTCGCAGCTGATTTGAAAGAAATATGAATGTGTTAGTGTTTCTATAATTTTATAGAATATCATTATTACTAATATCATTATTAGTAGCATTTTTTTTATAGAGGAGGAGAAAAATCCTTTATGCATCCCGGGGACCAGTCCCCGGGTATGTGGGAATCACCAACACAAAAGCATACCCACTAAAAAACTACCTCCTCGGTGCATTCCCTCGACTACTTCCCGCAGCTCTAAAATGAGCTGCAAGCCGGAGTCGGCAGGCGTGCATCGAGGAGACCTCCTCTCCCTGGCTCAACTCCCTATCCCGGAAACCGCCGTTAGGCATTACTTCGGGGAAGGGGCGAGGATATTCACCTTTGGGCGCCATCAGATCTCAGCATCATAGAAGAATCTAGGGAAGGTCTACCTGTTTCCGTATGAGGTTATCCTCGACGAAATAAGCAGCCCTTCCCCATGTCTCCTGGCAGGAGAGCATCAGGGGGACGATGCCTTCGGGGGTAACCCTTCCAGCATCTTCCCCTAGTAGCGCCCTCTGCTCTCCCACTGCCCGCAAACAAAAAATGTATGATGGGCATCATCTTTTGCGGATCCACAGTATATACAACCTGAATCTGCGACTTTGTCCATCTTGTGCAAGTACGTACGGAAGTACCCGTGGCCGGTCAGCATATGGGTGAGATAGTAATTTACCTCCCCGTGCTGCTGACCGATCCAGGGGGCCACCTGACTTATAAGTCTGGTGGTCCACCTTCCGCGTGTATCTTGCTCCCACCTCTTCTGTCAGCAAGCCAGCAAACGCTCTCTGGCTTGCTGCTTCGCTTTGACTTGGTGAAGTGTCCTCTTCATATGGTGGACAAAGATATGTTTCAAGGATCTAATAGTAGAACTAACGAAAGAGCAACGATAGTTCAAAATAATCTGGAAAAAATTAAACCTGTAATGTATCAGAATCTGAGAATAATGAAAAATATGATAAAAATATTGATGAAGAAAATGCAATTTCATTGAGTAAAGATAAAAATTTTAGATATTTTAATCAAGTGGATGATTCTTGCATTGGATATTATTTAAAACATCATCCTAATCAATCTTCAAATGTATCAGGATCACCATTTGTATCAAGAAAAGTATATTTTACAAAAACTAATGACCAAAGACAGTGGGTATCTTTCACTGAAGAAAACAAATCACTTTATTGTTGTATTCGTAAAATGTTTCATGATTGTGTCAAAGATATTCAAGTCACAAAAAAATATTCACTTATTTCTGAAGGCTTTAATTATTGGTCACGCTTGATTCAAAAATAAGAAGAGCATTAAAACAGAAAAGCTCATCGTCAAAATGTTGACAAATTATTTATGAAAACTAGTCAATTTAGCATATTCAATAGACTGTACAATGATCATATAAAGTTAAACGACAAAATACATCATGGTAATTTTTTAGAACTAATATTATTAATAGCAAAATTTGATCCTCTTTTAGAAACACACGTAAATGAAATAGTAAAAAAAAGTACGATATTTTTTATCGAAATATATGGTTGATAATGTCATAAAAGTAATTACTAATTTAATGAAACATAAAATTATTAATGAAATTAAAGATGCAGGAATATTTTCTGTTCAAATCGATTCAACACAAGATATAACGGTGACTTATCAGTTTTCAATCATAATACGATACGTTCGATAGTCACAATATTGTACTGATTAATGACTTTGGAAATATTGTACTGATAATTGACTATTGGAAAGATTAATGACTGATAAAAAAGAAATTCTCAACTGATTGATTCTTCTGGCTACAGGGAATAAGCGGGTGGATGATCCGCCATCCTGTAGATGTCTCTGCATGCTCGACATCGTTGACCAAATGTTTGAGAGAATTATATGTGCTAGATTAGTGACTGCAATTGATAAAGTAGGTGGCTTTGTAGAAAATCAATTTGGTTTCCGCAAAGGTTGCTCAACCATTGAAGCTATTGAGAGAGTAGTGGGCATAGCTCGCGATGCAGTCCAAGGTACCAGGTGTAGTAAGAGCATGTGTGCTATAATTGCCTAGGATATTCGAAATGTATTTAACTCAGCCAAATTGTTAGATATTATGCGGTCTCTAGAGCAACTTGGGGTACCGCTATATCTCCGGAAGGTTATCTTCAGTTATCTATGTAACGGAACCCTGCTTTTTGACACCAATATAGTTACACAGTCTTATAACATCACTAGAGGCGTGCCACAGTGCTCATTTATGGGACCTCTACTTTGGAATATATTATACGACGGCTTGCTAAGACAGCCGCGTCCAAGTATAGTAACAATGATAGTATATGCTGACGACATAGCCTTGGTTGTCGTAGCTAAAAGCCTTGGCGAGGTTCAGTATATAGAAGATGGCTCAATAAAGGCGGTAGCCAAGTGGCTAAGAATACATGATCTACAACTGGCAGTAGAGAAAACCGAGGCGGTATTTATCGCTCGAACCATAAAGAGGTTGTACGAGAGCTTTGTGGTAGAAGGTATTAGGATACGGTCAAAAAATCAAATTAAGTACCTGGGTATCACTGACGAAACCAACTTGTCAGTAAAAGAACACCTTTTGAACAGAGAACTTAAGGCGACAAACATCGCTAGAGGACTTTCTGCAATTATGCCTAATATAAGACGGTCTAAAGAATCAAGACGGACTCTGCTTTTATCAGTACTAAATTCGGTAATACTGTACGGAGTCCCAATATAGGCTGATGCCATTATGGCAAATAACAGTTATGGTACTGTCTACGTACGTGCTAATCGTAAGTACGCTAGCATGCTCTGGTATAGACGAAGAGATGAAAGACTCCCTATTTCACTGTCCAATATTTGAAACAGAAAGGGAGCCATTCCAAGCCCAATGGAGAGGCCCTCTTTATCACCGGAGGAATGGGATGCAGTGAGCACTTTGGCTACAACCCTAGCCGTAAAACTGATGAACATCAGAAAAAAAAGAAACATAAGTAGACCTGTAAAGGCATATTCCACCACCCGCGAAGTAATGCCTTAATTGGCAGTAATGTAGCAGGTGATATAGAGATAGAGAAAGCTACATACTTTTCTCTCTCGCTAACACGCAACTAGTGAGGTCAGGCAGAAATATAGAAATATATATATAGCGCTCTCTCTCTCTCTCTCTCTCTCTCTCTCTCTCTCTCTCTCTCTCTCTCTCTCTCTCTCTCTCTCTCTCTCTCTCTCTCTTACACATGCTACTAATGGCCGTGTGACGTACTGAAATGTAATTTTTTAAATATTTTTTTAACCGGTGGGTTTTTATTTCCTATATATTAAATTTTTACATTTTTTAAAGTGAGGGGTGATCTGGAATAATATGCGCTAGAATACCTACAGCCTATCTACTGATTTATGTAGATAAATAATTGGAAATAATAAATTTTTTATAGAATTAAAAAATTATATTTTTTATAGAACTAAAAAATTAGAACCTTCATGAATCGGCATGGGTATAATTTTACATGGAACATCGAAAAATATGCTGTCTTTGAGCTTTTTAAGTATAGGATAAAAACAATAATTTTCGTATTATTAAAAAAAATTTTCGCAAATGTTATATCGCAAAAAAATATTTCCTAAATGTTACAAAATTAATGGCATATTGCTAAAATCTTATTTGCTTGAGCTTTGCAAGCTTAAAGCCCTTGATGCATAATCACAATAAACAAGAGATTAGTTGTTAATAATGCATCTCTTCGTAAACTTACAGCTCGTAAAGATGAAAAAAAATTTTTTTGAAGACTCATAAAAAATATTACAACTTTCCCAGAGGACAAACCCAGATTAAATCTAGAAGATAACAAAAACTTTATTATCAAGTAAAGACGTAAAACAGTATTAAAATCTCAACTCTTCGCTGTTCTAAGTTATGTAATCTTCAGCATAAATTTTTTCCTGAATAATAATGATTACATTATTGAAATTGTGTAGTTGCATGGACGTTAATTTATTAACTTGATTTTGCAATATAAATGATTATTTCAATAGTGGGTGACTAAGACTAAACTTTAAGTTTGATATATTTTAACTATATTTTTTCATGATTTTCTTTTAAAAAATAATTTACAATTATTCTAATATAATAGTTTACTGCGTACTAACTCTGATAATAACTTTTGTCTTTATCGAACTAATCAATAAGATTCTTTAAAATACCTTTACAATTGTTTTCTTTATTTTTAAGGATATTCCTTCGACAAGTGTTCCTTTGACAAATATTGTACACACAGAAATAGCTATGTTTGTTAATAAAGAGACGCTGCAAAGTGTAAAATATTCAAAAATTGAGTTTGAAAGTACGACTCTTGCATAACTCATACGTAGGCTCTAATGGAAAGTCGAAAAAAACAGTTAAAAGGAAATAAAGTTACGCAACAAAAAAGTGTTCACGAATAAGAAACTATCATTAGAAAAGTCTTATCATCTTATTTGAGACGATAGTTTTGAAATGACTTTATTTCGTGCAAAATCTGAAAATAATATCATTAAAGTAAATAAACTGCCGCGCAACCAGATATTAGCTAAAAGGCAATGTAGGAAGCGGGGCATAAGTAGGCTGTTAATCTCTAATAGCTGTTTAAGGTATTCTCTTGTATATTTATATATACTGTTCTCACCATTTGAGAAAAAAATAAAATCAATATCTATGTTTAAAACGAATATAACAAGTTAGTGAATAAACACATTATAATATTTGCATTAGTGTATACCTACAAATTTTTTTATTTCTTAAATCTAAAATTAGTAAGATTACCTACTTAAATATTTCTTAACTATACATATTGTTAGAATCTGAACAAGTATTATGAATCTGGCTATGTATGTGAGCGTACAACGGCTTGACCTCGGTCATTAGCGAACTTTTGTAAATATTAGTGGTAAGCTATAGACCAAGTTGCGAATACATTTCGTTTAATAAACAGTGTAAATTAGCCGCTTATGCTGAATAAATATGCAATAAATAATTATAAATATAATTTTGAAATATGATGTTAATGACGGCTAATATTGTTAAAAATAAATATATCCAAGATACTATTGATAACTATTATTGCTTATACTCTATTGTTTATTATAAACAAAGAAGATAATAGAAATAGTTAAGGATATTCTTTTCGTAATCACATGTATAGAGAAGATTATAAAGTTGATACATATTATTATTAATAACTTCATGAATATATACGCGAAATTTCATAATAAATATCTTCAAACATTGCTAGTTCGATCTTATGGCAAATGCACGGTTCAGCTAGAGTGAAGAATAGAACATTTTAATATTGATAATTTTTTATTATTAATAGACGGTTAATTGAAAAATAAGAGTATAAAAATGTAGACTATAACCTTTTTTAGTATCAAGAGAAACGTACGTTGTTGGTTAAAGATAAAAGATATTCGTCATTGAACTTGCAACGGAGTCTAAAGTCACCGGAGAACTAGTTACCTCCAACTTGTCAGGAAATTTAATCAATTAATACCTTTCATTTATTTTGTACCAATGAATCTATCTTCTATTCATTTTTACATGAAAATTGTTAATATTAAATATTCTTAGCTATGTTCTAATCGTTCTATTGTTTTTAAATTATACAATGTCTTCGTGACTTGAATCACATTTTTTTATTATTTAATATATCAATGGTTCTAGCCTTAATAAATTAAACTGTAGATTCTACTTTACACTAATGAGATTATATTATTATTATTAATAGAAAAATTTCATTTATTATTTACCGGAAATTCATTATTCCTCTAAAATTATTATTAAATTTATATACATACAGAATTTTTATGCATAAGTTGAAGTTTCTTGCCTCATTAGCAACAAAATTAAGAATTTCACAATTTCTGTCTTAAAATAAATTTCAAAAGTCTGATGACTACTGTATTTGCTAAGAATAAGAGCTATTAATATTTTCAGCTTCTCTACTTCTTTAAATAAACTAAAATTTTTGTACATTGTTTTGATTTAATATAACTAAAAATTGAATACAGATTTTCAAAAAACCTCTGAATACCCACACATTAAGCTAGAAACCAATAATAAAATAAGCTATAACCTATAATTTATTTTAACAATATACAGATAAAAATAAATAGAAGCAAAACCCATTGCCATGAGAAAAATTGCGATATTTTATAATTTAATTTAATAATTTAATAAGTAATCAGTAATTCAATTATTTAATAAACAAAACTGTTAAGATTGCATAAAGCCATTAACTTCTTCATTATTTCACTAGTCACATTTTCATTATTTTTAATTGCAATAAGATAATCAATGGTGCTTTCAATTTCAGGTTTATCGTCTTCTTCTTCTGTGCAAATCTCTTCACGGTCAACAATCAGGATTCTCTGGTTTTTCACAAAGTCCGCTATTATTTCCTATATAAAATTTTTGTTCAATTGTCGATGATGCAGAGCCTTCTCTTAAATTCACTGCATTAATATCTTTGGCTTCATTTTTCATTTCTCTTTTCAACTTTCTCATTTTCTTTTCGTGAATCTCTGTGACTGCTGCTGCATTCTTTAAGCGTAAATAGCGCTGCTCCTAAATAATATAGAAATGTTTTTTAGTGTATTTATTAAAATATTCTAATATATAAATATAATATATAAGTTTCATAACAAACCTGTTTTCTTTTTCTGTTTTTAATATTATTTCGCTTTCTCTCCTCAGGTGTTACATTTATAATGAGTTTTGGCATCGCATTTTTTTTAGTTTGCGTTTGTTATTTTTAATTTTTGCATGCACATCTGCGAAAAATAATATTTATATATTTCATTGAGCTATTATTTTAAATAATGAATTAAATATGTGAACTTGACACATGGTTTTCCTTATCTCAGAAGTAATAATCACTTGCATCAAAATGCAATGAACATAAAAATAATTGTCTGTATTGGATTCAATTTTTAATTTTCTTATTCATTCCTCACGCTTGCCTATAATTTTTATATTTGTTCATGCTGAGCTCCACCTCGCGCGTCATGTACAAAGTAAAGGAAAATATATCTTCTATAGATTAGGAGGCGATCTTAGTTTCCGGCCTCCACGATATAAGTAGTACGAAAAGTCAGATGTATCGGCTCTAGTACTTATTTTTTAGTTTTGGTATTTATCAATAAAATTCAGTTAAAAGGCGCTATCATTTGTGAAAACATTATGGTTTCAGCAGTTTAGAAGTGAAGATACTGATTTTAATGACAAAGAACATTCTGGACAACCCAAAAAGTTTGAAGATAGTGAATTGCAAGCATTATTGGACAAAAACTCAGCTCAAATATAGAAAGAACTCTCTAATAAGTTAGAAGCCAGTGGCAGTGCGGTTGACAAACGTTTATATGCGATGGGAAAGATTCATAACGAAGGAAAATGGATACCACACGATTTGACCGAAAGTGCCATTATGAATCGATACAACATCGCACTGTCTTTGCTTGCCAAGCAAAAAAGAATTTCTGTGGCGTATTGTGTCGCTGATGAAAAGTGGATCTACTATGATAATCCTAAGCGAAAAAAGTCTTGGATGGACCCAGGTCAATCGTCCACATCGACCTCAAAGCAGAACATTCGGTATTATCAAGGTATTACTGTGCACTTGGTGGGACCAACAGGGTTTTCTGTACTACGGACTACTAAAACCGATTGAAACCATCACTGCCGAGGTATGCAAACGATAACTTACTGAACTTGAACAGAAATTGATCGAACATAGATCAGCAATTGCGAGCAATAAGCACAAAGTCGTTCTCTTGCATGACAACACTGGGCCACATGTTGCGAAAACCGTCAAATACACCCTGTTGGAGCTCGAATGGAAATTGTTACCATACCCAGCATACTTACCAGACATAGCACTTATTCAGATAGATGCAGCACGACCTCGTTGATACGCACTTCCAACATGTTTAAGAAGTGCGAGCATTCGTAGATGATTCTATCGCTTCGAAACCGCCATCGTTCTTTCGCCACAATATCGCCATATTGCTAAAAAGATGGGAAAAGTAGTAGAAAGTAACGGAAAATATTTTTTTGACTAAGCTAACGTGTTCCATTTTTCATCATAAAAAGGTTCATCGTTAAAAAGGTCGGAATCTAAGTTCACCTTCTAATATATATATTAGGTTGTCAAATATTTCCCTTCCGCTTTTTTCTCTTCATTCAATGCTTTATAGAAAGTGTTACAGTGGTCGAATTCACTTCAAATATGCGCCGTTTTGTTCGATAATCTGTTTCCATCTAGACGGCAACTTCATAATACCCCTCTCGTAGAAACCCCTCTCCTTATTTGCGAAGAACTCGGACAGCCACTTTTCACAAGCCTCTTTTGAGTCCAACTTTACACCACGAAGGACGTTCGACATGGACAGGAACAGGTGGTAATCACTTGGCGCTATGTCCGGGCTATATGGCGAATGCGATAAAACCTCCCATCCGAACTCCCGTAGCTTCTGACGAGTCATCAACGAAGTGTGTGGTCTGACGTTGTCCTGATGGAACACTACACCCTTCCTTAAGCGTCTGGCCATATGGGAGCAGCTCATAGGGGATGATTCCCTTCCAATCCCATCAAATACACGGCAAAACTTTTTTGACCGTCAATCCCGGCTTGGCCACTGTTTGGGATGGTCCACCGACCTTGGACCACGACCGTTTTCGCTTGATATTGTCGTATGTGATCCTTTTTTCGTCACCAGTCTCCATCCGTTCAAAAATGGGTCGAGTTCGTTCCGTTTCACCAGCACATCGCAGGCGTTGATGCGGTCCAGAAGGTTTTTTTGCGTCAAATCATGCGGCACCCAAACGGCAAGCTTTTTTTGTATCCAGCCTTTTGCAGATGGTTTAAAATGGTTTGGTGACTAACTCTCATCTGCTGGACGATGTCACGAGATGCCACATGCCGGTCTAACTCGATAAATTCCATGATTTGATCGGTAATCGTGGTCACAGGTCTTCCGCCGGCTGGCTGATCCATGGTATCGTTTTCACTGGCTCTGAATCGTCGAAACCATTCCTTTGTGGATCGAAGTGATAGCGTGCCATCCCCCAAAACACCATTAATCTCACGGAAAGATTCTCTAGCGGATTTTCCTTTGACGAAGGAAAACTTTAAAATAGCGCGAATTTCGGCGTTAGTGAACTCCATGTTTACACGTCTATAACTTTTGAACGTAACATTCAAACTAAACATGCATAGCGTCGTTATATATATATATATATATATATATATATATATATATATATGGACAGTGTGTGTGCGCGCGCGCGTGTGTGTGTATGTGTGCGTGCGTGCGTGCATGCATGCTTCCGTATTAAAAACTTTGTTTGAAGATTTGATTTGAAAACGCCTTCTAGTATTCAAGCTAGTTCTTAATCTTGCTTGTGGGTGAATTCTATTTTCGAAGGAGATAATGTTATAACAACGAGATTTCCTTGAACAATATGATAAACAAAATAATTGACTAGGTCTACAAAGGCTCGATCGCTAGAGCGAAGGCCTAGTAACTTGGTGATCCGAGTTTAAATCCTGGTCTTGGCCGATTGACACAAGTGCCTCTATAATAATTTACATGTGCTTTGTTTACAAACACGTCGCAAACCTCCGTCGCTGATTAGCACCAATATTTGGAAGCATAAATAGAGGAACGTTCAATAACAAAAAAAAAAAAATAATAATTGTATCAGATTAAAAATATTGAGTTAAATATTTATATATACATAGGCTTTATTTATCTATGTATAGGCTGGACAGTCATATGATCTTATGAGAGAAAATTGCCATCTGACGACCAAACGCATGAAACCACTTATTAATTTTTAAGATAAAATATTTAATTTATTTTAAATTTTGATAATATCACTATGTATTTATGTATAATAATAATAATTAATTATTTATAATAATTATTATTATTTATTACTAATTATTATTAACAGCTATCCATCGTTCTTAATCATTATTCGGTACAAAATAGGTGTTTTACAATGGTTTATTGTCTGACGCATATATAGGTCATATCGATACTCAAGGTTTAATAATCAATTTTACTTTGAAAATATGAGTAATTATTTTAATTATTATAACCTTTATTTCTAGCAATACAGTAAAAATAGGTTAATAGAGAGTAGGTTGAATATTGTAGTGTAAGTTACTTCATGTAGTTGATCGTAATTTTGTTTTTAAGTCATATTTTATTTATATTTGCGTTTGCTTGTTGAAGCAGCTCCAAAGTAATTGCAAAATTATCCGTAAAAGTAATGGCTAGCTTAAAAGATATAAAGAAAAAGAATTAGGACCCTTTATTGAGCTTCTCAGATGGGAATAAAGATGCCAAATATTGTGAGCGCGATATCCTTCTCTTTCGATGTTTTGAATACGGTATTGCAAAAAGAGCGTTGAGATCGTATTTAGCAGACTGATGGTTTTCGATATATCCTGGCTACTTATTGAAGGAGGACTTGAAGCAGATAGGGAAGAGACAGTACAACAAATAGAAAAAGTGGGAAAACATTGTCTGCCAATATGATTCAGTGAAAAAATTGTACTCGTAGCACTAGATTCATTCGGTCGGCTTGACTGTTTGCGATTGTGAGATTGCGCGGTGCTCGAGTGTTAATCAGGAAAAATTATCATTTGTTCCTCGAGCTGATGGGGCTTTTAATTCGTCTCGATATTTGCTATCATTTAAAGCGCTGATGCCCGTGCCTGTAATGAAATCAGTCGGAGTTTGGAGTTCGGAGAGAAAAGTGAGACCTGGCGTGCAGAAAATTCAAAAGATTTTTTTCGTTTTTGTATGAAAAGTTGTTGTTTGGTTGAAGATAAAATAGGAACTTTTTTATTCATCTATGTAAAGAGTCGAGTTTGGGATATGTAGAAAAAAACTTCTAACGCGAGGGTAGTTGTGTAAATTTGAAACGTGGATTGAAGTGATAAGAATGCTTTATTATAAACTATTTATTTAAATCGTGCTCATTAAAATAATATTTATTTTAATTTTATATTTAGTATGTATTTATTATGCAAATAAAGTAAAGATGTTTTATTATTGCCTGTCAATCTATCCTGAACATGATTTTTTTTTTTTTTTTTTTTTTGTATGTAATTTAACGTCGCTTTATTTATGCTTCCAATTATCGTTGCTAATCAGCGAAGGAAGTCTACGATGTGTTTGTAAACAAAGCACATGTAAATAATTACAGCGGTGTCTGTATCAATCGGCCGAGACCGGGATTTGAACTCGGATCACCGAGTTACTAGTCCTTCGCTCTAGCGATCGAGCCATCGTAGGTCTCCTATTTGTACCACTATTCCTGCTTATTACTATCCTGAATTTTAATTTAATCTCTTCACACACGTGTGCGCGGTTTCTCACTAGCCACACTGTTAATTACAGTTCCATTTGTGAGAGGGGACTAACTAAAAGTAGTTGCAAAAGGAAGAATATGTACTCTTTATACTGCATTGTAGAATTTCCACGTAAGTGTATTTTACCCTGTAAGAAAATCATGCCAAATAATTGTTTACGCAATTTTTCGACAAGGAACTTACGCATGAATTTATTGAATTTCTGACTGCTATATATAGAACCTAACAATTCTTCTAATTTATTATATTTCATGTTTGTTTATTAATGTTAGTCAGAAAATGCGGATAAATATTGCTTTAATACCGTTTTGAATTTATTTTCATACTACTTGTTGAAATTAGTCATTGTTGAATTTAATTACATTACTACAGAACATCTTGTGACAGGATTATTAGAATTTTTATAGTAACATGTTTCTTTGTTATATTTTGAGAAACATACAATGGGTAATTAATTAATATACTGCTAATAGATGAAAATTATAACTATACAATTGAAAATATTTGATTACTACTATTGATATAAGCTGTATTTGAAGCAGCAGCATCGTATTTCTCATGCAACAATTAGACAGTATTATAATGTAAAATGAAAGTTTCCTGAAGTCATCCGTAGAGGAGGGAGGTGTGGCCCATTCATCCGCATAGACAGTTAAGCACCACCGCTGCCTATATTTGTCCATCTGTATTTACGGGGGAATAAAGAAAAAACAGCATGGATGGTTTCCATAGGGCCACCGCATTGAGTTTTCGTTTAAAGGGTAGAGATCGTGAACGTGTGCATGCGGGAATCACGAGTTAATATTTTCCTCGCTTTTTCAATTCAGTGCGTTTTGTAGTGCCGATGATAGTTGATTTATGTATGGGTGTGGGAGAGTATGGTAAAATAAATATGCGCGCCCATATTTAGATAGGTAAAAGCACCCTTCACCGGGGATGGGGGAGAGGAGTAGTTAGTACACATGGACTCTGGTAAGAGATTTTTTCCAAGCTCCTTTGAGAGACCGGGTTACATCTATTTGTACTACTTTTTTTTTTTGTTATTTAACGTCGCTCTATTTATGCTTCCAAATACAGGTGCTAATCAGCGACGGAGGTTTGCGACGTGTTTGTAAACAAAGCACATGTAAATTATTATAGAGGCACTTGTGTCAATCGGCCAAGACCAGGATTTAAACTCGGATCACCGAGTTACTAGTCCTTCGCTCTAGCGATCGAGCCATCGTAGGCTTCCTATTTGTAATACTATTCGTGCTTATATTAGCCATATTATCCCTATTAACGAATTTAAATTATATTCAATTCTTTATTTTATGCATATAAAAAATCTTACTAAATGAAACGGTTATTTTTTTACAATCCGATTAATTAGTTTTTTATTTATTCATGTTGTTAAATTGTGTAGTAGATAATTTGAAATTTCGGGGAAACCTGATATAATTAACGTAAGCTTGTCGGAGACGCAGACTTTATTGTCAATAGTCGAAGTTATATTTCGTGTTCAAACATATAAATTCGAATGTGACTGCGATGTCCATGTAACGAAAGCCATTAAGCATACGCCTATACAGATAACGGTACACATGTCAAGTTCGTCCCCGCGTCCATAAAGATGTGTCTCCGAGGTATTGTGATGCCCTCAGCGGAGGGCAGTAATTACTTCTTGCTTCGACTTTGTATAGAATGATCGCAAGCTAAAGCTTCGTTTGTAGCTATTTTATATTCTGTATATTTATACTTTTATATTAAATAAAGTTATTTTATTTTCTACCTGCTGAGTTTTCTTTCACAATTGCTTTATTTTTCATGCAAAGTAGTAAATACATTTTATCTGATTTAGGAAGATAGAATTTATTTTTTAAACGTGTAATAAAATTATATTTATAATAAATAAAAAAATTATTATTATTTTTGTACGAAGCAACGATTACAGAGACGCTATTTTTGAAGTGTCTTCTTCGATTAGATAAACGGAATGACGGAATTCTTACATATTATTAGACTGAAACAAAAGAGAACAATATTATTAATCTATTATTGGCTGCAGAAGAACAATGAAACTTATTAAATTCAATTTTTGTGGAAAAATAATGTATTTTTCAAACAATAAAATTATTTCAAAACTAATAACATGATTCCGAAGAAAATTTTGTATCAAAGCAAAAAATAGTTAGTTAATTATATTGGAAAATCTATGTTTATTAAACCTATATTACACACAATAGTACATTGTGACACAAGGGAGCAAAATAAGCGTTTTCCGAAAATGCCTTTGCTCTCGTGTGACACATACTATTTTTCCATATGAGGGCGCTATTTCTTTCTCAAAGAAATGCACAAAAAAATTGAACGGCAAACTTACAGAATTAAAGAATGTCAACCCCCCCCCCCCATGTGTTAGTCATGCTTAGATAGAGCGAGCAGGTATAAAATCTAAAGGTCCAAATGATAGTCGCTCTGAAATAAGTTGCCCTAACATAAAATGTAATTCGTTGGGTTTGAAAAAAAAAATAATATTATCGGTTTACTCTTAAGGTTATATCTGCAATTTACTTGAATTGACTAAAATTAAATCAAATAATTTCCTCTTATTTGGAAATTGATAAAGTATGTTAAAAAGAGATGTAGGATTGGGTTGTGTGGCTGCAGGGAGTGAAACCCCCTCCGGGGATTGGGGGGGGGCGGAGCCCCCCTTTTCTATAAATAAATAAGACTAATCAATTGAAGATTATAAGTTTGTTAATAATCTACGCTCAAATTAAAATTTTAAAAAATTTAATTGCATAATAAATAGAATTTTTAATACTTAAAAAATATAAGAATTTTTATAATAAACTTCAGATAGAATATAAATTTTATTTTATTTTAAAACCTTGAATACCTAACCCAAAGTGCAAAAAAAGGTCGAGCCCGCGGTCGACTGGCGCATATACTCGTAAGTCTAAACATGCTAAATGCCAGATGTTAGGCAGGTACGGAAAACTGAGAATCTTACCGGACTACACGGTTCCGTTCATTCACTTTTCCTTCCAAGTTAGGAAAAGTAGTACTTTGCTCCCTCTAAACAGCTGCAGAAAATCGTATTTTGCGCCCCGAGTGCAGGAAAAATATTTCCAATTCTGAAATTAAAGTCTTGCTAAAGGAAAGAATTTTACATATAAAAACAAAATTTAAACACACATGACAAAATTAATTTTGCTTTTTTGACACAGGCGCATTAGAAACGACTCGAGGCATCGAGACACGGGTCGATAGTTAGCCGCCAGGATATTATTGTCCTATAAGTTATTATATCCTATGATTATGACATATGTAACCATTGAATACTCGCATAGTATTAGTGGCGCCATCTCTTACAAAAAACGGGAAAGACTTATTCACACTCCTAATAATATTATGGTTATTGTATTATATATCAACGATGTAGATTTATATATGATTTGATAAATAAATTAAATACTTTGAGAGTTGAGACATTAAACATTTGTAGTTAGTTGCTTTGGCTGCTCGGACAGTGCATGCACGTACAGTAAACATAGTTTGTATTGCATAAATTATGGCAAGATTACTGATGAGGCACCTTCACAAATATTAGTTCTTATTAACTTATTATAAGCTTGCATATAAATGACTTCAATATTCAAAATTAAGATCTCGACATAAATTTACAATTTATTAATTAAAGCAACTATCAAAGTTAATGAATTTATATAATAACGCATAACAATGATATTAATTTTTTAGCAATGCTATACATTATACATAGTTTCAACGTTGTTTTAATGTAAATTTGAATCGTAACAAAAAATACATTGATACGAAACTAAGTATTATGAGTCTTAAATACCTAAAAAATAGGTTTAGAAAATGTATCTATAAATGGGTTGAAATAAGCAGAAAAAACGTTTTATGTTAAGTTAATTATTACCAAACCGAAATTCCTTGTTTCTAGGTTTCATCATAACCAAATAGTTTTTTTAATAGGCATTTTCATTTGTAATGTTTTAAACGCTTTTATTATGTCTGCTCGCTTTCGAAGTAATAAGTTACAATTCCAAAGAATGTGATCGATATCTTCAATACTTTTGACATTTGCATGTAGGATTTTTAATCATACTGATACATTATAGTGATTCAATCTTAAGCAATTGATAAATGCAATTAGTTCACAAGATATATTTTTAATTTATTGAACTATAGTTTGGTGTTGTCTATATAATAATTATCAAATTAAATTTCCCTTTTGATATGCTTGATTCCATAAAAAGCTCTTGGTATTTTCATACATATTTTATAAAAGAGAGATTGAAGATCTGTAAAAGATATCTCGTATGAATCGAGTTTAACTATTCTGTAGTATCTCGTGCTAAAGAGTTCGTTAATTAATTTCTCTTTGATTCCTAGTCGAGAAAATCCATGAATATTTCATATCACAATTATCTTCTTTTTTGTTCTTAAAATTTTAATCCATTTCTTTTCATTTTTTTATATTTGAACTTGTTGTTACATTATGTTGAATTTTTTGTACAGTTTGAAGAACTGGAAGAGCTTCTATGAAAATAAAGACATTTCCATGTGTTTGTTCGAAAGCTAAATTCATGGCATCTAGAATAGCAATATAGCAATTGTTTTCACTGTAAAAACCGAGAAATTTGGATTAAATTTTTACTGTGACTTGAAATTGTTGAAGAACAACAATAAACAATGCCTATACTATCTGTTTCCTCATTTTTTTCTAAATAATTTTTCGTTGTATGGAAAAATATGTATTTTGGGTACTCAGCTATCGATGTAACAAAACTTTTTTAAAATATAGTGAGAGTATTCCCTTGTAATAATCTTAACATGTTCTACGCTCATTGAAATTTGCTTAAGGTAATATTCTACTTTAGACCCTCGGAAAAACGCTATTTTTGTGAAATTTTTCTGAGAATGCTATTAAACATATGGATCTTACGCTCAATCATCGATGCTTGGGCCATATAATATGCCTTCAACTTGTTCCAGGCGAGTATTTTCATCTAATTTAGCCTGCTTTTTTGAGTTCTGCTCTCCTTAGAAGCCTCAGTCGAGCGGCGGTTCTCTCGAATGATACAATGTTGGTCGCGCATATTGGTGAACTGCATGGCGGTTTGGCCGATTTTCAGGCCCACAATTTATATTATTTTCAAAAGTGGGCTGAATCCTTCATTAAAAATGCAGGAAGCAGTGAGGCATGCAATTTTAACGATTTTTTTTCCATTATAGACATGCTTCGGTGCCATAGCCCAAACTGTTGAGTTGAAACACTCATTGTTATTTTGAGTGACAAACATCTCTCCAGCAATTCCGTTTTTGTTAGATCTTCGTAGATCGGATTCAGCACCTCTTGTACGTCACTAGTAAGAGCAGGACGATGTTTATAATTTTTTAAAGCGTTGTTTGCTTCGGTCTTCTTATACTTGCACCAGCTGTCTGAATAGTACGTATGCTTTTGTTTGGAGTCTGTTGAGATTTTGTGGTAATAGCTGGCCCAGATCTCGTTTCGCATGCCTTCTACTGAATTCCTTTCAATTGCAAGACTGTAGTTTTTAGATAACTCCTTCATTAATTTGATACTTAGATCAGCAGTCTTCACTTTTTTAATCACGACTTTTGGTTTCTTCACAACTTTCTTCGTTGCAGCTACTTTTTTCGTTTTTTTTCTCCGGCCTTCAGTTTTGCAGTCTCAGCTTTTCTCCTTTGAGTTAAGATTTTCTTCGCATCACTTGCATGTTTGAAAATTCTCTTGGCAACATGTAGCACACACTTCAGATAGATCAGCAGTCTTCACTTTTTTAATCACGTCTTTTGGTTTCTTCACAACTTTCTTCGAAATACAGAAGCAAAACTATAAAGGAAAGGTAATATTGAGAAGCAAAGATATATATTTTGATGAGAATATATATAGGTGTAATGATTTACAATAGGGAAACAGCTACTGCAGCGAACAAGGCCAAGTAGATGGCTAATCCGGCGCGCGCGCTGGGCGAGTCGGAATAGCGCGCTCAGGTAAGTGCGTTCGAAAGGTGAAAAAGTATAGTTAGACTACTTGAATCTTTCTAAAATTTTGAGCTAACATTTTTGAATATATTTACTTTTAAAAAATGTAAACAAAGAACAACATTTTTTTTCAAAGTTGTAAAGTAAAATACTGCCTAAAGAGTGATTAAATCTCTGTTGAGAAAGTTATTCTATAATTTAATATTATTCCAAGGAAATGGGCCGTCGCGCTTGATTGGATGATGCAATTCTTATTAATCTCAATATGAGTTTGACCTGAAAATATTCTTATATATGATATGATATGATCTGATATGATCTGATATGATCTGATATGATATGATATGATATGATATGATATGATATATGATATATGATATATGATACGATATGATATGATATGAAATGATTTAAGAGATGTATATATAAATAAAAAGCGTATTTGAGGTTTCTTATAACTTCATTTAAGTATTTCTACAAAAATAAATTTAGTATAGGTTTGTTAGTATAGTTGCATAACCTCTGTAGAAATTTGGTGAAACTTCAAAAAACAATTTTTAAAAAAAGTAAAATAGTTGGGCGCATTTCATGTGTTCTTAACATAGTAAGAATTTGAAATGCTTCTTCTGATGTATTTTATAAAAAATTTATATAAAGTACTTTCCAAAAGTTCCAAACATATTAACACAAAAATATTCTATCATTAAATTAAAAATCAGTTCACTATTCTAGTCAGATGTCCCACTGATTATGATAAAGGGAAAAATAATAATATATGTTCTTAGCATATTAAGAAATTTAACTTATAAATCTTATATGTATTTTATAAAAACTTTATATAAAATATTTTTCGAACTTCACTAATATATTAAGACAAAAATAGGTACATAATAATATATATAATTATACTCTAAATCTTTGGATAGTAAAACAAAAAATGTTCATAGAGGCCTACGATGGCTCGATCGCTAGAGCGAAGGACTAGTAACTCGGTGATCCAAGTTCAAATCCCGGTCTCGGCCGATTGATACAGGCACCGCTGTAATTATTTACATGTGCTTTGTTTACAAACACATCGTAGACCTTCGTCGCTGATTAGCAACGATAACTGGAAGCATAAATAAAACGACGTTAAATTAAATAAAAAAAAAAAAAAAAAAAAAAAAAAAAATGTTCATGTACCAAAATAATATTTTACAACATCTTTCTAAAATCTTCTCGAATAGATTAACAAAAGATAAATTATGCATCGCAATAATATCTTAAAACTAGTTTTGAAGTTCATAATATGCGAAAACATATCAAACTCGCCTAACTATATTTATACTTTGTTCAAAGTTTTTTTTTTTGATATATTATTATTTTTGTATTTTTGTCTTAATATATTACTGAATTTATAAAAATATTTTATATAAAGTTCTTATAAAAAACATATAAGTTTTAAAAGTTGTAAATTTCATGAAATGCTAAGAATATATATTCTTATGTTTACCTTTATCACGACTAGTAGCAAATCTTGTTATATCAGTCAACTAATTTTTAATTTAATTATGGAATATTTTTTGTGTTAACATATTTTGAACATTCGGAAAGTATTTGATTGTTACTAAAAGATTTGCCATTATATTCAACATCAGTTTCTGGTTTTTTCAAAACTTTACAGAAAGAATCTTATATTTCTCCATTGAACTATATATTGACAAGTCTTTTCAAAGCCTGCTTAATTGATATAAATGTATAGAAATGACAACATCATAATACAATAGATTTTCGTTGCCCCATTTAAATTTTTTTTAACTGCGGATACAAAAAATTTTTCTCGAATTACTTTTAAAACTAAATATATTAATTTTCATTGAATTATCCTGAAATACTATGTTAGAAATAAAAAGTATTTTGTGTAATAATATTGGAATTTTGAAGAAATATCTTATTTATATTCGAATATTATATTATATATTTTAGAATTTTATATTTCAATTAAAAATATTTTTAGAAATTTTTATAGGTTATATAAATTCTATATATCTGTATATAATTTTAGTTTTTATTATCTGAAAAATTTTAAACAAATACAAATATATATGTTCAGTTATTATCAAAAAATATTTATTTTTTGATTCTTTATATATTATTTATTTTATTTATCTACTGTCAACACGAAATATTGATCTTCCATATATTAACTTAATTTAAATTATTTTTCATTTTTATTAAATAGAATATATAAGTTCTAGACAGTAAAATATATTAAAATATAAATAAAAATAGAAAGATTTAAATATCACAAAAATAAAAATTTTTATTATTTTGCACAAACTTTATTTACAAACAAGTTATTTATTAATTTTAATACGGTTATCCCAAATAAAAATTTATTCACATAAACTTTCTGTAGATGATAAGCCATAGTCATTTTCAAGATTTTTCCTTATTACAAATCTACAACCAAAATACATCATGGTTTCACATTCTTTTACATCGCCTAATAATTGTTTAGATATTTTAAGTATATCATTCAAATAATGTCTTGGCAATGCGTTACATACAGAATTATTTATAATCACTTTCCTTAAAACCGGAATATAAATATCAAGACATTTTTTCTTATATTGTAATTAAAATATGTTCTTATTTAGAGAAGTATTTACATTAACATTAAAAAGTAAGGCATTTGTTTTGATTTAAGATAAAAAAACGTTTACAATATTATTTATAATATTTAATATACATATAGTAAAATCAATCTTACATTTATAGACTTCTTCAGTAATATTTAACATCCATGATAATAACTCATTTACAAGTATCATACATGATTCTGGTAGCTTTATGGCTGACTCTATTATTTTTAAAATAAGATATTAAAAAATTTAAATAAATATTACTTATATAAATTTAATTTATAAAATAAGATTTCTAAAGCATAATGACCTTTGATTTCTTATCTGATAATGCAGACAAATAAAACTCTAGCAACAATTTAAATAAAATCCATTTTAAAGCAATTTTCATGTCATTATCAGTTTTTAAACGATCACGAATAACTTCAAGTATACAACATCTGTGATCTCTGTACTCAATTTCTGAACTATGATATAACTGTACTAATACTTCAGGTATACGATTATTCTGATCCAAAACTGGTTTAGCCATGTAAATGTTCGATCACTTTCTACTACTGTTGACCATCTTTCGGGCGGCAAGTGGATACCCCGTCTAAAAAATTGCTCGTCTTTTGAGTCGATCCACGAATCGAGCCATTTCTTCCGTTCCCCGTAAGAAGTGAAGTGCTGCTCAGCCAGACCATCAGTCATCGACCGGAATAGGTGGTAGTCTGAAGGAGCAATGACTGGTGAATGCGGCGGGTGGGGTAGGACGTTCCAATTCAGTACGTCTAACGTTTCCTTTACGATTTTTTTTCAAGATACAGTCGAACGTTGTTATGCTGAAAAATGACTTTATCCTGCCTTTTAGCGTATTGTGGACATTTAATCCCCTATGCTCGGCTCAATTGCATCAGCTATTGTTGATAACGTTCCCCGGTGACGGTTTGACTGTGTTGGAGTAGTTCGGAATAGATTACTCCAAGCTGATCCCACCAAATGCACAGCATTAGCTTCTTGCCATCAACGTTTAGATTGGCCGTCGAAGTAGAGCATGCCCCGGCTTACCCCATGACTTCCTATGCTTTGGGTTGTCGTAGTGAATCCACTTTTAGCTTCCGGCACGATTCGATGTAGAAATCCTTTGCGATTTTGCCTTTTAAGCAATTGTCGACGAGCAATAAGCGACGCTCGACGTCTCTTAGATTCAGTTTGTAAGAAACCTAATTTTCTTGCTTTTGGACCATACCCAGGGTTTTGAGACGTTGTGAAATAGCTTGGTGAATCAGTCCTAACTCTTGTGCAAGTTCTTCTGGCATTTGGCATGGACGTTCCTCCACTAAAGCTTCCAATTTTGTGTCACCATACACTACGAGCCTACCACTGCGTGTTTTGTCCTCCACGTCAAAATCACCACTTTTCAATTTTTGGAACCACTCCCGACAACTTCTCTCACTTAAATTAACATCATCTTATGCTTCTATGAGTAGCCGATGAGCTTCAGCTGCAGATTGCTTTAAAGGGAAGAAGTAAATTAACCATTCCCGCAAATGACGCTTACTTGAATCAAAACTTGACATCTTAACACGATGAAAACTAAGTGATGCTAGCAAAAAGTCTGAGGTATTACAAGGTTATACTGTTTCCAGATGTCAACATTAAATCGCACGGTTGCGCCACGAAGGCGAGTTTGAGAACTACCGGCATGGTGCGGCCGCTACACTATTTACTTCTAAATTGAGATTTCGGATTTTCAATCAATGAAAAAATGATTTATCACTTCTTTATCGATAATTTTCCAAAGCATATCTACTATTTATGATCTAAGGAATCGTTTCCCGCCGGTATCTTTGGCTAAAAAGCAGTTTATAATATGAAACTCCGTGTGTGACTATAGAAAATAGTCAGAAACACTTTTTTTTTATATATAGTAACAGTAAATACACGGCAAAAAATTCAGCTCTAAAACCGTCCAAACTGTAGTAAAGTCAGCACTAATACATATGTATAGAATAGTAAGAAAGTATATAGTATAGTAAAACGCTTTAGTGTAATAAAATGAGGTTATGCACAAGCGTTTGATGTATTTTGATGGACTTTCCTTCTTCCATCAAACAATTATATTCATCGTCCCACTTTTGGTATGTTTTACATATTATAAAAAACTTATATAAAATTATTTAATAAAAATTTTTCATAAAATACTTTCCGAAAGTCCCAAAAATTAACACAAAAATTATTCTACAATTAAATTAGAAATTATTCACTGATATAGTCAAATGTCCTACTAACTGTGATAAAGGAAAGCGTAATAAAATGAAATACATCTTCTCCTGTATTTTATAAAAAATTTATATAATATTATGCTTTCCGAAAGTTCCAAATATTAACACAAAAATTATTTTATAATTAAATTAAAAAATAGTTCACTGATATAGTTACATGTACTACTTACTGTGATAACGGGAAGCATAATAAAATATATACTTAGCATATTAAGAAATTTACAATTTATAAATCTTAGTTTTAGAACAAATATAATTGAAGAATATCTTTAAAAAATGAAATCGGCAAAAAAAAAATTTTAACAAAAATAAAATAGTTAGTCGAGTTTGGTGTATTCTTAGCATAGTAATTTTAAATACAGTTACAAAAATATATCTAAAACTCTAAAAATAAAATAATAAATAAATTATTTCAATGGAAATGCAGCTTAATAAAGTAATGAGATCAGTTACAAATAGCCGAGTTTATTTTCACATCATTTTGTCCACGTGTGGACTCATAAAAAAGATGTTTTTAGGTAAATATTCTACTGCTATTTTTTCTGATTGCTATATTTCTGCTTTTTATGAGTCTACGCGTGGACAACATGATATGAACATACAATATATCTAAACTCTGAAGCAAATGAATAAATCAATAGTTTAACGAAAATACAGCTTAAAAAAGTAACGAGATCAGTTAGAAATCCGAATCCATTTTCAGATCATTTTGTACATTCGGGACAAATGGCATACCTCATGGATTTTTCTAAAAGTGTTAAGAAGAGTCTAATAAGCAGACGAATAATAGAAATTAAAATTAATATGCACTTGGTATCAAATTATCATAATCAGAGGGCAAATAAAATATGAGTATTTAAATATTACATGAGAAGGTTACAAAATCATTACTCAAAATCCATAAAAACATATTTTATAAATAAATACTATTCATGCGCTGACTCATAAAAAACAGTTAATTTTCTTGAATCATCGATGTTTTTAGGTGAACATTCTGCAGCTATTTTTTCTGAAAATTCATTCTTATTAAAAAAAAGCAGGTATCAACGCGTTTAAGGTAAAAAAGGTTACGAAAGCTCATGCATAACCTCATATTATATACTATACAACTTTTTACAGCTGGCAATTTCGATATTATCTTATCGGTAGCGTCATATATTCAAAACGGCGGAAACTTATTTGTACACCAAATATAATTCCATTGCGCAATGAATCAATTAAATTGATCCACAATAGTTTATCCTTGGAACTAAATATTTTAAAAATAGTTAGTGATTTATGGAAAATAAATATCAAAGTTTTGGTATTAGATTAATATTCAAAAATAAAAACCTTGTAGCTTCTAAATGATAATAAAATCTTGAAATAACAGGAAAGACTGCTAATCGCATTTTTTCAAAAGTACTGCTACAGGCAACAATCGGTTTTTAGATTTCTCAAGCATTACACATTTATTTAAAAACAAATTCTTTTACATACTTCTAAAGCAAGAGAAGTATTTTTATCTCCAACTTTACTTATTGAAAATGATACACTGTTATAATTTCATTATATATTATTATTATATATTTTATTATACCAGCCCAAACCAATTTTGTGGCTTACGCTTAATATTCTGCATGCTCAAATTCATCAAATTCTTTTCTTGCTGTCGCGTTCAATCTCATGGTGAAAATATTACTATATATATATAACTTTCGGCTATGTTCACATAGATTTAAAGTGTCTTACAATAAATTTGGCTGAACTATTTGTTAAGTATTTACTATTACTATATATATATATATATATATATATATATATATATATATATATATATATATATATTCCGGCAGAAAACGATTTTTTAGGTCATAAATAGTATATATGCTTTGTAAATTGTAAAACAAGTTATTTTAGTTACTTCTGAAAATTTTCTTTTAATCACTTTTTAACCAACTAATAACTTTTTTTGACTATATATACCATGATTTTTATATTATTATATAGGAAGTTTTTATGGTTTTAATACAGACATAATAAAAAATTACAAAAATGGTTTATCCTCGCATCTGATTTCGTCAGAGAATAACTTACAAAAATTACATCTGATTTCACAATTTTATATTTTTCATTTCAAACAAAAATGATAATTAAATAAAAATGATATACTCTTCCCATGTTACTATTTCACATTCTTACTTACAATTACAGTGTCATTTTTGTAATTTATTTTGTGAAATAGAAAATTAAATACAATGAACTATGCTTATTAAAATTATCTTCCACTTATTAATGGAATGATCAAAATTATATTGCAATGATCAAACATCAGCTAATAATGTTGTCGCGAATGCTGTAGTTCCTGTAATATAGGAGAACCTGAAGTGGAATTTGTCGTCGAGTAAAATGGGGTATGTAAAATTTCTAATGAAAATAATTGTTTAAATGAATGAAAATTTTTTATAATATGTCATTATCAGAGAAAATAAAAATTTCAAGAAAAAATAATAGTTTTTTAAATAAATCAACTATAAAGAAATTTTTGAAAATAAGCTAATAAAAATAACAAATTTTAATAAATTTTAATCAGTGAAGCAACTATTTATATAAGATTTTATTCATTTATAATTACTATTATTTGATTCATTATGTTCTTAAAGATAATTATCATGGCTTAAGTTTATAAATAAAGTACATTAAATAAGTTTTATAATAAAACTAACATCCCCCGGTTCGGCTTCGGCCGAGATAATAATTTAACTGATTTCTTAAACAATTCAATAAAATCTAAATAACAAGTACTTTATATATAAAAATCTATATTACTATAAATAATTGACCGTAATTTAACTATCGCCGCTTCTGTATATGCAGTAGGTATATACAGAATGTACAACGGTATCTAATATATATATATATATATATATATATATATATATATATATATATATATATATATATATTAAATACGGCATCTAAGGAAAAAATTGTACTATCGAGTTCGAGCGGTAGAAAAAGGAGTCCAACTGTTTCGAGGCGATGTTTTCGGAGAGTATCATGTTCGGATGATAGGACATGTATCCGGACGACTCCTATAGAGAGTTTTGTGTTGGGAAGGTAGAAGACAATGTCCAGGTACCCGGGGTGACTTTTACTCGAAGTCTGCGTTTTCGAATAATAGTATACGAATTTATTAATAGAAGTCTCTTAGGCACTCTCCGTAGAAGTCGTCCCATTATACCTGGATATCATCTTCAACCGACCGAACACAAAATTCCCCGTAGAAGTCGTTCGGCAAAACCTGGTATCCTATTCTACCGTCCCAACACGAAGCTTCCTATAGAAGTCGATTTCCTCATAACTGAACGTCGTTTTCTAGTCATTATATACCATACTCCCCGTAGAAATCGTCAAGACACATGGACATCGCATTCTATCATCCAAACACAAAACTCCCAATAGAAATCGTTTTGAGGCAACGGGATATCTTATTATACCAGCTGCACATGCAAATACAATATTTTTCATTAGAAATCGTATTTAATATATATATCTGTGTATATATATACATATTATATACGACTTCTATGGAGAAAATTGTACCTTCGAGTTCCTGCGGTAGAAAAGATATCCAAGTGTCTCGAGAGTACGCAAAGTATCATCTTCAGACGATTGAATATGTCTCGGGACAACTGCTATAGAGAGTCTTGTGTGGGGGAGGTAGAATACGATGTCCAGGTATTTTGGGACGATTCCTACTGGGAGTGTGGGTGTTCGAACGTTAGAATACGATTCTCTTCATAGATGTAATCACCTCATATCTGGACATCATATTCGTCCTGAAATACCTGGACATTGTTACCTACCAACCAAACACGAATGTTCCCGCAGAAATCGTCCCCAGAAATCTAGACATCGCTTCCTACCAACTAAATAAAAACATAGAAGTTGTTCAAAAACAGCTGTGCATCGCATTCTACCGTGCGAATACGAAACTCCCTGTAGAAATCGTCTTGAGGTACCGGAATATCGTATTCAACAACCAATACAATATTTCTCCGTAGAAACCGTATTTAAAACGTATATACAATTAATACAATATATAATATACAATATATATATATATATATATATATATATATATATATATATATATTGTATTGTAGCAAAACATACACGTTACTAGTGTAGCAAATCTAAACATGCAGTAGGTGATACCGCCGGCATTCGGCCTGCAAAGAAAGAGAACAAAGCAGAAAGAAAAAGAACTTCGTCCGCGGCGTAAGGAAGTGACGCCGAGCTCGAAGATGAAGAAGGCATACAACTGGACAGTTTCTCTAGTGTTCGGGGCTGATGCGGCCCAGTCGATCAGAGGTCTCAGACATGTTGCCGCGGACGTGAGTGGGTGTCCCGGATTCCGCCGACGAAGACTCCCGTCTTTATCACTTTTTATTAACTTTAAGTAGGATATAAGGGCTTAGATTTAGGAAGCGAGAACGAACGGCGCGCGAGACTCGTGTCTGGTGGCGAGGCCTGAAAGCAGGTATAAATTAGAGGGATACCTGAGGTATAGGCTACCGGAATCATACGCTACCGGATGTAAAGGCTACCGAATGTGTAGACTACCAACTATATAGTAATAAACTTTGTTATGTTGAAATAAAGCGTCGTAATCTATAGTTACACACCTCAAACCCTCGTCGTACCTTTATAGCTAGCCGAGGTAATTTAAGAGAGTGCTGGACGGGATTCACTAGAGAAATGGATTTAGAGCCCAACGCGTAAGCGTCCTTGGATACCTGGACATCGTATTCTACCTCCCAACAAAAAACTCTCTATAGCAGTCGTCCCGTGACATATTCTATCGTCCGAACATGATACTCTCCATAAACCTTATTAAATCTTTTTCTGCCGCTCCACCTCTAAAGTACAATTTTTCCCCATAGAAGCCGTATGTAATATATTAGGTTATCAAATATCTCCCTTCCGCCTTATCTGGCAATACTATACATCATTGGAAAAGTCTTGACATAACGTGCAAAGCGACTCTGCATGATTAGTTTGGATATTGCGTTCAAAAGTTATAGACGTGTAAACATGGAGTTCACTAACGACGAAATTCGCGCTATTTTAAAGTTTTCCTTCGTCAAAGGCAAATCCGCTGGAGAAACGTTCCATGAGATTAATGGTGTTTTGGCGGATGGCACGCTATCACTTCGAACCGCAGAGGAATGGTTTCGACGATTCAGAGCCGGTGAAAACGACACCATGGATAAGCCAGCCGGCGGACGACCTGCGACGACGATTACCGATCAAATCATGGAATTTATCGAGTTAGACCGGCATGTGGCATCTCGTCATTCTACGGGGAATTTCGTTTTCGGTCGGTAGAAGACGATGTCCAGGTATGGCGGGACGATTTCTACAGGGAGTATCGTGTTTAGTTGATAGAAAACGATGTTCAGGTATGTCGGGACAACTTCTACAGGGAGTGTCGTGTATAGTTGGTGGGAAACAATGTCCAGGAAAGTCACTGCGACTTCTATGAAAAGATTCGTATTCTATCATTCGAACACGCACACTCCCAGCAAGAATCGTCCTGGGACACCTGGACATTGCATTCTACCTTCAAAAACAAAACTCTCTATAGCAGTCGTCACCAGACATTTTCTATAGTCCGAACATGATACTCTCTGTAAACGTCGTCTCTAGACACTTGGAAATCTTTTTCTACCGCTCGAACTCGAAAGTATAATTTTCTCCATCAAAGCCGTATTGAATATGCATATATATATTGTATAAAATGGTCGGCAAAATATCAACTTTTTGAAGTGGACGCTATATTGAAACAGCTTCTTATACAGAAGCGACGATCGGTAAATTACGGTCATTTATTTATAGAAATATAGATTTATATATACAGAGAGTACTTTTTACTTGGATATTATTGAATTGTTTATGAAATCGGTTAAATTAATTATTAAACCATTAACTTAATTTATTGATGAAAGTAAAATGATTTTCAATAAAATACATAGCCTATGTCCTTTTCAAGATAATATAGAATGTATATGTCAAATTTTCAGAACAATCGGTTCAGTAGTTTTTTCGGTTATCGTGTACAAAGAAAAACACGCTTTGTCTTTATAAATTAGTATATATATATATATATATATATATATATATATATATATATATATATATATATATATATGATATCATATCATATCATATGATATTATATGATATCATATCATATGATATGATATATTTAACTATAACAATTTAATCAATATGGTTGTAAGAAAATCTACTTTCGGTTTCAAAAATTAACTTCACCTAGTTGTACAGTTTGCCAAATCCATCAGAATTGAAAAATCTTGAAATTGCAATCTTGAAATCTATTTTTGAATGGTAGAAAAAGTTATTGGAGTCACCAGTTTAATATAATTGAAAACAACATTTCAAAAAGAAATGTCATTTTTTGACACGTAGCACCTTTTTTAAATAAAATTTTCAATTTCACCCTGTACTGTCAAATCCCATCGAATAATTTTAAAAGCCAAAGAAATAAGTTTATTTTAGATTGGAAAAAAAAGAACTACAACATTGATCAAACTAATGTAGTAGAAAATTTAATTTATATAAAGAAAAGTATAAATTCATATAGAAGTAGTAGAATTGCTTATGGAATTAATGGCCAAAATAAATATATCAACTTTTATAATTATAAATTAACATTAAAATTTGAATTTGAAATTTTGTCATGATTTAAATAGGTTAAATAAATAATAGTTTTAAGGAGGTTGTATTTGTTGACGTATCAAAGAGGGGCCCCAATAGAAATTAACTTCAATTTGTTTGCTTAAATAATTAATAATTCACAAATGTATATTAGTAAAAAACCAAAACACAATTTATATTGGATACCACTTCTAACAATTTATATTGAAATTTACATTTTTGGTAATATGAAATAGTATATATAAATATATGTTAATTTAAATAATTTTAATTATTTTTTAAAATTAATTTTTTTAAATAAAAATCGATAAGACCACAACTCTACATATATACTGAAAACCCCTTATAATATTAAAATAATTTGATTTATGTTTTATAATTCAATAAGCAAGGGAAAAATCTGAAAATTGTAGACTTTAAACCTTTTTCAAAAATTATTTGGTTATTTTGATGCTTTTATTTGAACATTCTGTATAATTCATGTTTCAAAATAATTATACAATTTTCCTTCTTGCATAGAAAAAAATAGAATATTCAAACAAATATCAAATTATTCCTATAATTTGTTTTCACAAATTATTTTTAGTATGATTTGGCATACAACCATTTTATAAAAGAAGACAGAAAGAGAGAGAGAGAGTGAGAGAGCGAGACAGAGAGAGAGCATTTTTCACGTGAAAAATTCAAAATATACAAAAATCAAGATATCCATAAGATGTGAGAGTAGTGTCAGATTAACCTGAAGAACAAAAAGGTAATACCGACTAACGTCACACCTTCTTGGGAATAGGAATCCCAAAGTTGGATATGTACATTCGCTTGAATTGGCCTGGTATTAATACTTTAAGCCGACTACATTGAGTTGATGTTCGTGATTCAAGACGCCACCTAGTGGCCGCTGGTGAAACTGACCATTAAAACTGTTAACTTAGTTTATTGTTAAAAGTCAAATGATTTTCAATAAAAAATGTAGCCTATGTCCTTCCCAAGATAATATAGAACCTTTATGTCAAATTTCAGAACAATCGGTTTAGTTGTTTTTTCGGCTATCGCGTACAAACAAAAACACGCTTTGTTTTTATAAATTATTATGATTATGATATGATATGATTATGATATGATATGAAGTATGATAAAAGAATTTCAAAAAGTTATTCACATAATCCACTCACCCGTCCCGATACGATCCTCCATTTTCATGAGAACCCTACAATTATCTAAATATTAAAACTGCAAGAAGAAGATAAGAAACAGAACGTCACAATTTCAAGAAATCGGTTAAATTATTATCTCGGGCAAAGCCGAGACGAGGGATGCTAGTAATATTATATAGTTACGCAGATGTTTTCATAAGTTATACCAATATTTTAATAATTAAAATTGTTGAAACTTTTTGTTGTCTTTTTTCTTATACAAAAAATAATATAATCAATATATTTAATTATTTAGATAAACTTCATATCGTAGTATTTACCAGATCGTAATAAGTAAGAAATTATTCATGAACCTGATTCATAATCACATTTATTTAAAATTTAAAATTAGACCAATGTTTCTAAGTGTATTAATAAATAATTTTTTTTCATTTTTTCACGAAAATCTTAATTGATGAGGGGGGAAACTCTTACTATGGTAATATAATTTTACTTGAAGAAATATTTGAACGTAATTTGGTAGCTCTGAATACACTTCTATCTTATTAAAATTCGTCGACCATATCGCGAACCGAGACATCAATCGTATTTTCAGATTCAATCAGTGCTGTAATTTCAATGGAATTTCCATCCTAGAAGCAAAAAAATATACAAATTAAGATTTTTAAGATTTCCAATTCCGTTGCCGCTCTTTTTCCAGGCTTTGTCGTCCAATTTTTGAACCATAAATCGAATACCCTTAGATAAGATGTTCATCGATCCTTCTTCTTCCACATACTTTTTACCCCTCCTCTTTTAAACTTTCATAATTAATAATACATAATTTCCATCAAAATATATTATTCATTAAAATATATTATTCATACTTAAAATGCTTTGCCTTATAATTATTAACACAGATATTATGAGTTTTATTAATATGAATTATTTATTATTCAGTTCAATTCTTAAAATGAAAAGATTAATAAAAAAGGTAATTTTAATCTAAAATACATTTCATGAATCAGTATTAATTTTAGAAATTGGTTTACAAAATTTATAAACCCAATATGGAGAATATTAGTATGGAGAATATATTATTATTTTTTTATTTAGAATAATTACAAATTAAAATTCTCAGTAATGATAATATACAAATTTTGTTCTAAATATTAGTATTTATTAATTATTAGTTCCCTAGAGTAAATATAATAGATAAAAAAATTAATCCGAACACATTTGAAAAAATAATTAATAAATTATCATTTGATGAAACATCTACCTGTGATAAAGATGTGTGACTGAATTTTATGTTTAAGTCACCAAGTATAATGACAATAGAGAGTTTTAGCCCTGTATCATCAGTGTAGATAAGTATTTTTATTTATACAATAAGTTATTCAGGTGTTGCGAAATTATGAATTTTAATTTTATAAATATCAAAAAAGATTTCTCTTTAGTGTATAATATTATTTAAGTCCGGATTTCCCGACTGATTATGCAATTTATTTAAATATATTGTAAATGTTCAATTTAAACCGACTTATTCAATTCAATTTTAAATCGACTTACAATTTGACATTGAACTGAGCTGTAGTAAAGCACCCTCCAACTATTTTTGTCAATTTTTACTTATTTTTCTGCTCCTATTACGGGATTCTTCAACCAGTTACATTTCCTATCATATCTACTTGTCATAATATTCATTGTGTGATCTCGGAGCATATGGGGTCAGGGAATTTATTTTTTAAGAAAATGCAGTCAATAACCTGCGAGTCTCACAGAGAGTCGATGAGAGAATGAGAGAGAGAGAGAGATTGAGTGAACAAGCATGGTCGACGTATAACTGGTCGAATAAGAGCAACGAAGACGGGAAAAAACGAATTATGAAGTTGGGTGGGGGTGGAGCTCGAAGAAAACGGATGCAGGAGAATGAAGAATTGGCGCAGAGCGTTCCATACTATCAAGTGAGCGAAAGGAAAGAGGAGGGGGTAAGGTTATAAAAGAGAGATGCGAGGGTTTTTTACTGTGCGTGCTACGAGAAAGAGGTGGTGCGAGAGGAGGCTGTTCTGGAGGAGGAAAAATATCTGGTAGCGCGCAAAGGGGCGCGAGAGCGAGAGTCTGCGCCTCAGTCTACGCGCATATATGTATACATTAAACACACGTAAGAAAAAGCGGTCATGGAAAAAAGGCTAGAAGAGAAAGAAAAACAAGGTGCCACCGCCCCTGCTCTGAAGTAGTCAAGAACGAAGAACGAGCGCACGCCGTTCTAGAGGACGAAAGACCAAGCAAAAAGAAACAGAGGGAGAAGGAGAGGGGGAGGCACGCAGTAGTAGCTACTAGCGGAACCAAAGAAGGGGTATTCGCGGGTTAAAGGTAAAGGAAGAGCGATTGAAACGACGGCAAAGAGAGAAAAGGATCGTGGAGCGACTGGAGGCTCATTTTACTTTTATGCAGTTATTGATCTCTCTCCCGTCGCCGAGAAGAGAGGAACGGTCTTCTCTTTCTCTCTCTGCTGATGAGTCGTTGGGCAACTAGCTTATCATAAAATGGGCGTTCCTATCTCATCTCTCTTGCAATCGCAAGCGGGTTGGACCGCTTCAGTATGCACAGGAAGAGAGGAATAGAAGGAGGATGCCGGCAGTGATAATATACCTCTCTCTTTCTCGTTGAATTTCGCGTCACCTCTACCACCCCTTTATTGCTGTACGAAGCGGTATGCGAGAGCAGCAAAGCCTGGAAATGTTGCAAGCAATCGAACACGCCTGCCGAAGACCGATCAACCGATTCGGCAGATGGAAAGTAAGTTTTTGTTTACTATATTGATTGTACGAAAGTCATACTTACAAAGATGTTCTTAGGATAAACTTATGAGAATACGCCAAGTATCCTTCAACAGTTACCGATCGGCGTCAAAGTATCCCTCATAACACTTTGCCCAGCGCGTTCAGGAATAAATTATCGTTAATGATACATAGCTTGAGTTTTTGATACCTAATCATATATGATCATAGAATTCTCGGATATATATGAGGCAGAAGACATTCACTTTTAGCTCATATTTTCTGTTCCCATGGTACGTTTCCCATTCCCTTCTATATTTTTTGTTAATTTAAAGAATAAACAATGTGTTCCGAACAATCCACTTTCTGTTTGATGACTGCGTAGGGTTCGAAGTATATACCACGTCTGTTTCAAAAATTCCCTCACCT